>CM054805.1:33907803-34413202 GCA_028984105.1 Lavandula angustifolia | reverse complement strand
ATCGTCATGCACCCACGACAATACTTGATCTCTCCAATATATTGAGATCTCATTAATTAGACACTGACAGTTCTTCAGGAACTTCATTTGATTGATTAATTATTATCATCATTGTTTGGTTCATATGTTGTGCCCCTTTTCTTAGACACAAAATTTCATTTAGAACCAATTGGTCGACCATATTTTTGACGAGTTTTAAATGCATTTGCTGTCATTTATGCTTGTCCTCCAGGGACATGAATTCTTGTTTGGGGTTTTTGCAGCAAATGTATGACATTGTCACTTCTTTTATATACACAAATTAAAAGCATCAAGAAGTTGGTTTGCAATCTTTTTCAAGTGAGACTTTTGACTTCTTGTTCATATTGATTACTTCTGGAATCCAAATATGACTAGTTTGTTCTTGTGTTTTTTGTTGGATGTAGATTTCACATTGATTATTTCAGGAATCCAAATGTGACATATGTTCCACCTAATGTTGGGAACGTTATTTTATCATAATAACAATCTTCTTGTGAGACTCATTTTTATACGTACAAAACCATTGATTATGCACATAAACAACTAAGTGTTGAATCTCAATTCCAAAGTAATATAATATAAGTCTTCTTCAAGAGGAACTTAGAGTTTAATAAACTCGCTAGCTTTATCAAGATAATTCTTCTTGAGGGAATTGAGTTCTTTATTATTTGAACTATTAGTTCTAGCAATTGCTTCATTTCTTTTAGAAGTCAAGCATTCTTGAAAATCAATGTAAAGATTCTTCAGGATTTCTATTTGCGCTCAAATAAATTTTCAATTATGTTGTGCATGATAGTTGCTCATGAATGTCCAAACCTCTCATGTTAAAGCATAAAGCCCTTTGAACTTCCGGTTCATGACATGATTTGTCTCACTTGTTTTTATAAATGTGTAATACATTTAAAATGGTAGTGTGATAATTTTTCTTTTGTTAGCTTCTGGCTAAATACAAAAAAATCACTACCTTCTTATATTATTTCAATACGGTATCCATTGCAGCGGATATCCTTAAAACTTAATAAATTCCTTCTAGACTTACTAGAGTAAAGGGCAAACTCAATAGTTAATTTAGTATCATTTGATAGAATTATACAAGCTCTGCCGGAGCCGTCAATGATGTTCGATGCACTAGATTTTAAAGTCTTACAGTTTAAGATGCATCTACTCACATCGAGCTTTAGTGAGGACAAACAATTAATGTCTTGACGCAATCCTACTGGGATGCATCGTTTCATTCTATTATTATCTCCATCATGCCTTTTATTGGCATATGAGCATCGATATGAAGATTTCATTAATGTTAATAAGAAATGAATAATATTTTTTATTCAGGAATAACATATATCATCAAAAATACGAGTTGCTCTTTAAGAGTATTTAATATTCTTCTAGAATATAAATGATGCTACTGCAGGAGCAAAAGTTGAGGCATTTCCACAAACACGTGATAGTATTGTTAATATCACAATATGGTCATTCTTCAGGAATGTAATTGTGCTACTTTCAGAGCACCAATTTAGTTTTATTCAAAATAAATGAAATTAATAAATTATAAATTTTGAGATCTACCGGATCTCACATCTATTCTTGAAAAGAAATTAATTCACAATAGGATGTTGGAAATGCAGTTGTCAAGCATAGATGAGTTCTTGCTACCACTCCATGTAATTAGATAATACTTTAAAGTATAATTAATATTCTTAAAGAATATTACTTGTGCTACTTCAGGAGCAACAATTAAAGTATGGTTGTGATATATGATTCCAAAATGATAAGTTTTTAATTGTTTCAAGAACATGTAGAGTTAATTGTGCTACTTCAAGAGCAACAATTAGAGGAACATATAACATTTGCCAAAATCAAGAGGTTAGAATTGTTTTTCAAGAACATGTAGTATATTCTTCAGGAATACAAATTGTGCTACTTCAAGAGCAACAATTTTAGTTTATATTAAACTACTTCAGGCGAAAAGTTAAAATTTTCTAGAAACCCAGTTGTTCTTCAAGAACATATAGTATTATTTGAGAAATTAATTGTGCTACTTCGGGAGCAACAATAATAACAATTCAAGAACCAAGATTCGCCATCAATAAGACAAAATATATGAATTGTTCATCGAAAACATGTAATATTCTTCAGGAATATTAATTGTGTGTCACTTTAGGAGCAACAAATTGAGATTATATGTATATATATAGATATAAATATTATACAGTATGCAACAAAAAAAACTGATGTATATAGTAAATACATAGATAATATTAATAACTCTTTAAAAGTCTGTAATATTCTTCAGGAATATTAACTTATGCTAATTCTGGAGCAACAATTGAGTTATTTCAATAAGTTTGAATTGCTCTTTAAGAACGTATGATATTCTTCACGAATATGGATTGTGCTACTTCAGGAGCAACAATCTAGATTCAAAATTAAATAAATAAACAAACAAACAATCAAATAAATAAAAGCGTAAAGTAAATGCTCTTCAAGGGCATGTAATACTCTTCAGGAATAATGATTGTGCTACTTCTGGAGCAATAAATCAAGTTAAAAATATATTTTGGAATCATTCTTCAAGAGATTATAATATTCTTCAGGATATTAATATATTGTGCTACTTCTGGAGCAACAATAAGAATAATAATTTTCTCGAAGGAAGTGCATGATTCAAAATAAGTGATTTGAGAAAAAAACAATTACCTCATTTTTTTAAATTAAAAAAAAAGAGAGGAGGAGAGTTCTTGTGACAAATTTAATTGATTTGTAAAACTTGTTAACATATTGACGAAAACGAGAGGAGAAGATTTCTTGGAAAGAAATTATACCTCCCACGGCCGTTGGTATTTTTTTCTTGAGAGCTCCTTCGTGCTGATAACGTGTTATAAACTAAATAGAACGAGAGAATAATAAAGAGAATGAGAAATAGATGTGTATTATTATGAGGGTGGAGACCTCTATTTATAGAGTACAAGATGAGTTCATGAGCTTTTAGGGTTTACATAGTCATCACAATCAGTGGCGGAATTAGAGCTATGAAGTTTGGGGGTCGAAAAAGAGGAACAACGGTGGCTGAAGGCAGAGAAAAAATCGAGAGTTGCTAAATATAATTTTAAATGGTTCGAACACAAACACGAAATGAAAGATATAATATATGTTATTTCTTGTATTTGTTACAGTGAGAAAGATACTTATATAACTAGTAGAAAAAAGAGAATGAGTCCATTGAGTTTTGAACATGAGACCTCTCTTAAAAGAGATAAAGTCATTAACCAACTGCACTACAAACAAATAATTAACTATATTTTTCACTAAAAATATCTATAAGCAATACGAATCCTATACCCTATTTAGTCGAAGTTCCGTCGGCCGGGGGGTCGGTCGACCCTCTCGACCCCCCTCTAGTTCCGCCAATGATCACAATATATGGTAAGTATATATAAAAAATATATTTACAACAATATCTTTATTGTAGAGATAATATATTATAATAATATTATATATATATATATATGTATATAAATATATATACAAATATGTTATTATCTATATATATATATATATATACATACATATGAGGAGAGAGGGACTTCGATTTATCCTTCTCCTAGTTGGAAAAGAAAAAAAAAGTTTTTTCTCTCTCTCCAATATAAAAGGGAGACGTGAGACGTGAGACGTGAGAGGAGTATGAGATTTCCTCTTGATTGAATTTACAAAAGGTTAAATAAGGGTTAAAGTTTTACTAGTGAAATTTTTGAGGCTCGACACGTTCTAGAAGGTGTGGATTTGATAGAAGGGAGATGCTTGGATCCTTGCGAGTAACAGTTGATTATTCAAACCCTACATAAATTGGAGTGCGAAAAAGTACGATCAATTGATTGTTTTACTAAATCTCCATATTAACGTGAAGATCGATATAATTGTTATATCATTTAAATGATCGAAAATTTTAATTTCCGGTGCGTTATTCGATCTGATCCCAACACCTAGCGGATGGAATGTTCAGCTATGTAAGTGATGGTATGGATTCAGTTGAAGGAGAAAGATGGCATGAAATTAGTGTGTATGTGTTTTCTTAATATGAATAGAAATATTAATTATTCAAAATTAAAATATCACTTGATGTAAATAAAAATATTAAGTGTTTTGAATAAAAGTATCACGTGTTCTAAACAAAATTATCATTTGAGATGAAAAGTATCAATTGTTTTAAATGTATTATTTTGTAAATAAAAGTATCACTTGTTATAAATAAAAATATTATTATTTCATTTTTTTTGAGCAACTGTACGTTTTGTTTTTAATAAAAGTATCAATTATTATGAAGAAAGTGATTCTTCGGTCACTCGTGAGAGAAGTGGGCCGACCTACTGGCCCAACAGCACAAGCCCAACCTACTGGCTCAATGACACTAGCACTAGCCCGATATGGGATGGAGATCTTCTGTCCCACTATATGTTCCACCACATGTCCCACTCTCAAGGTTGTCTCAGTAACTCCGTACGGAGTTACTCAAGTGGGACATATAGTGGGATATAGAGTGAGATAGAAGATCCCCAACACCCGATATGTTGACCCCGTCAAAGTTCTATTTTGAATATAATAAACAAAATAATTATATTATTATTTCATACTCATATATTTCAATAATATGATATCACCATCTTTGATTTCATTTGTAGTAATTCAATTTTCAGCTTTACAACGGTTACAATTCTAATGGTAAAATTACATTATATTAATGGTCTACAAAAATTCTTCAGAAAAAATGAAGATGTTGAATATGCTACGAATCAAAACGTAGTGACATTATTGAAATATTTTGAAAGTCGTATTAAATTACCAAAATAAGCCAAAAAGAGCTAAACCCTATGATTAATATATGAGATGAAACGTCATTTTTTGAATAGATAATTCGTAGACGCTTACGTTACAGGGTGCCGACTTTATGACTTAAAGTTTGAATTCTAATGATGTTTTTAAATCGAGATAATCTTTTGAAATAGGTTATAAGTAGTAGTAATAATTATGTATACCTACTCCAGAGGCATTCTTTTTACTCTAATCCACCTGTATGCTGAATATCAACACAAAATTTATGCAAGAATTATTAATCCTTCAATGTTGTTAATTAAAAATGATATTCTATTTCTTTTCCAAACAATACCAATGTTTGTAGTATATAAAACATTAATTTCCAAACAGTACCATCGTATTAAAATACATACTAGCGAAAATGTTTACTACTATTATTATATAAAAGATTATTCTCCTCTAAATGCATCAATTTTTTTCAAATATTCATTTTACACACGAACTTTCAATTTAGTCCATAAATACACAAACTCTTGATTTGTTTCAAATTGCACACCAATCAAAAATCCGGCGAAATCAAAGCTGATGTGACATCTTCTGGCGTTATGTGACTGCTGACATGTCGGAAGAGTCATAATTAATCTTATTTGATTTTTCAATAAATATACAAACTTTTTACAATTACCCTTTTTGCATATGAACTTTAAAGTTAATTTATTTTTGCACACAATCGAAATTTAGAATATTTTTTTAATTATTATTTATTAATCATAATTTTTTTATGTTGAATGACCGAATTAAGTTGAACAAACTGATTAAATAAGTTTTTTAATGATGATTAAGAGTTCATGGCTAAAGAAGATGACAAGATCATCGAATCTAACGTGTCGTTTCGGTGAAATGAAATGGAACACATTGAGAAATTGCAGTGATTCAAGAAATTGAATCAGTCGTTATTTTCTAATTTGTTTGGTTTAGAATTATGAGGGAATCAAATCCCTCTTATTCTTTTTGTGATTATTTGGTAAAAATGAGGTTTAGAATAAAAAATTGGGAATGGAATTCAATTACATGTGATGTTGGTCCAGAGACGAGTATCAGGTGTAGAGGGGGGGTGAATACACCTGAGTCCAAGTTTTGCTCAAACGCGAAGGTCAATATTTTACTGAGTATGCTACTGAACGAGTTCAGTTGCCAGTTAAGTCTTCTGATCACGGGGCAGGGTGATGAAGGAAATATTAGGTTAGAAATCGATACCTTCCTTCTTCGTATGTTGTTGCAGCTCTGATTGTTGCTCCTGTGTCAGATCTTCTGATCTGTGTCCCGGCCTTTTTCTTCCTCAGGATGGTCCAACTGACGAAAATAATTTTTTTTTGTCTCTCTTAAAACTCACGCACGGCGTGATTTAATTGTGTATGTGTATGTTCTGTTTCTGAACAGAATACTAATATATGTAGGCTTCAAAAGCCAATATAATATTAATATATTTGTAGCCCATTAATTTAATTATATTTCTAATGGGCTTCCACATAATTAGCCCATAATATAACTAATTAATCTACTAGGCTACTAATATTTATCAATTAATTGGCCTAACCAATTAATTTCAGATAAATAACATTATTAAATAATGTAAAAATACATTAATCCATTAATAATGATTTCTGAGAGAAAATAAATAACTAGGCAACTAATTAGGTCAGATCAGGGATCTAATATAAGAAAGAAAGCTGGGCCTCAAATTAATTAATTATCTATGCTCAGTCCAGAGCAAAATTAATTAATAAACATAGATTCATTCCACTAGAGAATTCGTGATGACTTACCCCTTTATCCCAAATTGAGCAAGGGCTTGTATTTTGACTTTATCGATCTCCGTATTTAACATAGAAATATTCATTAATTAATTAAGCTCACTGACAGCTTAAATTAATTAACATCTTATATTCCTGAGTAGTACCACTCGACCTTATTAACACACCTGAACTTAATCAACCGACCGAGTTTAGTGTGCTAATCCTTTCGAGTTCCTCATGGGATATTATCAACCCATTTTACTAGGATACGACTGCAAGATACAGACAACCAGCCTGAGCCACAAATAACTACTAGCACCCAAGATACGTAGATCCGGTCGCGATGACGTTCACCATAGTAGGTCAAAGTGATAGATAGTCAAATGCACTCAGTTGAAGTCTTACCAAGCTTAAGACCAGCTAAGTCACCGAGATCTTGGTTCTCCACTAAGGTCAGTTAGGAGAACACATCTCACTGTGATCCGTCAATACACCACCTTTAGTGTACCAGTAAAGACAAGCAGCTAAGACAAGCCACTTCTTGTCTAAACTACAGCTTAAACCGACAACTTATCCTGAAGTTGTCTCAGCTGTGATAACTGTTTATATCTTGTCAGTTCAACCAATTTGTGTTGTCTTCTGTGATACCTGACACACTATACAAATCTAACTTTTGTACAAGATAAAGGATTACATGTACAAATATATACATTTATCAGATAGGAGAATAAAATAGTGGTAAGGACAAAAACACATTGTATACAAGCATAAAAAGTGCTTCCAGTATACAAAATCCCAACAATTCTCCCACTTATACTAAAGCAAACTTTTAGTATATGTGTCAGTTCTAGGTACAAACTAGTATTTAGCTGTATATCCTATCTATCACTCCTCTTCTCCCACTTATACAAAAGTTTCTGCAGTCCTAAGTGGGGGGCATCTCTACCAGTCCTAAGCCACGAATATGCTTCTCGTAAGCCGGAATTGGTAAGATCTTTGTGAATGGATCAGCTAGGTTGTCTTCAGTTCCGATCTTTTCTATGAGTACGTTGCCTCGATTTATGAATTCTCGTATAATGTGGTACTTCATGTCTATGTGTTTAGACGCATTGTGATATCTAGGTTCCTTAGAATTTGCCACTGCACCCGCATTATCACAATAAATTGTGATTGCCTTAGGCAAATTCTGAACAATATCAAGATCTTGGAGAAAATTCTTGAGCCAAACTGCCTCTTTCGAAGCTTCTGAAGTAGCCACATACTCTGCTTCCATGGTTGAGTCCGCAATGCATTTCTGCTTTGCACTCCTCCATGAAATGGCTCCACCTCCCAAGGTAAACACATAACCCGAAGTCGACTTCTTCTCGTCTCTGTCAGCCTGGAAATCCGAGTCCGTATAACCTAAAGGCACTAGACTGTCTGACTGGTAAACAATTCTATAATCTCTAGTCCGTTTAAGGTACTTGAGAATATTTTTGACCGCAGTCCAATGCGCTTGTCCAGGATTAGACTGATATCTTGAGACCATGCCTACAGCATATGAGATATCTGGTCTCGTACAAAGCATTGCATACATGAGACTACCGACAGCGGAAGCATATGGTACTAGCCTCATACTTTCTATCTCTTCAGGCGTTTTAGGGCACTGATTCTTAGATAGAAAAATGCCATGTCTGAAAGGTACCGAACCTCTCTTGGCATTTTGCATGTAGAAACGAGCGATAACAGTATCAATGTAGGACGCTTGTGACAAGCTTAACATCCTTTTATGGCGATCTCGGATAACCTTGATCCCAAGGATGTAAGCAGCTTCACCTAAGTCCTTCATTTGAAACTGCTCGTATAACCATGTCTTTACATCTGATAACACTTCAACATTGTTGCCAATGAGAAGGATGTCATCTACGTAAAGTGCAAGAAACACCACTGTTCCATTAACACAGATACGGTACACGCACACCTCGTTAGGACATGATACAAAACCATAGGATTTGACTACCTCGTCAAAACGCTGGTGCCATAACCGGGAAGCTTGCTTAAGTCCATAAATAGACTTCTTAAGCTTCCAAACTAGATGCTCTTCGCCCCCTTCACATAACCATCTGGTTGTTTCATATAGATGTCTCTACCTTTTTCAAGGTGACCATTTAAGAATGTGGTCTTGACATCCATTTGTCAGATCTCTAGGTTCATGTGAGCTGCTATGGCAAGGAGAATCCTAATAGACTTGATCATTGCTACAGGCGAGAAGGTCTCTTCATAATCGATACCTTCTTTCTGGGTAAAACCCTTTGCCACTAGCCTGACCTTAAATGCCATGATCTCTCCATTCGATCCTACCTTTCTTTTGTATACCCACTTACTACCAATGGCCTTGCAGCCCTCAGGTAGTTCAGTGATCTTGTATACATCCATATCAGTTATGGACTTAAATTCCGAGTCCATGGCGATTCTCCATGAATCTGCATCTACATCTCCCACTGATTCGTTGTAAGTTTATTGGATCTACGGTATCTTGTTCATCTGTCGGGAGATGGTCAGAAGTCTCTCCAGTGAACATATACCGATCAGGTGTAAATATCACCCTCCCACTACGTCGAAGAGTGTCAAGAGTTGTGTTAATAGATTGTGCAGTTGCTCGTGGAGCTCTATCTTGCACAATTGGCTCTGTGAGTGGATCTCGATCACCTTGTAATTCCTCAAGGATGATCTCGACTCGAGACTTATGATTACTAATATAATCCTCCTCTAAGAACCGAGCGTTGGTGTTGACCACGATCTTCTGTTCTTTAGGATCATAAAAATAACCACCCTTCGTTTCCTTCGGATATCATATGAACAACATAACCTCTGAACGTGGATCCAACTTGTCGGCCTGTTTATTCAACACATAAGCAGGACACCCCCAAATCTTTATGTGGTGAATACTGGGCTTGTGCTCGCTCCACAACTCGACTGGAGTCGTGTTAACCGACTTGGATGGCACACGGTTCAGCAAGTATGCTGCAGTCTCTACGGCATATCCCCAAAAGGAAATTGACAAAGTTGCATAACTCATCATGGACCGAACCATCTCTAAGAGAGTTCGGTTCCTTCTCTCTGACACACCGTTCTGCTGAGGCGTGCTCGGTGCTGTCAGTTGGGATGTAATCCCACATTCTGTCAAGTAGTCCTTGAACTCATTGGATAGGTATTCCCCACCACGATCAGATCGCAGTGTTTTGATTTCTTTACCTAACTGCTTCTCCACTTACGCCTTGAGTTCCTTAAAGGTTTCAAAGCAATCCGACTTGTGGTGAAGAAGGTAAACATATACATACCTCGAGTAATCGTCAGTAAATGTGACGAAGTACTCATACCCTCCACGAGCTTGTGTAAACATAGGTCCACACAAGTCAGAATGTATCAAACTTAATGCTTCTGTGGCTCTATAACCCTTTGCCTTAAAAGGCCTAGTCACCATCTTACCTTCCAAGCAGGATTCGCAAGTTGGAAATGGTTCAACTTGGAGAGACTCCAATGATCCATATTTCACCAACCTTTGGATCCTATTTAGATTGATGTGACCTAGTCTTAAGTGCCATAGATAAGTTTGGTTTACCTTAGAAGATTCTTTCCTCTTCTTAGGATTTGATGATGAGGAAGCAACATTAACAGATGTACATGGACGTAATAGTATATAGTGATCCATTTAAAGTCCCATTGCAGATAAGATATTTTCCTTTTGAAATCGAAATTTGATCATAAAAAAAGATCTATAACCATCCACAATAAAAAGTTTTGAAACGGAAATAATGTTTCGCCTAAACTCAGGCACCAATAAAACATCTCTCAATACTAAACTAGAGTCTAAAACAGATAAATGTAAATCTCCTATGGCAATAGCTGGAACTCGCGATCCATTGCCCATGGAAACCACCACCTCGCCATCAGCCAGAACCCTTTTCTGCAGAAATCCCTGCAAGGTGTAACAAACATGATCAGTTGCTCCGGAATCTACTACCCATTCATGGGTAGATGCGGAAACAAGCACAGTTTCAGTTACTAAGGCGATGCGTGTACCTTTCTGTTTTGCCTTGAAGTCGGGACATTCAGTCTTCCAATGTCCAACCTTACCATACTTGAAACACTTCCCCTTAGGTTTTTGAACCCCTCCGGTGGGTGCTAACTTCGTGCTCCCACTTTTCTTCTTGACGTTCGTAGCCTTCTTGCCCTTTTTCTAAAATCTACCTTTCGGAGGGTTCCTTGAGCTGCTAGTAGTGTTCAAGATTTGGGTTCCCTTACCTTTAGTCTGACCCATGATTCCTTCTGCGGTAATTAACTCACTCGAAAGTTCATTCAGAGTGTAGTCTTTCCTTGACAGTAATACATTTAGGCGAAAATTCTCATATGACTTAGGTAGTGAATGTAGAATGATATCTATCTTGATGCCAAGATCCGAGACACCACCAACATTTGAAAGTCGATCTAGCAGCTCGATCATATATAAAACATGATCCTGAACGGATGCACCTTCAGCCATTTTGCAGGTAGTAACCTGCCTCAGGAGATGAAATCTCTGAGATCTATCGGTCTCACCGAACTTTTCAGCCATGGAATCCCATATCACTCCCGCATGAGGAGTGTTTTCATACTGTGAAGCAAGAGAATCAACCATAGTGGATAGAATGACAAAACTAGTCTTGTCATTATTCTCAACCCACTTTTCAGATTCCCTTATCTGCTCCTCAGTCGCCTCTTCTTCGGGGAGTTCAGGTTCAGGGGTACTGAGAACATACAAGATTTTCTCATTTTGGAACATTAGTGTAAGGTTTCTCCTCTACTCTTTATAGTTGTCAATACCCTTTAAGAGTTGTCAATACCCTTTAAGGGTCGGCTCATAAGACCATTAACAACAGCTTGAACAGACATATCTGAAAAATAATTAAAATAAAAGCATGTAAGGAAAAATAATTTGCACATAATTCGTAATTAGCGATCATTGTAACCTTTTGAAAAAAACAATGATGTTAAAAACCTCGAACGGCTCTAGGAATTCCACTAGCAAGCCACGCAGGTGGACGTTTACTAGCCTAACCCCAAACCAAGCTATTTACCTAGCTCTTTAATTCCAATCCACGCCTAGGTTCTTAAGACGAATGAAATTAATAGTTCGATATTCTGGACCATGTCACTATTAAAATGCGGGAAGGGACTTCGAGGGAAGTGAATTGTACATGCGATGACATCTAAGCATTGACCATTAATTTGACCAAATAGAATCAAATTCTCAAAATTGACATACTTACTTGAACCATGTCGCATTCAATTTGATCTAATTAGCCATGCTATTTAATTATTATCTTCTAGAGAGTACTCGTGTTTACTAGGCACGCAAGCCACGCAGGTGGACGTTTACAACTTTACTCCCACTACTCAATAATAATCAAATATTGTTTTGGAAAACTCATCTCACAAAACTTGTAGCTCAAAGATGCGAGCAAGCCACGCAGGTGGACGTTTACTCACATAATCTTACTACTTTTGTGTAAAGTCCAATTAATGGAGGTCCAATTAAGTGTTTAATATCCAAATTAATGGAATCTAATTAAACAATTAATTTAAAGTTGCTTAGTATTTTTATTCAAAAGGTTTGTTACGAATCATGCATCATCACATAATTCCTAAAGCATGCAATTTCTAAACGCACATAATAAAACGTGCTCGCGAAAATTAAAACATGCTTAATAACGACATAAATCATATTTACATGCTTTTCTAAGTGCAATTAATCACATAATCGCATGCTAAAGCAAAATAATAAATAAATGCGCAAATATAAAATTTAAAACGTCGTTATCGGGCTTTAAAACACGTAATTCCTAACTATTACATAGCCCGATCAAAATACAGATCTTCGAAATCTTCAAAATCTTTGAATCTGGAAACTACATTGAAAACTGCATCGCCACGTCATTAGGGCGACTGCCACGTGTCGAACACGTGGCAGCCACGTCAGCAGCTAGGGCTGACGTCAGCAGCCACATCAGCGTCGTCTACACACCCCCCCGACGTCACCCAGACGTCGGATCTGTGCAGAAACCCTGCCTAGAGCCTCCGTATTGGTCCCGAGTGTACGGTCAGGTGTAGAGGGGGGGGGGGTGAATACACCTGATTCGATTTCTCAACTTCGAACACGAACAGTCCTATTCAGGATGGTGTCCGATCAAAAGGCTTCAAGCAGACTAGACAACTGTTCTGAATCGAGTTAAAGGCTAAGAGTACTGACTCAGCTGAGATCTGCTAACTGACTAGGTCAGAATTTAGTATCTACGGTAAGATTTCAGTGCGCGGAATAGTGTAGGCCCAAATCAGTTTTTGTGAGAAAACGTTTTAAGTCTCGGGCCATAGATTAAAAGTTCGGTATCTTTGAGACAGCTTGATTGATTTTAAATGTGATGTTCGGTATGAATAGTAAAATCAATGCAACAGTTAAGAAAGCAGTAAGAGACACAGGATTTTTAAAGTGGTTCGGATATCGCTCAAATCCTACGTCCACTGTCCCGAATGATCAGGAGGCTATTTATTATCCTGAGTTAGTCTCAGTCAGCTTGCACACTGGGCAAAGCCGCGTCTTGGTTTTTATACTGATCCAAGTCTCAGTTTACAACACTATCAAACTTAAAGTGTTTGACAAACTTCTCCAATAGTGAAGGAGTCCTTATACAATAAGGATTGGGTTCAAATGTGAACTCCTTCGTCTAAGCTATGGATAAGAACAGTTGAGCTTAGGGTTAGAGGGATAGGGAATATGAGAGTAGCTTCTAGATCGACGAACAGCTGAAGGTAAGCTTTGAGTTCTTGTAACGTCGATTTGGATACTAGAGGCTTTATATGTCGGTTTAGCTTGATTCCCTATGAGCTAGAATGTAGTCTTTCGCGGAGATTGTTCTTCAAGTTCTTGCTAAGACTTTGTTCTTTGGAATTCGCTCGTTTTTCGCGCTCTCTCGTGTTCTAGGTGTGCTTCAAATCTTGAATGATCCCTCTATTTATAGAGCAGAGATTGAAATAGATCCGTTGGAGACGATCTTCTTCTCTCTCTCTCTTTTTGGTAGCAAACGGCTCTTTTGGTGTAGGTAACAGTGTACTTTCCCACCTTTTTAGGTAAAAGGTTGATCGCAGCTTTAGCGGTGAGAAGACACGTGTATGCTTGTCATTCATCGAGGTGGATGGAGTGGTTGAGACAAAGACAAACTTCGAGACGGATCGAAGCCGACTTCTCTCTTCCTCGTACATGACAATGCTGATTGTCTTTCAAAAGATTCTCGACAATCCCCGAAGACTATCTCGCCGTTGCTTGAGTCCGACCTTGTATTCGGTAGATAGACTGCCGAGATAAGTCTATCGAAGATCGGCTCTAAGTTCGGTGAACTACTCTGCTGAGTTCGGTTCAACCGACTCTCTCGCATATCTTGCTCCCGCTAAGTCCAAGATCACTGAGTCTTCTCGCACCGGTGCCGAGGCGGATAAGCTGCCGAGCGCCTTGACCGGAGCAGAGTGTCTACCGAGTCCGAAACCTCGAGACAAAAAGCAGTATACAAGGGAATGGTTCATCATTCGGATAGGGTTTTGGGATCTTCAAATCTTCGACAAGTATAGAGCACAAGGCTACCGAGCTTAAGATCGATGTCTAAGACCGAATCATTTCCCATCGAGTGAAACAAGGTCTTGAGGATGGAATCATCACCCAACAATTTCCCCCTATTTGATGATGCCAAAACCTATCATCTATATCCTATCAACTATGCTAAACACTAACTTACTCAGAAACAGAGCTCCTTATAAATATTACAAGTAGGATCAGTGGAGTTGTCTGGTAAGTGCTAGACTACTGAGGGAGACAGGGCAGAACAATTTCCCCCTTTACAATAATTTCCCCCATGCAACAATTTCCCCTTAAGAGAAATTACAACTATTTTCTCATGCAACAATTTTCCCTTACTGAAGAAATAGTAACTCAATGAAAGTCTAGTCTATCAGAAGTCTAACCGAGCAAAAAACTGACAAGTAAATAAACAAGGTGTGTGTGTGTCAGTAATCACTTCAGTGATTCTGAGTGTTAAAGCATAAAGCAAACACGGCTATTTAGACAACAAGTAGTTGTCAGAGCCAAAAGAAGATTTGTATATATAGGATAAACAGTTCAGTACATTACAAATCTTGCTAAGCTAAAAGGAGAACTAAGAAGGAGAACCCTTAAACTACTGAATCCTATTCATGAAACCTTGGGATTTATCTTCAGCAGGTGGGACTCCATACATTCCGAACGTGTTCTTCCTCGGCTCGTGTATTCGGCGAAGTCTCGCCGGTTCATCTTGTTCTAGACCTCTGTTCAACGCAAAGATTCTTCACTTCTTGTTCAATCATTCCGAGATGTACTGAGTCGTCTTGTCTTCTGGGTGGAGGAATGATCCTTGCTTCAGGAACGCTGACTACTACCCCTTCAGTTACTGCTCTGTGCATATATGGGTAAAGATCAGGTTCAGTAATGGTCATCCACTCGACATAGGCATCAGCCTTAGACATTTCGAGCCGTAATCGCCGTAAATAATTTCTCTTGATAAACTCTATCTTGGCCGATTCCCATCTCTCGATTGAACCGAATAGGCATCCATTCGTCCGATCTCGGCCATCTATGTGTTTTCGATCGTTTGGCTTCCCGAACCTTCGTATCGATAAGGAATGTCGGCTTTCGAAGGAACTCTCGGCCGGCCTCTTGTTCAAGCACGCTTCCCGAGTGCCTCAAGGCCCGCCAAATGTATCCTCTCGCTCGGCAGCCTCTATCTGTCTAGCTTCCTCTCCTCTCGTAGAGATATCTATCCATCTCGAGCGAAGATTTCTTCAATTTCGCATCTTGCTCTTGAGGCTTCGAGGAGCTTGTTCGGAGTCGCAGAGGTACCGGAATTGGTTTTGGATGTACCTTCTTTGCTCACTTCCTTTTTGCTTGTTGCCTCTCCCTATCTTCATCATCTTCAATTCCGAGTTTTTACGGGAGGCAATCTAGCGGGCGCCTTCTTTTTTCCACCGCGTGCTTTGGTGCCTTAGTCTTTCCTTTAGCATGCTTAGACTTTGGTTTGTTGGCGGCTTCGACAGTCGCCGATCTCCCTTGCCAGCTTCTCATCAGCGGCAATCTGAGCCTCCTCCTCAGCTGAGATGTATCTCTTGGGTTTCTTTGCTGGAGGGGTCGGGAGTTTCAGAACTTTCTTACCTTTGCCTTGAACAGGTGGAGGTAGAGGGACTTCTTCATCATCATCTGAGTCCTCGTTCTGTTCAGCATACTCTGCAACCTCCTTGATGATATCAATGGGAGTCTGGGTTGCATGAGTAGCCTGGGATCCTGAGCCACTTGGGCCGGTCGCAGCTGTGCTCGCAGCTGGGACACCCTGGGCCTCACCCTTCTGAGTCTGAGTTTGAGTCTGGGATGACTTCAGTGTAGCTTCCCCCTTAGATTTTGGAATTTTGGTGGGGGTCAGTTTCTCAGTACTCTTCTTTCCTTCTCTTCCTTCAGTCCTCTTTCCTTCCCTTTTTTCTTCACTTTCCCCCTTTTTAACATCATCAATAAGCACCGGGGTAGGGACTAGGACTGACTTCTTCAGACTTTTGTAGGAGGTTGACAGCTCATCAAGACGATGGTGGAGCTTAGTCAGAGCCTCATGCAACTCGTTCCTCTCCATGGTAAGGTCTGCCGTGTACTGCTTGTGAGAGAGGTCAGCTGCTTCCTTGAAGTCTTTCAGCTTCTCAACGATCTTATCCTCCAGGACCAATTGAATGTTGTCTAATCTGATCTCAGTGGCCTGGGCTTGTTCAGCAATAGCTGCAGTATGAGCCAGTTTAGAAGCTTGAAAATCTTGAAGTAGTTTGGCTTGGCTCTCCCGAAAGATCCCGAGCCGAGATTCAAAGTTGGTCCGCTGGCCGAGCCAATGCTTGAGTGAGAATTTCGGAGACATCGTGGGCGGCCGATTGGGACATTGAGGATTTCAGCCCCGAGCTCGGAGGCCGTGGCTTCGGCAGCTCTTCTTCCAAGCTCTGTGGACTGCCTTGGCGAGGGCACGGTTCTGAGTGCCTTGGCTTTGTAGAGCCTTCGCCACAGAGTTGGAGTGTCGACGATGCGGGCTGGGCGCTACCTCAAAATCTGATTTCAGCAGGAGCTGAGCAGGCTCTGTTGATGAGGTACCAGCCGTCGACTTCGCAGAACCAAGGATACTGAGTGGACGCTGAGGTTCTTCAGTAATTTGTGTATCCTTGTCCTGGGGAGTTCCCTCATCAGGCTTTCCAGGGCCTGAATCACTGGGTGGGTCGTCATGGTCTGACCCATCTGAGGGTGCTGGGCCGAAGGCGAGCTGTCGATCATGAATCATTGCCAGCATCGCAGCCCTCAGATTGTCCATTGAGCTGAGGTCTTCAGGCTCTGAATAGCCTATCTCCTCTCTCAGTCTCAATTCCTCTTCATGCAGCTGCTGACAGGAGTAGTGGAGGACTAGGCGCTGTAGACGAGGCCACTCCTGATGTCGCAGCAACATGTGGAACCTTGCTGACTTGGCGATGAGCAACAAGTCTGAGTAGTCAGCAAGCTCCGGAACCAGTTGAAGAATCTCTCGGGATGCTCTGGATATAATCACTGAAGCTTCCATCCCGATTGTTTCTTCTTCAGACGCCGTCTCGGATTCGTCAATTGGTGGAGACGTCTGAGTCTCAGCAGGTGCCGCACTGCTGAGTGGAGGAACTGCGAGGGGGCTGTCAAGGCGCTGAACTTCTTCACTTTGAGCTTCAGTAGCCTCCTCTTGTTCCATCTCTTCAGATGCTTCAGTGGAGACGATCTCCTCCACTGATTGAGTCTTCTCAGAAGACTCCGACTCATCTATCAGCCTCTGGGGCTGAGTAGTCTGCTGAGTGGCCTGTTCAGCAGGGGCCTCAGGTTCAGCAGGCACCTCGACGACTTTCTTCAGTTTCTTAGCCGGTGCCTTCGGGGTTTTTGCTGGAAGCGTTCTCCTCTTCTGTGGAGTAGCCTTCTGAGATTCAGTCTCTGTTGAAGGACCTGACCCGATTTGCTGAAGGGCCGCAGTTCGGTTATGAAACCGAATCTTCTTGATATTGAAGTACTCCTTGGCGTCATATGTGATCTGCTCAAGCCACAGAAGTCTTCAATCATCACTGACAGTTTGAGCCCGTAGAGTAGCTTTCCTTTTGCGCTCAGCGTGCGCGTGGGCTTGTCAAATTTAGCTGCTTGGATCATGAACTCCCGAATGAAGAACTCAGTCCGATTGACCTTGGCGCAAGCCATATATGGCCATCATCGGGTGGATCTTAGGTCGCGAGACCTGATCGAACGATCCAGCTCCGGCTCGTCGGCACTGCGTGACGATATAGGCCAATGCTCTGCATCGGGGGAGCATTGCATTCTTCGGGAAGGCAGCTCTGAAGGTAGTCGGCTTGCCACAGAATACCGTCAGGTATTCATCTACTGAATCATCGTTGTAGCCTATCGTGCTGATACCTTCGGATGGAAGATTGAAGCTTTTCTTCAGGGCTTGCTTAATCAACATCTGCTTCAGAATCTTCAAGGCGTCGCCAATCGCGTGAACAACGAAACTTGCCATAATATCGCCTTTGACGGAGTCGGAGTTCAGATACAACTCTGCCACTTGTCGAGGAAGGAAGAAAGTAGGCTTCCTCAATAAGAACTCTTCTAGTCCAGACGCTCGGAGGTACGTGAATACTTCCTCCATGTATTCGAGCTCGCAAGCATCGAACTCCATGACCGGGTTCGCACTGCACACGGCCTTTGCCGAGGATCTCCTCTATCTTGTCAGGAACGGTTAGAGAGATACCAGTCATCGTAATCGTTACAAGAACTTTATCGATCCGATTCTTGGATAGAACAAGATATATATATATATATATATATATATATATCGATTCCCGAATAATAAAATAAGCTATCGTAACAGTTCTAATATGCATACCAGTGAGAAATCTAATGCTTTAGAAGGATATAATGCGAAATACGGATGAGATTCGTTCTAAAAGATGCTTCAGATTTCTCGGACTTGAAAGATTTGTATGCTAATGGCGGTTTCTAGGATATGATCGAATATATATATCTAACGAGAAGACGAACAGTTATTTGATCAAAAGGCTGAGTTTAAAACTGCTTTTAGAAAGGACGGTCAAGATTAGACGTTATATAATAGGCAATGATCGCATAAGCCGCCTAAGTCAAAAGACAGTTGTAAAATAACCTAAGTAGTAACTTCGAAAAGACATGCATTAAATGCGCGCAGAGTTCAAAGAACTTATGTATGGAATGTCGTGCAATAAATGAAATTCGTTAATAATAAAGACAAACCAAAAGATATTAAATATCATGCTTGAATCTTTGACATAAATGCAAAGTTCTGAAATATAAGTTACTACTGAGTAGAGATACGCAAACCTGTCAGCTGAACATAGTAGTCACCTGATACCTCGTGTAGATGGTTTCTGAATCTCTACGTACTGAATACATTCGCATCGAGAGTGAGCATTCCCCCTTACCGAAATGTCTCTCTCCCGAAACCTCTTACCGACCGGGGTCGAGTAGGGTCCAAAGCAGACCTAGCTCTACCGAAAGTTCTCCGAATCCGGATTCGGCCTAGAGGCTTGGTCAGTATATCGGCCCTTTGTTTGTCGGTATGGATCTTTTCCATCCCGATATCCTTCTTTTCGACATGGTCACAAATGAAGTGATGTCGATGTCCACGTGCTTGCATCTCGTGTGTAGTACAGGATTCCGAGTGATTGCAATGGCACCGGTACTATCGCGAAGATTGGCACTTCATTCCGAATGACGTCATATTCTCTCATTCTTTGTCTCGGCCAAAGGATTTGGGCGCAACAACTTCCAGCAGCCATGTATTCAGCTTCAGTAGTCGACGTAGCTACTAAGTGCTGTTTCTTTGAAAACCATGAGATCAGCTTGCTGCCAAGGAACCGACATGTTCCTCGAAGTTGATTTTCGGTCAATTCTACATCCCGCATAGTCGGCATCGAATAGCCGCTTAGTTCAATATTATCATCACCGGATACCATAAACCCATGTCGGGTGTTCCTCGGAGATAGCGGAGAATCTTCTTGGTCGAGTCCATATGGCTCGCTTGGGATTCGCCTGAAATCGAGCACAGACACCTACAACATAAGTTATGTTAGGGCGGGTAGCTGTTAAATATAATAAAGAACAAATTATAGCACGGTATTCAGTTTGGTCTACTGATACTCCCTCTTTATCAAGATCTATCTTCATATTCGTGTTCATCGGGATCCTGATGGGTTTGCCGGATGTGCAGCCGAATCTTTTGATGAGGTCTCGAGTGTATTTGCCTTGGTTGATGAACGTTCCCTTTTCAGATTGCTTGACTTGAAAACCAAGGAAGTAGTTCATTTCTCCCATCATCGACATCTCGAACTTGTCCTTCATCATTCTTTCAAACTGCTGACACATAATGACATTCTTCGAACCGAAGATGATGTCATCCACATAGATCTGCACGATTAATAGGTCGTCTTCCAGTCGAATGCTGAACAACGTGCGATCTACTGTGCCCTTCTGAAAACCTTTCTGAAGAAGAAACTCAGACAGGGTATCGTACCAAGCCCCGGGTGCTTGTTTTAACCCGTACAGAGCCTTTCTGAGTCTATATACTTGATGTCCCTGCTGAAAGCCGGGCGGTTGTTCCACATAGACTTCTTCTTTCAAAGACGCCGTTCGGGAATGCGAGACTTCACATCCATTTGATAAACTCCGAATCTTTGATGTGTTGCGTAGGCTAGGAATAGTCTAATTGCCTCCAATCTTGCAACTGGAGCGAAAGTTTCATCGAAATCTATTCCTTCAGCTTGACAGTAGCCTTTAGCCACGAGCCTTGCTTTGTTCCTGACTATAACGTTGTTTTCATCTCGCTTGTTTTTGAAGACCCATTTGGTACCAATGACATGTTGATGCCGTGGTCTGTCTACAAGCTCCCATACTTCGTTTCTCGTGAACTGATTCAGCTCCTCTCGCATAGCTATGATCCGATCGGCATCCTTTAATGCATCCTCAATGTTCCGAGGCTCTTCAATAGACAAGAAGCAAGAAAATAGTGCGCTTTCTCCTTGACGAAATCCGGATCTTGTCTTGACATTAGGCCGAGGGATCTCCAATGATCAAATTAGGAGTGTGAGCATCCAGCCACGATCTACGATGTTTCAGCTCTTCATCCGAAATTTGTTCAACACGAGATAGTAGGTGAGTTAGGCATTTCGGTTGTACTATTCCGAGATTGAAGAATTTCGGTGATAAGAGTATGATCTACTTGAGTCACCGGGTTCGGGGGGCATTCAGCTCGGGAACATTACTAGATGTTCCCCCCGAGTTGTTATTCTCGGTAGTGGTCTCGGTTACCTCTACGGTTTCCTCATCGACTCGAGTTACACCGGGATTGATTACGTTCGGGAGAATCAATCTCGCTCATTACTTGCTCTGCCGGTTGAGATTCGATAGATTTGTCTTCGGTTTCTTCGTCCGAATCATCATCCCAACATAGCCGGATCTTTTCGCATTTGTCCTTTAAGCTTAGATCCTGTAGCTGTCTACTGATGTCCTCAGATTCAGAATTTAAGTTATTGCTCCTGTCTTCAGTAGCAAACTCGTTAAACACAACATGAGGGCTTTCCTCCACGCAAAGGGTCCGATAGTTGAATACTCTGAAAGCTTTGCTGACCCGAGAGTATCCTAAGAATACTCCCTGATCTGACTTGCTATCAAAAGTCTTCAGCTGATCTTTCCCATTATTGTGGATAAAGCATGAACAACCAAAGATATGGAAATAAGATAGAGAAGGCTTCCTGCCGTTCCATAGTTCATATGGTGTCCTCTTATGCTGCTTTGTCAGTAAAGATCGGTTCTGAGTGTAACATGTAGTATCAGTAGCTTCTGCCCAGAATTTGGTGGGAGTCCTGAGTCTGCGAGTAGAGTTCTAGCTGCCTCTTTTAGAGTTCTGTTCTTTCGTTCAGCAACTCCATTCTGCTGAGGTGTGCGTGCAGCTGAAGTCTCATGCTCTATTCCTTCTGCTTGGCAGAACTCCTCTACCATGGAATTAAGGAACTCGGTTCCTGCCGTACGAACGTATTTTTCTGATCTTGGTGTTCTTCTCGACACTGAGCTTTTTCAGAAGCGTTGGTAACTCTGTTTTGACGTCAGACTTGTTGGTAATGAATATGACCCATGTGTAGCGCTAGTAGTCATCTATGACCACTAATGCATATTTTCTGCCTCTGATCGTCACTGGGGAGACTGGACCGAACAAATCCATATGTAGCAGCTGAAGGATTCCATCAGTGGAAGGAGATGGAATAGGTGGATTTTCTTTCTTTGTTTGCTTTCCCTTCAGACATGCTTCACACTGAGTGTCTTTGCTGAATACTTCATTCGGCAGTCCCCTTGCTAGAGTGTTTCTTGCTAGCTTGTTGAGCGTCTTAAAGTTGAGATGACCGAGCCTTCTATGCTATAGCCACCCCGTTCGTTTTCATTCTTCGCCAAAGAAACAAGCTTCGTGTTCAACTGAGTTCCGATCGGCCACGTATATATTCTTTTTTGCGCGAACACCGATAACACTTGTTTTCCCTGTAGATTTATCAATAACATCACGAAACCGGCGTCAAATATCACTCTATTCGAGTTATCACAAAATTGACTAGCGAGAGAAGATTATCTTTGAAGTCCTTCAACATAGGATACTCTTGGAACTTTGGCGCCTATCTTTGAGTGTGCCGTATCCTCTCGTGTAGCCTTTGGCATTATCTCCAAACTCAGTACGGGTCCATCTTCGATAACATAATTCTTCGATAGACTCCTTTGGTATGTCATATGTCTTGAGCATCCGCTGTCCACATACCATGGGTCTCTGCGCACTTGCAAAACATAATTATATTCAGGTACCCTTTATTTTTGATTTTGGGTCCTTGATGTTAGTTTTCATAACTCAAATCTGTCTAACAACCCCGGTGGTTTCGGACATCTTCTTTCCACTAGAGTCAACATATCCGACCACCGGATCGGGTCATAGGTGACTTCGAGGCTTCCGAGGTTCGGGAGTCCTAATCTTCTCGAGCCGGTGGATGCCGACCTTAGCCTTCGTGTGGCTTTCTTTTTCTTCGACCTTTGGAGCCTCTTCGACTATAGGTTCATAATAATATGACCCATACCGAGCCGGATGTGTCGCCTTTGGAGGTCCATACTTGATCCGCCAATTTTGATTTCTTTGGTTCCCCCTTGACCGAACCGGGGTTTCTTGGCACCGATCTTCTTGTCGGAATGCTGATGTGTGGGATGAGGTGCTTTCATCTTCTGTTTGTTCTTTGCTAGGGGGTTCAGTATATTTGCGTTCATAGTCTCTCCTTGAACAAACCTATCAGCAAGCCGTACTTCTGAGTGTACTGGGGCAGATGAGGAAGCTCCCTGGCTGAATCCAAGTCCTTCCTTGCAGTGCTTTGGCTTATTGCTTGCTAGCATAGCCTCTAATTTCTTCTCGGCACCCTTGTACCTCTCGGTCCATCGGGTTCCTCCGGATATCATCACTTTTCTTCGAGTGTGTCGAGCTCGATCCGAAGTCCCGACATTTCTTGCTTCGATGGACTCACTTCGGTATCTTTACGAGTCAAGTCATTGGTCAAAACTGAAATCCGATCTTCTTGATGCTGAGACTTGGCCATCAGAGAGTTTATCTCCTCCCTGAGTCTCAACACAAGTCCTTCGGCCTCAGTAGCAACCTGACTCTCCTGAGAAAGTCTCTGATTCTCTACTTTCAAGGTATCCAACTCCCGAAGAGTCTTGGCGAGTGCGACTCATCTAAATTTGTTCGTCGAGCGGTTCTTCGTATGCGGTCGCGACGTCCAAATTCTCATCTCGCACTTGAAATAGTGTCGTGTGTGCGGTGTGAAGAGGAGTTAAGTGGTTCATGAGAATTTACCTCATCCTCTTCGCCTGCCATCATGCACTTTTCAGCTGATTCATCTGCTTCATGCTCTAAGGCCATGAAGGCTGCTTCATCGTCAGCTGAATCTGATGAGTCAATTTCGTACCTAATTATTTCTGTCCGAAAAGGTCTCTTAACTGTGCAGGTGAGACGTATTTGTTAGCAGTTATGCAGAAAATGAGCTGATTTGGCACGACACCAGGAGATGATATGGCAATGCAATTTACAGCTGGAATGGCAAGATTTTGAGTGGTTTTGGCCGAAGAAAGGAAGAAGGAAAGAAAAGGATCTAGAAAGGAAAGAGAGAGGAAGGAAAGAAGAATATAAGGAAGGATTAGATATTTCCATATCTAACAAGATCCTTTCCTTATCTATCAAGAAACCCTAGATTTGATCTAGGTATTATAAAAGGAGGATTGGAGCATGAAATTCAGAGAGCCTTTACACACGTATACAGCGCCGTGCATACCTTTCCACCTCGGAGACTCATCCTTTCGATCCGATCAACTTACCACCGCCACCGAACTCGCCGAAGCCAAACGCCGCCGCCGCCGAGAAGATCACAACCACCAGCCTTCTGATCAATTCATGCTATCAGTAGTTTTATGTTTAAGAAACAAACACTTCTATGCTTTCGTATTTTAGTTTTCAGTTTCGGATTCTAGCTAGTTTTATTATCGTTTTAATTTCGTTTCTAGTTTTATGTTCGTTTCGTAAGACCGAGCTACTACGGTACTTTTAATCTAGTTTTAAGTTGAGTTTTAATTCGGTTTACTTTTGGTTTAAGATTACGTTATTATCTCGTTTTCGGTTTATAGTTCGTTATCTTTAGTTTAATTTCGTTTACGTGCATGCTAGGGTTAGAGTTACAAATGGTGCATGTTCTGATTTGCAGGGTGTCTTATCTGTGCAGTCAGGACAGTACTATGAGTAGCTAAACTTTCAGTGGTCCGGCAGGATGTAAACGCACACGTGAACAGTACATGAGGCTTAGGTTCTAATAATTAATCAAAGGGTTTCGGGTTAATTCCGGTTTATTTAATCTGACTAGTAATTTAGGATTGGCCACCTTAAGTTGCGTAGTTTGTAGCTAACTTAGTACTTCCATCGTTTCTCGTGGAACAAGGCTAGGTAAGTAGCAAAGTTATTCATTAGAATAATTGGATTAAACCGGTAGGACACTATTAGATGCCCAACATACGAGTAGGCTCCTATACTAGGCTCCCTTAGTTCGATAAAGTCGTTTAGCTATTAAATCTATTGATTGCCCAACAACGTAGGTTGTAGCTAAATTAGGGAAGTAGCCGTTTCGATGCCCAACATGGCGGTTACCGACTAAGTAAGTGGGAGTAAGGATTACGCAGTTTAAGTTACGGTAGTCTATAACTAGTTGATCCATGAGATTAATTCATTTTATGTGCCAAGGATTGGAATTACGTGTGTGTGAATATTCTCGTTGGACCCATCTCTTATCTCGCCTAGTTAAAACAGTTTATTTTCAGTTTCAGTTTCTGCAATTTGTTTCAGTTTTAATAAGTTCTTAGTTTAGTTAAAAACCCAAAACTTGCGTGGTTGCTAACCAAACCCAAGATAAGTAGAAAAATGATATGTCTAGTCCTCCGTTCCCTGTGTTCGATACCCTGTAAACTATACTGATATAATTCTCTATTTTTGCAGGATTATTTGGTACAATACAGTGATCACCAAATTGGCGCCGTTGCCGGGGAACGGTGTTATCTAGTTTTATTGTTTTCTACTAATCTTTTGTTCTTTTTAGCGTTGCATGAGCAGGTCGTCCAAACCTAACCTCATATTTGATCCAGAGGTCGAGAAAACATCAAAGAGGATTAGGAAGAGGACAAAGCTGCAAAAGCAACAGATTCTATCCGAGGCAGAACACGTCTTAACTGCCCAGTCAGAAGACAGAACAGACGCCGGTGATCAGACCAGCGACTCCGAACCAGAAGCTGTTAGGTTCGACAAAACACTTCATAATACTCCAGTAACCAGCTCAGAATCAGAATCAGAAGAGATGGAGGACGAAGTGCACAATCCTCAACCCTTGAGGATGAATACCGGATCACTTGACTTGGGAGCGGACCTTCCTGGTCCAATTCAAATCACAACTACTGAGCAAATCGATGTCAAGTTGAATATGGTAGCTGCAATGCCGAAGTTCTATGGAAGAACGAACGAGAATCCCAATTCCTTTTTGGCCTCGTTCAACCAAGTCTGCAATCTGCACAGGCAGGACAATCTGGATGCATTCAAGCTAAAGGCTTTTCCATTCACACTGCAAGATGGAGCACAAGCATGGTTCTCAAGTCTAAAGCCAAATACAATTACAACATGGGCCCAGATGCGTACTGTTTTCTTGAAGAAGTATTTCCTGCAGTCAAAGACAAATGCACTTAAGAAGCAGATTTCAGGGATCGCTCAAGAAATAGATGAAACTTTCGGTGCATATTGGGAGAGATTCGGGCGACTTGTTGATAGTTGTCCGAACCATGGCTATTCGGATGTGGAGCTTCTACAGATTTTCTATCAAGGGATGACAGACGAAGCAAAGGCCATGGTTGATATCGGTCTGAGAGGAAATTTCCACACAAGCCTCTACGAAGATGCAAGGAATATAATCGAAGGGCTTGCGGAGTCTACCTCGCAATATAAAGGGCCGAGACCAACAAGGAGAGCTGTAAATTGGTCTCATTCCGATTACATGGATGAGATTGATAATAAAGTGGAGGCAAAATTCAGCTTGTTACAAGATAAGCTCGACTTGTTACTCAAGCAGAGCGCTCCTACCCCAAGTCGATCAAATGCCGATCATGCATGTGGAGCATGCGGAGAAAAGGGACATACGTCGCTGCAATGTCCGGGAGAAGAAGTAAACGCTGCAGGAAATTAGAGCGGACAACAAGGGGTTCATCCGAATCTCCGTTGGAAGCAACCGGAGGAGCATTTTCAGCCTAGGAATCCGCCTCAAACCCAATTTCAGCAACCATATCAGCAGGCAACATGGCTATCGCAGCAGCCATACAATCCTCCTAATCATAACAACTATCGCCAGACGTATAGACCCCCCGCACTGGAGGCAATTTCGAGCAGACGAACGCCCGGCTTGCCCATTTTCGGCGACGAGAACGCCCGGCTACCCATTTTCGCAGCGAACGCCCGGCTTGCCCGGTCGAAACAAATAGAGCCCTTTAGAAAAACTCTTGGCCGAGATGGTTTCTTCGCAAAAAGATACTACCGCATTTCAACAACAATTGCAGCGGGAAATTAATCAGACCAAGAAGGATCAGCAAGCTACGATGGAGAATTTGGCTAAGCGGATGAATAAGCTAAGTTACGCAATACAAGAAATAAAGACTTCCCAAGGACGACTTCCGGCTCAAACTCGCCAGAATCCTAATGCCCACAACCGCAATCGGATTACGCCGTGTGGAGGGAAAGAATTACACGGCCCGACCGTACAGGTAAGACACCCGAAGAAGTCGGCGAGAGAAGAAGAAGGCTGCCGAACGGCCTCTACCATCGAAAGTTCAAAGGAACAATATGCTTGAAGATCCGAACAAGAAAGAGATGAGGAGCACGTCCAAACCGGCGGTCGAGCATGAAAATCTGATTCCGCCACCTTTCCCCGAAGCTTTAGAAAGGAAGAGAACGCCAAACAAGGAAAGCATGGATTACATGAAGTTGTTCGAGAAGTTGGAAATAAATATCCCTTTCCTTGAAGCCGTAAAGATTCCCAAGTTCGGGAAATTTGTGAAGGACTTCATAGCTGGAAAAGTTCCCAAGTCCGGTAAGGTTTTGTTCGATCACACGATATCGGCAATTATACGTAAGATGCTTCCGGCTAAATGTGCTGACCCGGTATGTTCACACCGCCTGTCTCAATGGGTGATGTCATGATTAAACAAGCCATGTGTGATCTAGGAGCATCTATAAATGTTATGCCTTTATCTGTATATAATCAATTGGTAGGAGCTGAGTTAATATCCACTAAGGTGATTATTCAATTAGCGGATAGGTCATGCATTGCTCCAATTGGTTTACTTGAAAACATTTTGGTCAGAATCAACAACTTTGTCTATCCTGCTGATTTTTATGTGATTGATACAAATGATAAGCAAGTTGAAGGAACTGGAGGAGTGTTACTAGGTAGACCGTTTTTAAAGACTGTAAAGGCAATAATTAATGTGGATGAAGGTTCAATAAGTGTGGCATATCATAATGAAACTTATGTTCATAAAATATCTGAAGCACTTAAGAAACCCTACGATCATGAAAATGAGAATGCTTTTTCTACTGACTCCATTGATGAAATTGTCCAAGAATATCTTGAGACGTATGTGGTGCAGGACAAAATGGAAGTTACCTTGACTCGAGGACGGACCGAAGCGGACCTCGAAGGTATGAGAGACGAAGAAATCAGAGAGAGCATCTCAGCTTTGTACGCAACTCCAGAACTACAAACTGTCGGTAGTATGTCTCAACTGCCCATACAGGACGCTTCTGAAAAGCTGTTGCCGTCAATCATCAAGGCACCAAAACTGGAGCTTAAGCCACTTCCAACAAATCTGAAATATGCCTATCTCGGAGAGAATGAGACGCTGCCCGTCATCATTAATAAAGAGCTTGATGAAGATCAAGAGAAGGCGTTGTTGGAAATTTTGAAGAAGCACAAGAAGGCCATAGGTTGGACTCTAGCCGACATTACCGGCATTAGTCCCGACATATGTGAACACTCCATCCTCATGGAGCCGGATAGCAAACCTTTCCGAGACCATCAAAGAAAACTCAATCCGAACATGAGAGAGGTCGTGTTGAAGGAAGTATTAAAGCTCTTATCCATGGGTATTATCTATCCCATATCGGATAGCAAGTGGGTAAGTCCTGTACACGTTGTGCCCAAGAAGTCCGGATTCCAAGTTGTCGAGAATGAGAAGAACGAGTTGGTTCCGGTACGCTTAGTGACGGGATGGCGCATGTGTATCGATTATAGGAAGCTCAATGCCACGACGCGTAAAGACCATTTCCCGCTTCCATTTATCGACCAGATGCTCGAGAGACTTGCAGGGAAGCTTATTTTAGCTTCTTGGATGGATACAGTGGCTATTTCCAAATCCAAGTGCGAGAAGAAGATCAAGATAAGACGACGTTCACATGCCCATATGGAACGTTTGCTTACCGAAGAATGCCGTTTGGATTATGCAATGCGCCGGGCACCTTTCAATGATGCATGATGAGCATATTCTCGGACCTCATCGAGATGTGCATAGAGGTCTTCATGGATGACTTCACCGTTTACGGTGACTCTTACACTTCGTGCTTGAAGAACCTCGACAAAGTCCTAGCTCGTTGTGTTGAGAAGAATTTGGTATTGAATTACGAGAAATGCCATTTTATGGTGACCGAAGGAATAGTACTCGGTCACGTCGTTTCTAAAAGAGGAATAGAAGTCGACAAGGAAAAAGTGGAGGCCATCGCAAAATTGCCATATCCGACAAATACGAAGGAAGTTCGTGGTTTCTTAGGACACGCCGACTTCTATCGGCGTTTCATAAAGGATTTTGCAAAAGTCGCTCAACCACTAACAAACCTACTTCACAAGGATGTCGAGTTCGAATTCGATACTAAGTGTAAGGAGGCCTTCACTATCCTTAAGGGCAAGCTTACAACAGCCCCTGTGATGCAAGCCCCGAACTGGAATAAGCAATTCGAGATTATGTGCGATGCTTCTAAGCGTGCGATCGGGCGATCTTTGGGACGAGAAAAATGGAAAGGAGAGTCATGTGATATATTATCATCCAAGACATTAAATCCAGCTCAAAGCAACTATTCCACCACAGAGAAGGAGCTGTTAGCTATCGTCTTTGCCTTCGACAAGTTTCGTTCTTATTTACTTAGCTCAAAAATCATAGTGTATACCGATCATGCTGCCGTCAAACATCTCCTTGCCAAGAAAGAAACAAAGCCGAGACTCATCCGATGGATTCTTCTCTTACAAGAATTTGATTGGGAAGTTAAGGACAAGAAAGGAGCTGAAAACTATGTGGCAGATCACTTGAGCCGATTAATTCAAAAAGACGATGGAGAGCCGATTAAGGAGATTTTTCCCGAAGAGCATTTATATGCTGTTCGCGAGACGGTGTCCAGCCTTGCCAAGCTTCTGCCAGCACAGTGTTTTACAATTGGAGTCCAGAAAGTGTCTCGGCTGCCCAGTCAAGACAACTCTGAAACAGAATTGCTGAAAGTCGTGGGTAACACTTCTAAATTACCTTGGTTTGCTAATATTGTGAATTTCTTGACTTCTAAGCAGCTTCCACCCGAGTTCACTCATGCCCAAAAGGCAAAATTGAAGAGCGAGTGTAAGCAGTACTTTTGGGACTCTCCAATCCTTTGGAAAATGGGAGTAGATCAGGTTATCCGAAGATGCATTCCAGAAGAAGAGCAAGGCGACATCCTTCACCATTGTCATTCATCCGCTTATGGAGGACACTTCGGACCAAAATGAACCGCAAGGAAAGTGTTGGATGCGGGTTTCTTTTGGCCGAGCTTACACCTTGACGCCTATAAGTACTGTAAGTCATGTGCACGTTGCCAAATGACCGGGAATATATCTATGAAGGATGAAATGCCCCAAAAGCCTTTGAGATTTTGTGAGATATTTGATGTATGGGGTATGGATTTCATGGGTCCGTTTCCTAGTTCAAGGGGTAACATGTACATTTTACTTGCCGTTGATTATGTTTCTAAATGGGTTGAGGCAAAGGCTACAAAAATTAACGACTCTAAAGTGGTTGCAGGATTTCTTCGAACTAACATCTTTTGCAGATATGGAGTACCAAAAGCCATCATAAGTGATCGAGGAACACATTTCTGCAACCGTACCATAGAGTCGTTGATGAAGAAATATAGAGTAGCCCATCAAGTTTCTACCGCTTACCATCCACAGACGAATGGGCAAGCTGAAGTTTCAAATCGAGAAGTGAAGTCTATCTTGGAGAAAACGGTCAATCCTTCAAGGAAAGATTGGAGTACGAGGCTGGACGACGTCTTATGGGCTTATCGAACAGCCTATAAAACCCCCCTCGGTATGTCTCCTTATAGATTGATTTTCGGTAAATTATGTCACTTGCACGTGCGGTTGGAACACAAAGCCCGGTGGGCGATGCGAAAATCAATATGGATCTCGACCGAGAGTGCGAAGGAGCGGAAATATCGGCTTCAAGAGCTTGAAGAAATCCGGTTAGAGTCCTATGATGCTTTGCTATGAGGTATAAAGATCGCACAAAGGCATGGCATGATAAAACAATCCGGCTGAAGACTTTTGAAGTGGGCCAACTCGTATTACTTTACCAATCGCGCCTACGCATCATGCCCGGAAAGCTCCGCTCAAGGTGGATCGGTCCATTTCGGGTGTGTTCGGTGCGGCCGAGACGGAGCGGTTGTGATACGAAACCGAATTCAAACGAGACTTTTCATCAACGGTCATCGTTTGAAAATTTATCATCTTTGCCGCAATGATAGAAGTTGTGGACGAGCGAGCTTGTCCATTCCCTCGTATCTTTGACTTTTTGAAGAGGAGGTCTAGCCGAAGACTCTAAAGAAAGGCGCTTCCGGGAGGCCACCCGCTATATTTTCCGATTTTCTTTGATTTATTTTTCGTATTTTTAGTTTGATTTTATGCTTGGTGTTGTTTCTTTTATTTTTCAGAAATTTTGCTAAGGAAGGAATTGGGGATAAAAGTGCAAGGAAAGGAGTTGGAGGAGTAAAGATGAAGTAGATGGGTTGTCATAGTATACCGAGCAAGGATCCAAGCTATATAGGTTCACGGGCCGCGTGGAGGCTTCTCGCCCCAAGCGACCCGGATGAGTTTGTTACCTCCGGTTCACATGTTAGTTTTATAGAGGATCCCGCCCTTCGCATGTGTCATCAATACTTAGCCCACAATTTGACTGGAAAGAGTACATCTTTTGAAAAGTTTTATCCACCGGGACCTCGTGTCTCGAGTGCCTTTACTTCTGCAGGACAGGATACAGTGCAGACGCTAAGGACGGATCTGGATTCCCTTGGACGCAGAGTAGATCGCCTCCGCCGCACGATTATGAGCGGCATCGCCTCGCCCGACCGGGCGAGGCGACCGTGACTTGTCTTCCCCCATTTTATTTTATTTTCGCTTTTTTGTCTTTTTGTTTTGTGTTTTTGAGTCTCTTTTTTTTTTGTGTTTTCTTGTTCTTACACTTGATAGGGATCAAGTGTAAGGAGGGGTGTTTCTTTTGTTTTTATTTGTCCTTAGTTTTCGTAGTTTCTTACACTTGGTAGGGACCAAGTGTAAGGAGGGTGTTTGTGTGTTTATTTTGTCATGCCTTCTCCCTTGTTTTGTCTTTTCTCTCTTGCTCGAGGGCGAGCAAGGTTTAAGTGTAAGGAGGGGGGGTATTTTGTGTCGAAGCATGCCAAAATTTTTGATTTTCGAAGTGCCGTTTTCTATGATCAAGCTTGTCTTATTCATGCTTTTATTTTCAATATGCTAGCTTGTAAACTTTGTGAAGAGTAGATCTAGGCACGTATGTGTATGTAACTTGGGATGACGAAAAATAAACCTTGTTGGATCGAAATTTATAACCACTCACTTAAATAAGATTTGAGCACTTAAAGTAGGACACTTCCTACTATTCTTTTGAGAGTGTTTATCCACAAAGTCGCAATATGTTTGAATCACTTGTGATAAATGATAGGAGGCACTAGGGATTCTTAAAGCCACACGGCCGCGACAAAATATTTCCTACCCGAAATTATCCCTTAGTGAACCAATTTGAGCCTTGACCGAATTTCTTTGATTTGAGTTAGTAAAATTTTAGCCAAGGCCATTTTAAACTTTCTCTTGACCCGTGTCATTGCATGTTTTACGAACTCTTTTGTGCGAGATAGTTAAAATCGAAGTGAATTACATACATCTTCTACACCGCCCAAATAGACATCTTTGCGAAAGAATCGAGATGGGATAAAAGTCTAAGTATAAAAACTGCTCAATATAAGCAGAATTGAAAGTGTCCTATTTGTACAATTGAAACAGTTTGTGCCCAGTTTACTGAAAGAGAGTTTATGCCACGAATGTTAAAAAAAAAAAAAAAAATCCTGAATAAGATACGTGGCAGGAAAGAAAGAAAAAATGGGTACATAGTATTGATTTTGTAGCATGGATGTAAATTTTCTAAGTGGTGGGAGTTTTGCTGACTTGACTGCACAGGAGAGAGAGTTTTACATGCATAACACTTAATTTGAATCTTAATGGAGCTTAGTACCCCTAGGGCCCTTACCAACATCAAATTGTCTAAGTCCTAAGCCCCATTACAACCGAATGAGAAAGACCTCCTTGATATTGCTATTGTGATGATCTCTTATCGTGATTGCGTGGATTGTTTTCTTTGAGTGGCCTGAACCGGACCTAGATTAGTTGAATGTAGAGTGAAACTTGAGGAGATCCGCATTGTTTAGATTTTGACCAAGTTGAAATATATGTGTTTAGTTTCGAAATTTGCATCGTTTGCTTGTTGGATGAGATTATGATTGCATGGTTTGATATTGCTTGGCTAGTGAATTGGTGCAGAGAATTTCGAGTTGCTTGGTATGGCTTCTTGTCTTTGTTTTGTGAGTCCGTTGTTATTTTCTTTTTCCGTTCGTGACGAGTCTTATTTGTTCTTGTTCGAGTCTTGAGTCTTTTATTTTGAGTCTTGGGTCTTGGGGAAGACAAAAAATAATTAGGTACTTATCTTTTGCTCTTCTTATACTCGAGGGCGAGTATAGCTCAAGTGTAAGGAGATTTGATGAGTCAATTTCGTACCTAATTATTTCTGTCCGAAAAGGTCTCTTAACTGTGCAGGTGAGACGTATTTGTTGGCAGTTATGCAGAAAATGAGCTGATTTGGCATGACACCAGGAGATGATGTGGCAATGCAATTTACAGCTGGAATGGCGAGATTTTGAGTGGTTTTGGCCAAAGAAAGGAAGAAGGAAAGAAAAGGATCTAGAAAGGAAAGAGAGAGGAAGGAAAGAAGAAGATAAGGAAGGATTAGATATTTCCATATCTAACAAGATCCTTTCCTTATCTATCAAGAAACCCTAGATTTGATCTAGGTATTATAAAAGGAGGATTGGAGCACGAAATTCGAGAGCCTTTACACACGTATACGGCGCCGTGCATACCTTTCCACCTCGGAGACTCATCCTTTCGATCCGATCAACTTACCACCGCCACCGAACTCGCCGAAGCCAAACGCCGCCGCCGCCGAGAAGATCATCACCACCAGCCTTCGATCAATTCATGCTATCGGTAGTTTTATGTTTAAGAAACAAACACTTCTATGCTTTCGTATTTTAGTTTTCGGTTTCGGATTCTAGCTAGTTTTATTATCGTTTTAATTTCGTTTCTAGTTTTATGTTCGTTTCGTAAGACCGATTGCTACGGTACTTTTAATCTAGTTTTAAGTTGAGTTTTAATTCGGTTTACTTTTGGTTTAAGATTCCGTTATTATACTGTTTTCGGTTTATAGTTCGTTATCTTTAGTTTAATTTCGTTTACGTGCATGCTAGGGTTAGAGTTACAAATGGTGCATGTTCGATTTGCGGGGTGTCTTATACGTGCGGTCGGGACAATACTATGAGTAGCTAAACTTTCGGTGGTACGGCGGAGATGTAAACGCACACGTGAACAAGATACATGAGGCTTAGGTTCTAATAATTAATCAAAGGGTTTCGGGTTAATTCCGGTTTATTTAATCTGACTAGTAATTTAGGATTGGCCACCTTAAGTTGCGTAGTTTGTAGCTAACTTAGTACTTCCATCGTTTCTCGTGGAACAAGGCTAAGTAAGTAGCAAAGTTATTCATTAGAATAATTGGATTAAACCGGTAGGAGACTATTAGATGCCCAACATACGAGTAGGCTCCTATACTAGGCTCCCTTAGTTTGATAAAGCTGTTTAGCTATTAAATCTATTGATTGCCCAACAACGTAGGTTGTAGCTAAATTAGGGAAGTAGCCGTTTCGATGCCCAACATGGCGGTTACCGACTAAGTAAGTGGGAGTAAGGATTACGCAGTTTAAGTTACGGTAGTCTATAACTAGTTGATCCATGAGATTAATTCATTTTATGTGCCAAGGATTGGAATTACGTGTGTGTGAATATTCTCATTGGACCCATCTCTTATCCGCCTAGTTAAAACAGGTTTATTTTCGGTTTCGGTTTTTTGCAATTTGTTTCGGTTTTAATAAGTTCTTAGTTTAGTTAAAAACCCAAAACTTGCGTGGTTGCTAACCAAACCCAAGATAAGTAGAAAAATGATATGTCTAGTCCTCCGTTCCCTGTGTTCGATACCCTGTAAACTATACTGATATAATTCTCTATTTTTGCAGGATTATTTGGTGCAATACAGTGATCACCAAATCCATAAAGGAGTCGACTTCTTCTGAGTCGTCTGAGATTTCGCCTGCAATATAAGCTTGTCTTTTCTGGGCGAATTTCTCTCTCCTTGGCTTACGTGCTGCGCGCTCAGCACTACCGAGCTCAGGACAATCATACTGATAATGTCCCGGCTTTTTGCAATTATAGCAAGTGATGACTTCTGTCTTTGGGACTTCTGTCTTTGGGAATCTTCTTCTGTCTTCTGGCAACACGGTCTAAGTTGTGAAGCTTCTTCTCCTCAGGAGTGAAGAGACTTATGTCTTTGGGAATCTTCTTCCCGGTCACCATTCCTCCTCCTTGAGCTTGGTCCTGAGTTACGACACTATCGATCATGGGAACGATAGGTCCATCTTCAAGCACTTCGATCATCTTGTCATGGAGGGATGTCAGATGTGCTTCCATTCTGACTCGCCATACTCCATAATTCTCCACCGAGAACATGGGTACCATCCTTATACCTGACATATCAGCCATGAAGAATATAGATATGAATGTAGAGTGATATGCAGTGAAAACGTTTTCCTCCGGATCCGTTCGAATAGACCAGGTCTCAAATTGACAAGAGTCTTAAAGAACTCCTGCTCCCGATACCAATTGTTGGTCCCGAGTGTACGGTCGGGTGTAGAGGGGGGGGTGAATACACCCGATTCGATTTCTCAACTTCGAACACGAACAATCCTATTCGGGATGGTGTCGGCCCAAACTTGATTCGGCGGACCGGACAAGCATAAGTTCCGAATCGAGTTAAAGGCTAAGAGTACTGACTCGGTGAGATCCCGCTAGCCGACTAGGTCGAATTCGGTATCTACGGTAAGATTTCGGTGCGCGGAATAGTGTAGGCCCAAATCGGTTTTTGTGAGAAAACGTTTTAAGTCTCGGTTCGATAGATTAAAAGTTCAAGATCTTTGAGACGGTTGATTGATTTTAAATATGATGTTCGGTATGAATAGTAAAATCAATGCAACGATTAAGAAAGCGATAAGAGACACGGGATTTTTAAAGTTGTTCGGATATCGCTCAAATCCTACGTCCATTGTCCCGAATGATCGGGAGGCTATTTATTATCCCGAGTTAGTCTCGGTCGGCTTACACACCGGGGCAAAGCCGCGTCTTGGTTTTTATACTGATCCAAGTCTCAGTTTACAACACTATCAAACTTAAAGTGTTTGACAAACTTCTCCAACAGTGAAGGAGTCCTTATACAATAAGGATTGGGTTCAAATGTGAACTCCTTCGTCTAAGCTATGGATAAGAACAGTTGAGCTTAGGGTTAGAGGGATAGGGAATATGAGAGTAGCTTCTAGATCAACGAACAGCTGAAGGTAAGCTTTGAGTTCGTGTAACGTCGATTTGGATACTAGAGGCTTTATATTTCGGTTTAGCTTGATTCCCTATGAGCTAGAATGTAGTCTTTCGCCGGAGATTGTTCTTCAAGTTCTTGCTAAGACTTTGTTCTTTGGAATTCGCTCGTTTTTCGCGCTCTCTCGTGTTCTAGGTGTGCTTCAAATCTTGAATGATCCCTCTATTTATGGAGCAGAGATTGAAATAGATCCGTTGGAGATGATCTTCTTCTCTCTCTCTCTCTTTTTGGTAGCAAACGACTCTTTTGGTGTAGGTAACAGTGTACTTTCCCACCTTTTTAGGTAAAAGGTTGACTGCAGCTTTAGCAGGTGAGAAGACACGTGTATGCTTGTCATTCGTCGAGGTGGATGGAGTGGTTGAGACAGCACAAACTTCGAGACGCAGAAGGCCGACTTCTCTCTTCCTCGTACATGACAATGCTGATTGTCTTTCAAAAGATTCCGACAGATCCCGAAGACTATCTGCCGTTCTTTGAGTCCGACCTTGTATTCGGTAGATAGGCTAGCCGAGATAAGTCTATCGAAGATCGGCTACGAGTTCGATGAACTACTCTGCCGAGTTCGGTTCAACCGACTCTCTCGATATCTTTGCTCTCGCTAAGTCCAAGATCATCCGAGTCTTACACCGTGGTGCTGAGGCGGATAAGCTGCGAGCGCCTTGACCGGAGCAGAGTGTCTACCGAGTCCGAAACCTCGGAGACAAAAAAGCAGTCTGAGGGAATGGTTCATCATTCGAGATAGGGTTTTGGGATCTTCAAATCTTCAGACAAGTACAGAGCACAAGGCTACTGAGCTTAAGATCAGTGTCTAAGACCGAATCATTTCCCACTGAGTGAAATAGTGCTGAGGATGAAATCATCACCCAACACTCCGCGGCGAAGCTCATGCGCAAAAATCGCGCCTCCCGCCGACTCCGCCACCCGAATTCTCCCTTTTCGAGCCGCGATTCGATCAATTGAAAGAGGGGAAATATAATTGGAACACTCACAACCACCGGGTAACGGATTCTGGCCGAGATTAGTTCCCCAATTTCCCGAATTTCATACGATTCGCCGGAACGAATTCATACCGAGCAGCCAACTTCAGACATCAATTTCGATCACATCCAGGATTGGATGATCCCTTACAACCTATCGACACGAAGCTCGTAAGACGAGGATTCTAGAGGTTCAAGCCGATCGTCGATCGGACACCGGACGCGTCGGGAATCTCCGCCGCAAGATGCGGCGGAACCCTAGAAAACTAGGGTTTTGCTGCGAAAATCAAGTTCCGTCTTCGTCTCGTTTTTCATGCCTCCCGGACCAATTACAGTACAAAAACAGTACAATCACATAACAAATAGGTCCTATCAACTACTCGTGGATTTTCTCACGAGAAAAACGTTACAACGGGGTCAAAACAATGGCTCGCAGGCCGCCCCAAATACGAAATTAGCCCGATAACGACAGAAATAAAGCCTAATCATGCTCCTAACAGCAACAATCAGAGCCTAAACCTCGCTCTGAATCCAATTGAAGGAAATATTAGGTTAGGAATCGATACCTTCCTCCTTCGTATGTTGTTGCAACTCTGATTGTTGCTCGTGTGTTAGATCTTCTGATCTGTGTCCCGGCCTTTTTCTTTATCTAGGTGGTCAAAGAACTGAAGAAAATAAATTTTTTTGTCTCTCTTAAAACTCACGCACGGCGTGATTTAATTGTGTTTGTGTGTGTTTTGTTTCTGAACAGAATACTAATATATATAGGCTTCAAAAGCCAATATAATATTAATATATTTGTATCTCATTAATTTAATTATATTTCTAATGGGCTTCCACATAATAAGCCTATAATATAATTAATTAGTCCACTGGGCTACTAATATTTATCAATTAATTGGCCCAACCAATTAATTTCAGATAAATAACATTATTAAATAATGTAAAAATACATTAATCTATTAATAATGATTTCTGAGAGACAATAAATAACTAGGCAACTAATTGGGCCAAATCAAGGATCTAATACAAGAAATAAAGCTGGGCCTCAAATTAATTAATTATCTATGCTCAGCCCAGAGCAAAATTAATTAATAAACATAGATTCATTCCATTAAAGAATCCGTGCTGACTTACCCCTTTATCCCAAATTGAGTAAGGGCTTGTATTTTAGACTTAATCGATCTCCGTATTTAAGATAGAAATATCCGTTAATTAATTATGTTCACTGACAGCCTAAATTAATTAACATCTTATATTTCTGAGTAGTACCACTCGACCTTATTAACACACCTGAACTTAATCAACTGGCCGGGTTTAGTGTGCTAATCCTTTCGAGTTCCTCAGGGGATATTATCAACCCATTTTACTAGGATACGACTGCAAGATACAAACAACCAGCCTGAGCCACGAATAACTACTAACACCCAAGATACATAGATCCGGTCGCGATGACGTTCACCATAGTAGGTCAAAGTGATAGATATCCAAATGCACTCAGCTGAAATCTTACCAAGCTTAAGACCAGCTAAGTCACCGAGATCTTGGTTCTCCACTAAGGTCAGTTAGGAGAACACATCTCACTGTGATCCGTCAATACACCACCTTCAGTGTACCAGTAAAGACAAGCAGCTAAGACAAGCCACTTCTTATCTAAACTGCAGCTTAAACCGACAACTTATCCTGAAGTTGTCTTAGTTGTGATAACTGTTTATATCTTGTCAGTTCAACCAATTTGTGTTGTCTTCTGTGATACCTGACACACTACACAAATCTAACTTTTGTACAAGATAAAGGATTACATGTGCGAATACATACATTTATCAGATAGGAGAATAAAATAGTGGTAAGGACAAAAACACATTGTATACAAGCATAAAAAGTGCTTCCAGTATACAAAATCCCAACAGGTGATTCAACGACCGAATCATTTCAACTGACTGATGTCAGTACTGAGTAATTCAGTAGATGAATAAGTGCGGAATTATGTAGGCCTGGTTTAAGTTCATCTCTTTGAAAAACATTTTTATGCAAACCAAATCAGTTGGCTCGTGCAGTTTTAAATTTGTTTTACTGAAAATATGATTATGCAAATAGTTGACAAACAGTTGCAATAAAACAGTAAATGATATAAGAAATTTTTAATGTGGTTCGGTTACGCAAGATTCTACACCCACGGTCCTGCCGAACAGGAGTTCTTGTTGATTACTCTGAGCAAGACTCAACAAGTTTCTGTACGCTGGACATAACCTTTTAAGTTATAGTCATTAGTGATTTTACAAAATCAAACCGAAGTTTTAAGGGTTTTATCTCCAACAGGGAAGGAGTTCTTACAATAAGAATGTATCACTAAAAGTGAACTGCTTCAAGTGTCTAAGCTTAAGATCTAACAAGGTTAGCTTATAAAAGAGATCAGGAACAACTCTAGAGTGAATAGCTAAGATTTCTAGTTCTTCGCTGGATGTAGCATTAAGCTTGCTAGAGTGCTTGAGTATGTGTTCTTGAATTTCTTGCGTTGTTTTTATCTTCAATTCTTGAAGATGATCTCATTATATAGTTGTGACTCATGCATAGTCCGTTGGAGGGGACCATGCCACGTGTCACAAGACTCCAAGGAAAACAACCATTTAATTTGAATGTCGTTGTAGAGGGTGGTTGACTTTCTATGCATGAGAACAACTTTTGTGTCAGAGCAGGTAAGCTTTACTTGCTTCTCATTCGTCGAGGTATGGTGGTAGGTGAGACTTGTCAACATCAGTCTTCTAGCTAAGTTGACTTCCTCTGAACCTCGGACACTAAGTGTTCCTCTACTGACATCCGACTGATAAAGTCAGGCTGTCGATTTTCCTTGTACAGTCTGCAACTGAGTTGCAGCTCATTCAGTAGAGCAATGATGATCATACTGAGTCTTCTTTCTGAGTTGGCTGAAGAGTGATCTTCTACTGAGTTCTTCCAGCTACCGACTTGAAGACAAACTACTGAGCTCTTATATAGACAGAGCTCTACTGAACCGATAGGGTTCTGGAACCTTAACTTCTCTACTGAAGTTCAGTCCAACAATTTACCCTTACATGACTTAGACAAACTAATCTAGAAAGATCAAAGCAGATCTAGCCTATTACATCATGTCGGTTCATCACATACTCAGAGGTTTTGGGATTTTCAATTCCTCCTTAAAATATTTATACAACAATTACTCAGTGTCAGAGGTACTGAATCATCTCCCAACAATTTCTCTTGTCCACTGACTCATATCCCTATAATTTTCCCCTAATTGATGATGCCAAAACCATTAACCACTAACAACTGAAATAATTACAACACAGATTAACAGTTACATAACGGCGCATCAGAAGAAATTAAGTACAATGAGTGTGTATTGATCACTTCAGTGATCAGTCGTGATAATGAACGACATAGCCATTAGACAATAAGTTTGTCTGGCCAAGTGAAGTACTGATTTCATTGATAGAGAAATGGTTACATATACATCAGTACTATACTACCAAAAGAAGAAAAAAGAAAGGCAAAGACTGAAAGACGGCTGAGTCTGCTGCTATTGCGATCTGAACTTCTGAATCCTCGATTTGAAGTCAGCAGACTTGGCCTCTGGAAGTTCTAGCTCATAGGATTTATAAATGGCTTCCCTGAGACGTTTGATCTGTGGAAGATCTCCTTTCATATGGGAGGACAGCTCCTTGCGATCCATGGCTATTTTCACCTCTTTCTCTATCTCTTTCGTGCAGATGTTACCTTCAAGAGTCATGGGGGGAGTCAGACGTCTGAATGTAGGCGCTTTCAGTGACAATCCTTCCTTATGAAGAATCATGATAATCTGAGCACGGATGTTGGGATCATACTGATACAATAATTGATCGAAAAGTTTGTCCACTTGAATGTCGCGTGGATAACATTGTCATACATTGTAGCTTTTTATAAAATCTTCCTTCAGACTCTCCCACTGCTCATTTAGGTTCCATGGGATCCACTTGTCAATGCGATGGAATGGAGGTTTCCTGAGATGTGGCTTCTGTCCACCGCGTCTGTAGAATTTAGATGTAGTTGGGATCTCTCTGCCTTTAACTGGAACAGCTTCCCTGGCTGCTTTTTCAGTTCTGGTAATTTGCTCTGCCAGTTCAGTCTTTCTCAGTCGATCCCTGGCTTCAGTTGTGAGCATTTCCGTAGTTGTGAAGTCGAGGCCTATATCAACTGCATCCCATAAGGCTTTTTCTTCAGCAATCTGTTCAGTTGTTAGCTTAGGAGCTTTCTTCTTTAGCCTTTCGGATAGTGGCAGCTTGTTAGTATCTGACTCTTCAATAGACTCAGAAGCAGATTTTTCAATTGGCTTCTGCTGCGTCCTTTTCGGAGTGGTATGCTTCTGCTGAACTTTCTTCAGTTGAGCCTGAGTCCTTGACTGACTTGTCAGTAAAGCCATGATCAATGGGACGGAGAGAGTATATATTTTTAAAAGTATTTTGCTAAACATATTGTATGTTTTTGCAGGAGTTTTTTCCTTGAAGGATCGGAATTTAGAGGAAAAGGGACGACGTTGTTACGTTGATGATCCATTAACTACCTTTCTTACTAGATAATTATATCACAAACTATTTCTTGAATTGATGATAAACAAAGAAGTTTTGAGTGCCGAAGAATACTTTTTTCATATATTTGCCCTATCATATTTGAATTTTTTTTAATTTATGGCGTCTACTTATTTGGTAATTTGTTAGCGTTAAGATGTGTGACTCTTGATGTGGACTTTTGGGGGACTTAGGTTTTTAATTAGGGTTTTTGGCACTCTCTTACATCGCCTTTTCTCACAATTATAATGAGGGTCAGTCCTGACAAATATATATATAGGGAGTGGATCTTGTGAGAACCCTCCCTATTTGTGAGAACTAGGAACTAATTATGACCATAGATTTGATTAATTTAATGGTCAAGATTTAATTTTTTTATACAATATTTTTAAATATATCTTTAGTATGTTTTCTTAAGGAAGGGTATAATTATAATTTTATATATATGGATATACAATTATATTTACTATGTGATAACTAGAGTGACACCCGTGCTACGCACGAAAAATGTTACAATTTCATGATGAAATAACATTAATATAGTTAATATATAGATATATTATATAATTTATATTAACCCTAACTATTAAATCTAACATAAAATAACAATATAGTTTCATGGCACACGTTAATCTATCCCCTTGAAGTTGTTCAAAGTTGTGTCAATTCAATTTCATTGTTTATATTACTCTATTTCATACTACTCTAATTGTTGAAGATATGTCTACATTATGAATTGATTATGGAAGTTACAAATAAAACATACAAGCATATACCAAAGGGCTTGAATTCACAGTTTAAGAATATATTTATGCATAATCCATATTTGTATTCTTCAAAAATATAATTCCAATTTTTTTAAATATTATTAATATGATATTAGTAACAAATAATATTACATTCTCCTATATCTATCTCTTGAGCTTGTTTATAGATAAAACTACCTTATGCACAGTTCATAGCCATACCACTCACTTGAAGCGATTTTCTTCTTCACCAAACATCCATAGTCTAATTTTCATTCACATGTAGTTTCTTTTATTTTTCCCCAATGTAAGTTATCCATATTTAATATGAATGTGAGCATCACCAACATCAAACATCACTTAACAAACCAATTGGATGTCAACAAATTACCTTCACAAATGAAAAAAAGAGAATGCAATCAGTAACATTTCCCAAATTAATGAATACAAAGTCAATAACACTATATTACTTGTCTATTATCGATCCATTCCTCCCATTAAGATCTAATCTTTTACATGATCATCATAGATGCACCCCGACAGGAGAAAGAAAGGAGAAGAGAATGGATGAGCGGCAACGCGCAAAAAAGAAACACAATTTAATAAACTGAGCATGTTGTTGCTGCTTACCTTATTTTGTCACCAGTCGGTCAGTCGAGACACCGCTCTCCTACTGAGAAAAATAAAAATAAAAATAATCTAATTAAATCTATAAAAGGGTAAATATATAAATAAACTCTTAAATTATCATTACCAAAATTAATTACTTCTTGTGGATAATTAGTTTAACATGATTTGTGGTACTTAAAGTTTGTTTTGAATACATTTATGTAATTTCTGACAATTTTATTTTAAATTAGACCTATATATGGTTAATAATTTATAATTAGTTGTAGATTAGACTAATTAAATGTTTGAATGATTAATAATTTATATTTAATTTAATATATGCCCATTATGGATTTTTTTTAAATAGTTGGATTCTTTATTGATTTGGTTTATTTGTACATAAAAAATAATTTTGACAATTGAAAAAGTGAAAAATATATCATTTACATTGTATAACTCATTTAAAAGAAACCATTTATTAAAGTGTTTTAAAAAACTTAATGTAAATATTTTTTTAAAAAATTAATTAGATTGAAATGCAATTAGATTTGAAATTGAATTTTTAATGTAGATGTGTATCTATCGAAAATAAAATAATAAATTATTTGTTCCTTAATTTAATGAAATTCTAATTGAGTTCAATTGAATTGAAATTGAGATTGATTTGGAATTAAAATCATTTGGTTTTTATATATATAAGATTAGTAACCGAAAAATTCAATCTGATTTGTCTTAAGTTAGTAACCGATATTTACTGATATAGATTTGATTAGTAACCGATATTTACTAATATATATTGATTAATTTAGTATGTTTTCTTAAGGATGGGTAAAATTCAATCTGATTTGTCTTTACACAAAAAAAAAGAAAAACTGAAAACGGCATATTAATTGCCAAATCAGATTGAATTTTACTCCGTATTCTTCTTGCTTTGTTATTTTATTCTCAATAGTTTTTAATTGAATTGATTCTTTTTCAAGATAATTTGTTCGTAATTAATATTTTATGCATAAATATTGATTGTCTTATGCATATATTATTAGTATGTTATTACAAACTTCCAAATTAAAATTAGTAATATGCATATAGTAGTTGTCTATTATGCAAAAATATAAACTTAGTTATGCATATATTAGTAATTTGTCTTTACAAGTTTTATGCATATATTAGTTGTCTGTTATGCACAAATATGAACTTGTTATGCATATATTAATAATTTATTTTTACAAATCCAACAATTTTATATTTGCTTAACATGATTTTAGCAATATGCAAGAGACTATTATGCATAATGCAAGAGATATTTATGCATAATGAACTAAAGTTTTATGCATAATTGAATACACTTTTAATGTGTGATTTTTTGCATAATGAAAGAGACTTTTATGCATAGTAAAATAGATTTTCTTGAATTTTTTTATGTATAAAATACAATTTTAAATGGTAGATTTTTAATGAATTATGATTTTGGAATTAATATTATGGGAAGTTATTTAAATCGTATGTTGCCATATTTATCCACATTAATTAATATGTTAATTAAAAGTTAAATTAGATATTAAGAAACTTGCCTTATCTATAAATAATCACACGATCTTTTAAATTAGATATTAAGAAACTTGCCTTATCTATAAATCCATAAATATAAAAATTACAATCTTAACCTTCATTAAATAAACAAATTAAAATTATATTTAAAAATATATAAAAAATAAATAAATCTAGATGTATATATGGATGTTCAAATTTGAACAGTCTGTTATCGTGTGAACGTGTGAACACTGCACTTTAAAGATAAATGTACTGCACTTTAAAGACAAATATACTGCATTTTAAAGTGCAGTACTTAAAGTGCAATACATTTGTCTCTAAGTGCAGTACGTAAAGTGCAGTATTAAAGTGCAATATATTTACCTTGAAATTACAATACGTTTGTCTTTAAAGTGCAGTGTTCACACGTTCACACGATAACAGACTGTTCACACGGGAACCACTCCATATATATATATATATATATATATATATATATATATAAGAAACACAAGAAAAATACTTTTGTTTGATCAAAATTACAAAAATAAGTTCTTAACATGTTTAAAGGGTGAATGGTACTACCTATATATGTATATATTTTCAACAAAAAATATGGGCCCTAAACAGTCGCCCGAATTCGCCCCTAATCATTCTTTAATTTGATAGAGTGAAAAACTCTAATAATCTGCTTGTGGTTTCTCTGATTTTCTCGTTATATTGATCATCTGTCTGTGGCATTCTCAAAAAATCGAATTAGTCCATTCCAAATCAATTACAATCTAATTGATTCCTTTTTAAATTACTACGAAATTCCTATTAAGTTTCCTTTAAAATCGTTCAAAATAAATTTTCATTAACAAAAAATTAGAAAACGTTTCCAAGTATTTAAACAACAATCTTGCATGTATATATACAACTAATTATAAATTATTAACCACATAAGATTTAATTATCCTAATATACATCTAATTATAAACTACTAAGCATTTATAGATTTAATTAATCTAATATAATTTCAAATCATAAACGGCAACTAGCTTTAGCATAAATGTTTTTGAAAATAACATAAATGAATTTAGAATCAAAGCTTTTAAGTGTCTTAAATCAGGTTAAACTAATTAGGCACTTTCAGAATTAATAATCATTCTAGAAATCTAATCCACTCTTTCAAACATCTGGAAGGACATAATACAATGAAGTATAGAACAGAGCCACTACAACCAAATATCGATCGGATTACTTTTACTGATAGAACACGTATAATAATAATATTTCCTCAGTCTCATTGAACTTATCCTGCTTTTTTTTTTCGTGTTCTATCGATCTTGTCTTGTTTCTAATAAAAAAAATGAGTCTAACAATTTTACTAACTCAAACCAACTTTACTAAAGTGTATAAAATAATTAGTATAATGGGGGAGATAAGGTCGTGAGTCGTGACTCGTAACTCGTAAGAGAGATGGGCCAACCTACTGGCCCGACACTACTAGTACAAGAATACAAGCCCGGCCTACTGGCCCTATAACTCTAGCACTAGTCCGATATGACCCGGTCCAATTTTTAAATAAGAATAAATAAAATATTATATTCATATATCCATATATGATAGTATATCTCAATAATATTACCATTTTACTCTGTAGTAAAATAACATTTCTCAGTAGGCAAAAACTTTGGTGCATCCGGTTGCAGTCTTAATACTTTCTAAAGTCGTGTGTTATATATCACTTGTTTTGAATAAGAGTATCACTTGTTATTAATCAATGTATCACTTGCTATGAATAAAAGTATCACTTATTATGAATAAAAATATTGTATTGTATCAATTTTTTAAAATGGATGTATCAATTAAACTGAATACATTATTTTTTTTTAAAACTTGATCTGAAAAAATATCAATTGGTAAAAAAAAATAATAATAAGACAAACTTCGAATGTATCAATTAAATTGAATACATTATTTAAAAAAAAAATAAATTTAATCTGAACAAATATCAATTGATTTAAAAAAAAAGTAAACTACACTGCTGGGAATAAAAAATATCAATTGGTAAAAATAATAATAATAATAAGTCAAACTTCGAATGTATCAATTAAACGGAATACATTATTTAAAAAAAATAAATTTAATCTGAACAAATATCAATTGATTTATAAAAAAAGAAGTCAAACGTAACTTCGCTGCTGGGACTCAAACTCAGGCAGGTCGGGTAAGAGCCCTAATGGCTCAACCAATTGCACTGCATAACACTATTATCATATTTATAAATCGGAATGTATAAGTAATAAGCATCCGGTTGCAGATGCAACCGGATGCAAAGAAGACCAACTTTTTTCAGTAAAATAACATTCTCATTTCCAGTTTCAAAGCTGGAACATTTCAATGGTAAAATAACATTATGTCAATGGTCCACATAAATTCATTGGTAAAAATTAAAGACGTTGAATTTGCTACAAATGAAAACTTAGTGATATTATTAAAATATTTTAAAAGTCATATTGACTTACAAAAACAAAGGCAAAAAGAATTAAATCCAATGACTAAAATATGAGATGAAACGTCATTATGAACTCGTGTTTGCTTACGTTGCAGAGTGCCGATTTTATGACCAAAAGTTTGAATTATAACGATGTTTTTAAGTTGAGATAATTTTCTGAAAAAAGGTTAATAAGTGATAATATATACCTACTCTAGTATATGCATTCTTCTTACACTAATCCTACCTGTATGCTGATGATTCAAGACAAAATTTATGCAAGGATTATTAATCCTTCAAGATGTCAATTAATTTTCACGCTATATATAACGCGGTCATTATATTGAAATACGTATTATATCGATATAGTTATTCATAAGATCTTTTGTCAAGATTTTTGCATTTTTTCGCGACTTGAAAATGAATAACGATAGAGGGAAAAGAGTTATGAACTTGAGTGAGTCAAGGCACAGCTCGTCGGAATCTACGCCGCCGTTGCAAATTCACAACTTTATGCCTATGTCATCGTCCTCTTCCGTTCATGCTGGCCAAGATCTGGTAATTTTTTAAAAATAATAGTTTAGACCTAAAATCACTTTAATTATCTCTACTTAGTATAGATCTACAATTTATGTTTGTTAAATAAACGGAAGCTATCAATTTATAACAAATTTTCGTATCGGTATGTGATTAATTTGTTTAATTACTCTCGGTTGAAGACGACTGACGAGAAAAACTCGTAGTATTTTTTTTATGCAATGAGAATATTGTTTTTTCCAAACATGAGATTACTTATATAGTGAAGATTTTGATAGGTGATTGCTAATTGGATGATATCCAAGGCCAAAAATCAACATAAAAAGTATCAATTTTAGTATTTTTTCCATATTAATGTACAAAAGAATCTTCTTTAGAACAACGTTGATAGCCTTGATATGATGAAATACGAAATTGACATGCGATTAAAAGATATCAAATGGAACTTGTTTGCTTATATCGTTTATGCTTCTTTTCTTGTACTTTAGTTGTTTTCCCTATTGACCTGGTGACCAAAGAGCAACTCAACCATAGAACTCGCTCTTTATTCCGATAAGCCATACAATTCGAACGATATCGAATTGAAGAGAAAAACGGTGTCGTTTGATATAGCATGTTTTAGAATCTTATGCAATTTAGGACTTCGAAATAAATTCCTTATTTTTAATTAAGAGTAAATACACAAAACAAATCTAAATTATGCACGATATCGCCCTTGATAGCACTCAAACGGTGTAGTTTGGTTGAGCATGTTTAATTTGGTAGAATCTCATGCAATTTATGAGTTTGAAATAAATTCTTCGTTTTGTAAATAATTCACAAAAAATCCTGAATTCTGCACGATATCCGCCCTTGATTGCACTCAAACGGTGTCGTTTGCTAGAGCATGTTTTATTTGATAGATTATAATGCAATTTAGGAGTTCGAAATATATTCTTCTTTTTTTTAATAATTAATATACAAAACTAATTCTGAATTATACTGGATATCTACCATTGATTGCACTAAAATGTTAATCACAATCATATGTATATATGCAGAGGGAATCCGAAAAGCATGCATACTTTATGAATCAATTAGAGCAAAACATGCAAAGTTTTTGGAGAGAGAGACTCTCAGAGATACAGGAGGCTGCAAATGGTAATCTATTTTCCCTCTCATCCTAATACTTTCTCTTTATTGATTGCTTTAACGAGTTTTAATTTCTCTACAATATCAAAATTTCTTTTTATAAACCAGATAGATTGCAAATATATTCTAAATGTTACATTTTTTTAAATTATTTTTATTTAATGTATGTGTTGCTGAACAAAAAAAAAAGAAAAAGAAAAAAGCCTCGACTTTAGAATAGAGAGCAAAAATAAACATTTTTTTTAGTGCAAAAATGTGCAAATTTATCACTTAACTAGTGCAGTCATACATACAATACGAATATTTTGCATTCCAATAAAAAGCTCAACAACATATTTACACTTTATCATGTAATCGATAATTATCGATAATTACACATGTATATTTATTTATATATATATATATATAGTATTCGAAAATCCGGGCCGTTGTGTTGTTTTGTAGATGTTCGAACTCCACACAGTCTGCCATTAGCTCGTATAAAGAAGGTCATGAAATCTGACGAAAAAGTCAAGGTGAGTCTCTCGCCAATGCTACGCATTACAATACATCAAATGTGTGTGACCAATAACATTAACCGGGTGTAATTTGCACACCAGATGATCAGTGCAGATACGCCGGTGTTATTTGCTAAAGCCTGCGAAATATTTGTGATGGAACTAACTCTGCGCGCGTGGATGCACACTCACGAAGACCGGCGTCGGACCGTGCAGCGCAACGATGTCGCCTACGCCATTAGGGACGAAACCCTCTTGGCGTTCCTAAACGACATGGTCCCCTTGGAATCCCACCACCATCACCAGCAGGTTAATTAGTTATTATAATTATCGTAAAAATTTGTATGAGTTCGTTTAAGGTAATGGATTGAAAGCGTATTTTATTATGTGGATTATTATATTAGGTGGACGATCTTGCGAATCCGGATCACGGTGGAGTTTATGTTCCCCTTCCGGTTCGAGGAGTTCCCGTGATGCCTCCCAACAATCCCATGTATCTGCATGGCATGAATGTTGAACCGGTGAGTATATATATTGTTGGGGTTATTGAATTATTAAAGATTAAAACCTTTTTTTTTTTTTTTTGTAATTAAAACGTTTCAAAAGTGGGGTCAGAAATTGCAAATTAAGGCAAAAACTATGGAAAAGCCTAAAAGTATTAAATTGACTTAAAACTAGGTTAAAATACAATTTATTCTTGAACAATGTTGCAATAAAACTTTAACTACCTTTTTCAATTAAAAAGCGTCTGAGATTTTTATGCTTTGAATTCTTTAACCTTGTTACTTTATTTGTCGATGAAATGACATTTATCCTCTTATTTATAAAAGACGGTATGAATTTTGGTACAACATTATTCGAAGACAGTGTATTTCTTACTATTAAATAAACACAAACTAGTTTAATATAGTTTCAAATGATTACAAAGTTATTTTTTGTTTTGTTTATTTTTTTCTTCGAATATTTCACAATTTTAATTACATAAACAACTTGCTCAGTTGCTTAGGAGCGAGTGAATCCCATGCCCCTCTAAAAAATCACAAAGATTTTGATGCAATATTATTCAAGAACACGTTTTGATCATACTTAATTTTTTGCATTTAGATTGCCTTGTCCTACTATTGTATCAATTGTGGAGTTTAATTATGTTAGGAGGTGGCGCCGGCAAGAGGTCGTCCGACGGCAGGCGATGATCATCACTCGACTTTTCCGATGAATTTGCCCGACAACGTGAATCCAGTAAGTTGTCACAGTTTCATTAATTCTTGTCTTTATTAATATATAACCGTATTAATCTAAGCATGCCGAAATTCTTGATTATTTCTTCTTCGAATTCGGACAGGCTTTTTTCAGTACCATAAGTGGAGGAATGCAACAAAACCCTAGTTTTCCACCACCATCCACGTCTGATGATGATGATGCAAACAATCCTTACCTTATCTTTAAGGTATTAATTCTCCAACCAAATTAAATACCATGCTCATATAAACATGCACGTATATTTCAATGAGTTTTGCTAAATCTTGTTTATTAATTAATGCAGAAGTTTTTTCCTTGAAAGATTGAAAATGGGGCAGGGTTAAAAGGGACTTGTTGCTGATCCACTGCAGATAATATATCACAAACTTTTCTTTTGATCACTAAGAATTTGGGATGAGGAAGAACTACTTTTATTGTGTTGTGATCACAATTCACAACGAATTTTGCTACTATATACATTTTGCTACTAATAGTTTATTTTCAATTTTGTTTCTTCTATCATATTTTCCCATTAAAACCCACAAAAATAAACAATTTGAATAAAGGTTGTGATAGTCAAAAGGTATGCCATTTAGATGTGATGATAAGATAATGTCAAATAATAAAAGTGTCGTGGCAAATATTACTTATACATCACATATGAAGATACGGATTATATAGTGATGATAAATATCATTCTTTAATCAGAAATCGGGTCCCCTAAAATTTCTTTTCTTCTTTTTCTTAGTGTTAATTTTGAGTTTTTTCAGTCCAAACTCACCTTATAATTATGTTAACCCTAAGTAAAATAGTCTACTCAAAGGTGATTTTTTGGATTGAATCAGCCACTACAATACATTATCATGTTTTTTTTCTACGTAAAGACTAAAGTGAATATAATGGAGACTTGAGAAGACACATATTATTTTGTATCACATTACCAGATGTACATGAAACTTCAATACTCCTATATAATAAAAGATATATACTCCCTTGTTGTTACAGTTATAATTTTTTTCGGATAGGTGACTAAAAAAATTTATTTAAATATTATTTTTTGAATTTTAATTATATTAATAAATTGACACAATTTTTCATGTAATGGTGATAGGAAAGAATAAGAATTCATTCAAATTCTATTAAGGCATAGTTGAGTCCGTTAGATTTATTTTTCCATTTTATAATTGAAGAAATAATTTAAAGTTTTCAAAAAGTTTAAATCATAAATTTATGAGTTCGGAGTGGAGCGGAATCATGTGTGTGTGTGAGAGATAAAGTATAAGAATGTGGAGTGGGTAATATGTAAGGAGGGAACTCACTTCATTTTAGAATTATGAGTTAATTTTTTCTATTTCTGGAAACACGACAGTAATAATGGGATAATCTGATTTGAAAAGTAGGACAATAATAGCAAGACGGATAGCGAATATTGTACTCCCTTCGTCCCATAAAAAGTATCTTATTTTCCTTTTCGAGTTGTACCATAGAAAATGTCTTGTTTCTTTAAAAGACAAACAATACGTGGACCAAAATTAGCAAGACAAAAATTCAAACAATATACATCATACAATCTTATTTTCTTAACCTCTGTGCCCCCATAGAAAATAAACATTTTCTATGGGACGGAGGGAGTATTATTGTTAGGAGTGACATGTGATTAGGTCAAAAGATTGAGCAATAGCTTCTAGCTTTCCTAAAAGAGGCATGCCCCAAGAATTATGCCATTACCATCACCTTTATCTACCTTTTTTGGCAACTTGCTTAGGTTCTTCCCTCACTTCTACTACACCACCTCTCTCTCTCCTCAAACTCAAGTATGCTCATAGATTTTTGTAGATTTAACATTATTATATGTATGATTATGCAGATGCTTGCAGATAGGGAATTGGATTGTATGTATATGCTGTTTTAGAATCTGCAGATGGTATAGATTCTCCATGCCCAAACATTATCTAGAATCTCTTTTGTCCAAAATTATGATTGATCCAAAACATACCAAACCAGAATCCAAAAATACAGTTGATTAAGTTTTGATGGAATAAAATTGGAGGTAGAGGGTGAAGGCAGGTGGAGGATGCGAGAGAAGTTAGTGTGTTTGCAAATGACAGATAAAATTGACCAAAGATAAGGCATTTGTGATGGGGGGAGACTCCCATTATTCCTCTTCTAGGGCCACTTGCATTTCCCACCAATTGCTTTTGCTGATTTTTTCATTCCCTACAAATACTTAATTAATTATTCAAAGGAATAATTAATTAAGAAGACATATTTGAAATGATAGCTGACATTGCAACAGACAAGCATGCATCACATGACTAGCATTACCATTAGCAGCAATTCTGAAAGACTGTTGTAGATATGCATGGCACATGTGATGCACTAGTAAGAGTAGCGGTTGAGATATTTGCTTTATAACTGAAGATTACGAGTTAGAATCTCACCAACATTGTACACGTGTTTACATAGAAGATTATGAATTAGGCTAATTAGTATTATTTCCAAGCTCTTGCAAAGGAACAGAGTTTACGCACAGTACACCACTTGTATAATTGCGGGCTTCCCTCGTAATTAAAGAAACATAAACTAACTAGTGACTTTTGTTTTGTGCAATCCAAATAGACTAAATCTAATGCGATTCAAGCAATAAGTCTATTAAAAAACTTCAAACCCTCCACGGGTACATCACCCTTCTAGAACCCTGCACTCTACATAATCCGGGTTATGTATAATAGATTGGAAAGAATACGTGAATCCAGTTATAGATCGAGAATAACGTTTTTAGGTCATTAGACTGATGCATGAACTATAAGTCTCTATAAACTATAGTCACTAGACTAGTATGAAAATTAAATCATTTTGCAATTCGGAAAATATATTTCACGGCCTTCCTTCTCTTTTGGCCCAACCACTCCCAAGAAATTAAGGGTTATTTGTATCAAAATACACGAACTTTTAATAAAATTCTCACAAACTTTAAAATTCGCATGTAAATACACGAATTTTCAATTTGTTTGAAATTGCAAATAGGTCAAAAAATCCGATGAAATCAAAATTGACATGACATTTTTACGTCTCTGCACACGTAGCAGACCATTCAACGTTGAACCAAAAGTCTGAAATTATTTATTCTTGTAAATATACCAACTTTGTAATAATTCTAGTTTTCCACATGAACTTTGAATTTCATTTAAATTTTCACATAAATTTAGAATTTCATTCCAATTTGTAAATAAAGTTCGAATGTCATTTAAATTTTGTGATGGAAACAAATGTACTTTGTATGTCGACTCCAAGAAAATTTGTAGAACTAATAACTGATATAGTTGTCGAGTCCAAGAAATTTTTATGTGGTGTATGTCGAGATTGAATGTGACAAACCCACATACTTCGGGGCATTTAGTAATATGGTTTCGAAATCGGGTATTGGTATAAATCTTGTATAAGGTGTTTGAATTAGATCTATCATAATCAAAATTTCGTAATCATATAAAAACTTGTGATTCCCATGCCCCTAGTAATTGGTGGGTTTTGTCTAAAAATCCGCTGTCTAGTTCTCATTCCAAATCTTAAGAGAATGATCTCAAACTCAATTTCATGTTGCCCGAACCACACACTCCCTGAGTATATATTGGACTGACCGAATATGTGGACTTACCGATAGACCAATTATGCTGATCAATCACAACCTTCCAGCTGCAAAGAAATTGATTCCCGCCAACACAAAATGCAAGGTTCTTATTCTCAAAAAAATCTTAGTTTATTGCATGAGTTCAAAATATTGTAATATTTATCAAGCCCACAAAAACCTAACTCGTTAAAACTGAACCTTTTTCAAAGCCTCTTAATCAGAAAATTCCCCTCACATCATGCTGGCAAAACTCATGTTTAGTGAATATATTAATGCTAAGAAATGGCCTTATTTGGGTTTGATTGATTAATCCACACACATCCAAACTGTTGGAGCTTCAGAAAAAGGAAGCAAAGACAGTAGTGTCTCCATGCTGTCTATAAATAGAGGGATTGGAGAAAGCTTCATATCATACAATCCCACTACTCCCCTCCTTTCTCCTTGTTCTATGAAACCCATTGAAGTGTATAAATGAGTGAAGAAGGCGGTAGCCGGCGGACGGCACTCCTGAAAATCAATTTTTTATTTTTTTAAATCTGTGTAGAGTTTTTCAAAAATTTAGTGTTCCCCCCCCCCCCCCCCCTCCCGAAATTTGTACATCCGCTTTGTAAAGTTAGCTTCGCACCCTCGAACAATAAATTTTGCGTGGCCCTAGGGTGAGGTGGTATTGGTGATGAGTTGACAGAAGATAGAGAGCACAGATGATGAACATGCAAAGTTTTTGTATGTCAATCTTTGTGCTCTCTATTCTTCTGTCATCACCTTGTTGTCTTGTTTCTTCTTTTAGTTATTCTCAAACCCCATGAAAAAGAATGCTGCATAAATTATTAAGATTTCACATGCACCATCATCTTTGGAAAGGGAGGTAGTAGAATATGATCATCTTTGGAAAGGGATTAGTTTGGTGGTGTTGACAGAAGATAGAGAGCACAGACGATGAAGTTGCAAAGCTGTGCATCTCACTCCTTTGTGCTCTCTATTCTTCTGCCATCACACTTAGAAAACCCTCCAAAGCCGTACACTCCCTCCGGACGTCTCATAGAAAAAATGTCTTATATTCCATTTTGGGTCGTTTCATAGAAAGTGTCATCTTTTCTATTTTAATTTGACAATCATTACACTCACTTTATTATTCAACTTTACACACAACTAACAATTCTCCTTAATAACTGTGCCGAATACTATTCCTAATATGCTCGAAAATTAGAAAGAAATAGAGATCTTTAGTACATGAGTGTGTCTCTTGGTTCATAGTTAGTAGACATGCCTCTTAAAAGTTCAGTACATGAATATGTCTCTTGGTTTTGGATTAAGTTTGGATTGGTAGATGTATATATAATGATGACTCATGTTAATTGTTAAGTCTGGTTGAGTGAGTGGAGTTTGATGTTTGTCAGGAAAACTTATGATCCCGGATGGCGTGAGTGCTCGTTCGCTCCTATGAAGGTTTTGACGTAGTTCAGAATTTGCTACTACCATGATCTGCGTGTTTTCAGCTTATTTTCTCCATTGTTTAATTTAGGTAATTTGTTCTTTTAGGACAGTCTTTACTTAGTTTATAAATACTCTTGTAATTATTAACTCTTACTATGACCGAGATAAATACAATTTTAGTGCAATATTGTTTAATTTAGATAATTTTTTTATGTTTAGAACAGTCTCTACTTAGTTTATAAATACCCTTGCAATTATTAACTCTTGTTACGAGCAAATTAAATACAATTTTAGTGGAATAATGTTTAATTTAGATAATTTGTTCTGTGTTCAGAGCAGTCTTTTTTAGTTTTTAAACCCTAATAAGTATTAACTCTTATTAAGAGCGAAATAAATACAATTTCTGAGCAATGTGATTTGTATCTCATTTTTATTCTTGTTTATCGTTTCAGTTCTTGAGATTGCTTGTGTGTGCAATCCTGTTCCTAACAAGACTCTCCAATACGAATACCATCCCTCCATCACATTATTATCCCCTTTCTTTTCGGCATGGAGATTAAGAAATTTTATTTAGATACGTATTTTATGAGTTTAATTTGTATTAAGAAATTAATACGGTTTTGAAGGGATTGTTGGTGAAAAGAAATGAGAATTCATTCAAATTTTATTAAGGCATAGTTGAGGCAATTGATTTTTTTCGATTTTTTATGTTGTAATTAAAAAAATAATTGAAATTTTTCAAAAAATTAAAAATCATAACTTTCTGAATTCGGAGCGGAGCGAAATCGTGTGAAAGAGAAACTTTTGGAGAGAGAGTGTAGAAGAATATGGTGTAGGTAGTAAATAATGAAGAGTTATCCTCATTTTTTAATGTAGAGTTAATATTGTTATTTTAGAAAATGGGACATTAAGCCTATGTTTGGTTGAGGGAAGAAACTGGAAAGAAAAAAATAAAATAGGATGAATGTTATATAGTATTAGGTATAAAACAAATAAAGAAGAAATAAAAGAGAAAAGAGATAGTATTAGATTGGAAAAGGACAAAAACATCATTTAAAGCAAAATGTATAAAAATATTATTAAACCTACATTTGTAATTTAGTTACACAACAATTATTTCTCTCCACTTTCTTCTCACATTTGATAGAAAGAAAATTCGTGTGATCCTACCCTTTTTTTCTTCTTTCTCTCCTATTTCTCCTCCTAATCAAACAAAAAAAATCCATTTCTCTTCTATTTCTCTCTTCCCTACTTCTTTCCTCTCAATATCCCTACAACCAAACTAGAGTAATAGTGGGACAGGCTAAAAAGGAATAGGACGCTTTTAATGAAAGGGAGGAAGTAATATTTAAATCATCGAAACCGAATGAAAGCAAAATACAAAACTTCAAACATAGAAATGTATACACCATCTTTCTCTCAAGTCCTTTATATTAATTGTCTGCAGAAATTAACAGTCAGTGATTTGCGTTGAAGGTGGCATTTCTCTAATGATGTGTATTTGCAAACAAAATTTAGAATCACATGATCAAGAGTCAAGACTGGATTGAGTAACTTGTAACATGAATCAATTTTCTTGTAAGATTCCTAAGCTAGCTATGTCTGTCCATTTGCATCAATATACTCATGAATTGCAAATGATGACAGTCATCATCTTCAATGAATCTACAAATCAATGTATTACAACTTACAAGTATGAACTTGAATCCAACCCACTCTCAGTTATTTCATGCTAGAACCTTTTCACGATCCAGAGCTATTGTGCCCTCGAATATCCGCTCCCGAGCCATCGATGCCTGTAGTAATCATGATCAAAGCAGCGATCTCAACTACACAAATCAAACTACAAGACAAATATTTCGAATACAATGTCCAAGAAATCTACCTGCTTTCTCCAATTTGTTGAACATGTTATCAAGGATAGCAACATGGACTGCACTATTGACCCCATGTTTAGGCCAAGCCACAGACCCTTCCCCCGCAAATGCAAAGCAAAACCGAGAGCCACTGCTGCCGGTAATCCAACAAGGTAGTACGCTCCTAGGTTCACATAAGCACCTAGATGCTGCCGCCCACAACCTCTTGCAACTCCTGCGGTTAAGCAGTCTTGCAAGATTTAATATTTGACATGTGGGTGTGTGTAATTGGGTATGGGTTATTAGATGCAGCTTCTATGAGTAATAGATAAAATGCAAAGGAGTTAAGGGTAGACCTGAAAGCACTGATTGGACAGAGTCCGTAGCAAGCAAGAGGCAAACGAATGGAGTGAGTTCTCTTAGATAATCCACAACTTCTTTCTCATTACTGAATGCATATCCCACGGAGCTACTCAAGCTGAGGAGAAGTGTGCAGGAGACAATTGCTTCACCAATTGAGAGGAAACTCGCAGCAAAAACCGAAGCTTGCGCCCTCTCCGGGCACCCTGCCCCTAGTTCGTTTGCAACTCTTGTGCTACAAAAATGGTAGGGTGAGTTCAGATACTGCAGCAAACCAGCGAAAAACACATAAGTCTACACAATTGAACTCGAAGAGCTGACCTTGCAGCAGCACCAACAGAATAAGGGATGAAGTAATGCAACGAAGCAATCAAGAGGCTGTGCAGAGATGATACATAAGAAATATCAAATCTTCATCTAACTCAACTTTAAGTTAGGTAATTTATTTACAACTTCCAATGGATAACATAACAATACCATATCGAAAGAACTGAAGTCTCGAGCTGTGGATTAGGAAGAAGGCCAGAGAGCAACACCAATATCTCACAAGACCACCATTCAAGGCTGTATTATTCAAACACATTATAAGCTACAGATGTTTATCAGAGTAAAAGATACCGAAGAAGCAATGTCATTACCAGACCATGACCGCAGAAGGCACAGCAAAGCAGGAGAACTCCCTCATACTCGATAGGATCTGTTTATCAAACGGTGCTCGAGTTTTCTTGCAGGTTGAAGAGTAATTCACATACAGAAGAAGCAATATCACATTGAACCAATAACATAATCCGATCGCCAGAGCTGCCCCTGCAGTTCCTAGTTTTGCCACGAATACTAAACACCAGCAAACAGGAATATGGAAGAAAAGTGCTGCTACAGAGCTCCAAACCATTGGAACAATTAAACTTTGAGTTTGCAGGTATCTAATCAGAGACTGGAGAATAGCATAACCGAATAATGCAGGGATAAGCCATATAGCATATCTACCAGCTTCATGAGAAATGGAAGGATCTTGGCCAATGAATATCAGCAGTTTTTCCATGAAGATCCACAAGAGAGAGAGTGGTAAACAGGCTATAAGAAGACATATAATGGAAGCATTGTTGTATATTCCTAGCTTTTCGTATTGTTCTGCTCCAAAGGCCTGTCCACACAAGGTCTCTAGTGCACTAGCCATCCCGAACTGTTAGCAAGCATGAGATTATTCCATGTCAACAAACTCATCTTCATCAAGAATTAAAAATAACTCTGATTCTGTAGTTACTATACTTCATCCCTAACATATTGAGATATCAATAGCTTAGGAGTAATGATTTAGAGCTGCAAATTTTTATTACAGACAACTAGCAGAGAAGAGAGAAGACCTGTTCAGAATTTCTTAACTCAAACTAATGAAGTCAGAATGCCAGAATTTGAGGTCAACATCGCACGTTAATTACCAAATTCAACCAATAGATTAATTTATAAACCATGAAAAAACCCTAAGTAGACGTATGGACAGAGATACTTTCCCGATGGAGACACATCCAATGCAAGCAATTAAACAAAACAAGTAAAAATTCAAGTGAAAAAGGCTCCAATTCCGGCATTTTTGTAAAGCGCGAAATGAATTGACAGGCAGAACTATAAATCCCTAACCAGTAGACTGAGGCCGGCGACGTTAGTGAGCGAGGTGGCGACGGCGACGCCGGAGAGAGCGAGTTCGCCGAGGTGGCCGACCATCATCATCGAGACGACACGCGGCAGAATCTGAGACACGGTGACCACCACCATTGGCGCCGCAATGTAGCTCACCTTCTTCAGCTCATCCATGAACAAATTCCACTTCAACGGCGCAACTCGTTCTCCATCGTGCAACAGCGCCGCCTCCATCACGGGGACGATTCCTACTTTAACTTTAACTACTGGATGATGATAGGATCAAAGGTGGAAGTAGCATTAGCGGTGCATAATTGCTCTGTTAATATCCACGACGAAGCACACAAAAAGAAGCAGCTGATTCACAATATTTGTTTCATGTATTGGAAATTTTATAATATTTGGTTTTTGAAGTGCTGATTTTGATCGTAAAATATTGAATAATGAAGTGTTCCACATATATAAATATATGTATTCACATTTGTTTTATGATATTTTTTATAAATTTATGTGTAATTGTTTCATTAGTGAGCACATATTAAATACTCCAAATTAACATTGAAAAAATTGCACTAGTAGTATTAAATATTTCATCCCTCCAATTGAAATAGTTCAATATACTTTCGAGTTGTTTTATTAAAGTTATTCAATTTTATTTTTTGATTATTACTAATATTTCTTTAAAGAGACTCACAAATTTAAACAACTCTATATACATCAACTATCCGCATAGAAAAGAAATAGTAGTATTTAAATGGAACTGATTGAGTACAAATTAAACATGTGAAAATTGGATAAGTGCTTCACTGGTGATTACTGCGATAGAATATTTGTGAGAGAATTTGGTGAAAGTAACACATCATATGCTAAAAGAAGAAGTCACTTTTTTTGTCCATATGGGATGCCATAGCGGTGAAGGTGGGTGGCTCGTGACCGATAGGCCATGAGTTCAATTCTCACTGAATACTCTATGTATGAGTGTGTCACCCTGTAACATTAAGGGCGGGTTCCTCGTTATAAATAAAAAAATTAAAAAAAAAAAAAAGCCACCTTTCCAGATTTGCAGATTATAGTTTTTGTCAGGAATTTATAATATTTAATACAATTTTTTTATTGTAAATGACTTTTTATATAAAAATGATCCTACAAAGCAAAAGATGTGAGCCACTACTGAAAATCAGTAAACCACCTAACGCTATCATGATGCGAGCTTTATTTGCTTTGTTTTATCACATGATTTAAAAGTTTGGAATTAGAAATTGTTTGAATCTCATGCAAATTAAATCGATCGAAATTAAAATTTTGAAATTATATAAAAAAATATAGAATTTTCTATAATAAATGGATTTTATTCAAAATCTTCCGATTTCATTTTAAATTTTGGATGAATAATTCCGATCTTAAAGCGGATTAAAAATTGGAAACTAGACACTCCTAAAATTTAAATTGCAAAGTTTATATAATTCTAGAAGGTATTATTTTTTTACTATAGTTTCTATAATTATTTCTATAATTCTAGAAGTCATCTTTACTGAAAAATATATTTTATAACATATAAAATATTACTAACCGCACTGAAGTGAAAGGTATATGTGATAGTTAAAGAAAATGTCATTTCTAGTCCTTAATTGTGGTATTGGTATGATTTTAGTTCTATAATGTGACAGGGTTTAATTTTAGTACTTTATTTTATGATCGATTTTGGTCATTTGGTGAAGATTGTCGGACGGAATAAAGTATGTGTACTACACTCTCTGTTTAAGGACTTAAATCAGACTCATTTAAAAAATAAATAACTAGAATCTAACCATTTAAAATTAGAAAAGTAAAATCAAACTAATATAAAGTTGGAGAACCGAATCGAACTATGCCACATTTCATTAGAAGTAAAGGTGCCAAAGAGACCAAGTCGTCCTGAACTTTATGGGCCGGGCAGATAACCATCGACAGTATGGGCCGGTCCACTGGGCCTGTATAAAATAATCAGAACCGGCTCTGTCCAATATTCTTTAACCGATTGCATTCATGATCAAATCCATTACAAATAGGGGGGTCGAAGTTCACCGTCCACTCCAAATTCTATTCCCATGCTCCCATCCATATTTTTTTGGAGCGAAAATCAAGAAAATAGTATTATAGGATAGATTATTTGATTTATAAGTAATTAAATATAGTCCTTACAATCTTTACAATTTTAGAAAATGTGTCATTTGGTGACGTTCCGATAAGAAAAAAAGGTGACATTTTTAGTTAGACAAGGAATACGTTTAATTTGAATATTTGTATTTTTAAGTTTATTATTCGAACTTCGAAATTATAAATGTATACTCTAAAGTAAATTTTTTCGCGAATTTAAAAAATTGATCACCCGTAAGTGCGAGGATAGTATACTTTCATAGAAAACGGAAAAAGAAGAAAAATAAAAAATAATAATTTCCTAATATAAATGATATATTTTCTTTATTAATATGTATTTTTATTTTATTAAAATATCTCATTATAAATGATTTATTTTTTAAAATAATAAAAAAATATATAAATTTAATTTAATTAGTAAAATATTAAATATTTAGAATATATAACACTATTTTATTAATTTTCACACTTAAAAATAAATATATCATTCCTAATGGAAATTGAGAGAGTAACTAGTACTAGTAATTTAAAAAAAAGGCATCATTTTCAATATAGAAAAAATATTGTTTATAGTTGAGCAGGCGGTGGGGGTCCGGAGAGAGAAACGGTATCTATCTCTTCCACCGACCTAAATCGGGTCCCCTACTATATAATCTTCTCCACTTTATAATTTCTTTATTATATTTACAAAATTATTTTAAGTTTACCAAACGACAGATAATGAATGCGATAATAATCACTTTCTCTCCCACTTAAAATTAACATTATGCTACCAATTTCTTTCCCCCTACACAACTAATGACAACTACTTTCCAATTTTTAACACCCCTATAATATGAAATCTAAATTAAAATACAGCCACCAAATATCTTTCTTTTGATACACTCTATTTTACAATCATACCCTTTCTCTCTCTTGCCGCCATATAATAGTATTTAATAGTGAACAAGGATTGGTAGAGAGAGAGATTATATTTTGGAACGGCGGCATTTTGGCGTGAGACAACAACGCCCTTTTTTTTTAATATAATTTTCATCACTTAGATATGTTCGCCCAAATTGAATTAATATTTATATACGAATCTGATTAATTAATTAAATAGTTGCTAAAGTAAGTCGGTTGCGTTCATTGTGAGCCAGGTAGTTACGCACGTAAGATGGCTGTAGTGGGGATTAAGGATCATTTACAAAATTCTGATTTTTTCTTTTCTTTTATAAATTACTTTTTCCTTTCTTTTGAGTTTGTCTCATTTTTTGCGATACCGTTATTAGAAAAATTACAAAATATATATGAAATGAGAAGAATCTGTAAAGAAAGAATTATTAGTTGTATGTAAATAAATTATCATTTTTAAATGCAACAAACTGAAAAGGAAATGAAACCAGATAAATGAGACAAAGAGGAATATTGTTTAACCCTTAAATACTTCTCCGTCCAATTATAAGTGACATCTTTATTTTTGGAATGAAAATCAAGAAAATTATTTTTGTAGTGTAATGTAATTTGATTTCCGATTAATTCATTTATGTCCATACATTCTCATTTTTTTTTAATAAAGATGAGACTTTTAGAAATAATCTAATTAAAAAAAATTAGAACGCTTATGATGAAAGGAAAGAGTAATAGATTGTGTTTTCTTTCTATTTTTCAAAATTAAGGAGTTTGTGATGTCATCTCTTCTTTATATTGAATTATGGATGATTTCCATTTTCAAGATATCATAATTGAATTCTTAATTTGGAATTGTCCCTGAATATAGAAGTCGGTGAAGTTTTCATCGGAAATGAAGTCAAGCACTAATTTAATCTCAATTATTGATTAAGGTGTACAAAGATTAGATGAAATTAAATGATTTATAGAATATAATTTTATAAATATCATAATTTTTTTAAAAAGTATATATGGGTGATAATTAAAAACCATTATGCCCGAATTGATTAGTGTGTTGATATGTTGGGGCTGGGTTTACCAAACTCGAACAGCATTAAAATTCTCCACATCATAAATATGCTGACACTATTATACAGACATAACAATAACAGTCTATAAATGTGTTGTAGAGAGAAAAACAAGAGTCGGCATTAAGAGAGAGAATTGGTGTGTGTCGGTGCATCTTGTAAGTTAGTTTTGGATCATAACCGACGTGGCCTCCCAATCTCACCCTAATGACAAGAACCTTAGCCTTGACGCCGCCGCAGCCTCCCAAACTAACGCCGCCGCCGCCGCGCATGCCTCTCTCTCCTCCTTCTTGATTCATATACCCGGCCTTCTCCTCTTCTCATTCAAAAAGATATTTATTTTCTTGAAATTCGTCAAGCTTTAGTGATATGGAGGTCGGCGACGCTTCTGTGGGCGGCGACGCTGCGCGAACTCTGCGGCGGCGGCGGAGCGATAAGCCGTACAAAGGCATACGGATGCGCAAGTGGGGGAAGTGGGTGGCGGAGATAAGGGAGCCCAACAAGCGGTCGAGAATCTGGCTCGGCTCCTACTCCACCGCCGTCGCGGCGGCGCGGGCCTACGACACCGCCGTCTACTACCTCCGCGGCCCGACGGCGAAGCTCAACTTCCCCGACGAAATCTCCGCCGTGGGCCTGAAGGACCTCTCCGCCGCTTCCATACGGCAGAAGGCGGCGGAGGTGGGGGCCAGAGTCGACGCCAGTTTAGCCGCCGCCGCGGCTCATGCAATCGGCCATCATGAATCGATCAAACCCTTCTGGTTTCAAGACGAGATTGATCTCAACAAGAAGCCCGAACCCGAACCTGGACCCGCGCCCGAAGACCTGACGGTTGAGTATTGGTGAACAACTGTTCAAATTAAATTTTCTCCTCAATTTATAATTAATCTTTTTTAATTAGCCTTTTACTAGTCTTGTAATTTCTTTTTTGGTTTACATTTTCTTGGATTTGCTGCTAGTATTTCAGACAAGTTAAATTAGTATTAATGTGTAATTATTTAATAAATAGTGAAAAAATATTTGGTGAGAATAGACCAGATTGTATAGTTGCATGTTATATTGAATTCTTGATGATGATTGACGGTTTCGAGCGTGGAAAGACTGGTGGGAAGCCACGGGCCTACCATTATACATATCGTCGCTAATTAATTATTTAATACTCCCTCCGTCCCGTTTATCTTGACGCATTTCTTTTCGTCATGAGAATTAAGAAAATTGATGATAAAGTATGAGAGAGGGATAAAGTAGGAGAGAGAAATGAAAAAATAGGAGAGAGAAATGAAAAAGTAGGAGGGTAAATTATTTCCTTTTTTGGAAACGTGTCAAGATGGGTAGGACGTCCCGAAAAGGAATACGCGTCAAGATGGGTGGGACGGAGGGAGTACATTTTTTTTATATATATAATTAAGGATTATTAGTGAAATAAGGCACGAAATATAGCCGATTTGCATATTTAACACGAACTTTTAGCTATGCCGAATTAATGCATAAATTTTCATTTTTTGCAATTTAAGTCATGGTCGGATTCCCAATTTTTTTCCGGCCGCTGGAGTGCTGAGTTGGACGTCTACGTGTACTATATGAAACTACGTCGTTTTGTACCTAAAAAAAATTGGCAGATTAAAGCATAAACTTTGTAAAAGTTTCAATTTAAGGCATATCTCATTTAAATAATCATAATTTAAAGCATAAACTTTGATCAAAATAGCAAAACAACGTAGCTACCAAATCCTTCACAACCTTCTACCTAATAGAAATTATCTAAAAAAACACTTATCCAGTCCAATCAAATAAAGAGAAACATAAAATCCAAATAAATAGAAATTTTGAATTTATTTAAAATTTAATTTGAGTTCTTCTTTGGAATTTATGTCCTTTAATCGATTGTTTTTTGGATTTTATGTTCCTCTTTAATTGATTTCTTCTTCAATAACTCCATATCTTATTTTCTTTGCTTGTTTTCTGCTAAAAAAGATTTATGGAATTACTTGTACAATAAATATTTGTGAGTTAAATAAATTCTCTAATTATTTTATTTGGATTTTATATTCATCTTTATTTGATTGGACTTGATAAGTATTTTTTAAATAATTTATATTAGGTAGAAGGTTGTGAAGGATTTGGTAGCTACGTTGTTTTGCTATTTTGGTCATAGTTTGTTAACTTTGCTATGTTATGCACTATGTCGGTTAATGTTTAATCTCTGGTAGTACATGCTTGTGTTCTTTTTGTTTTTTTGTACTATTTTGGTCACATCTTTATTGGTCTCGTAATGATTTTTTGGAATTTTTTTTGGGATTCAATTCAAATAATCGAATGTTTATTATGGAATAATCTAGCGAAACAAGCAAAATTTATGCTTTAAATTATGATTATTTAAATGTGATATGCCTTAAATTGAATTTTTTACAAAGTTTATGATTTAATCTGCCATTTTTTTGAGGTAAAAAATGACGTGGTTTCATATAGTACACGTAGACGTCCACTCAGCACTCCGGCGGCCGGAAAAAATTGGGAATCTGACCATGTCTTAAATTGCAAAAAAATGAAAGTTTATGTATTAATTCGGCACAGTTAAAAGTTTGTGTTAAATATGCAAATCGGCTATATTTCGTGTCTTATTTCACTAATAACCCTATAATTAACTCCCACTTTTATTTGCAAATGCGGAGGACTGGTGGGCGCCACCGGAGTGGTGGCGGTCCGGCCAGCCTACCGCTGCTCTGTGAAAGAGAATTCCAAGTCTTTCACACCGCAGCTAATCAACTTGCACTTGAATGCCCCACTATCGTCTTATGGACCACGAGATCCCGTGTTACTCATCATGTTGCATCTTTCATCACATCAACGAGTCGTACCACTACAAACTTATAACATATTTCATCGGTAAAATCAGATATTCCGTCGGTAATTTAATTTGTTAAGGAAAAAATTATATAGAGAAAACGACAGTTACTAATGATTTGTATTGTCAAGAATAGTAAAAATTTCGTTACTAAGGTTATATCGTCCAAATCGTCGTATAACCGGTTAGCGACAGATTTTTCTATTTGTAAATGTCTAAACGCAGCAACAGTATAGGGACCAGAATCCGACGGTGAGCGGACAAAACGGCAACGATCGACATGCAGCTAGTGATCGGATGACGGTGGAGCCTAGTTAATTACATCGACGTGGTTTGATTGATTGTGACCTATTAATTATATTCTTTGGTGTATATGTAAATGAACGAGTGTGGGATAATTTACATTTTGAAAAATTTATAAATCGTCCCTAAATATATACGTATGTAGTAGTTCTGAAAAGTTCATAAATAATGAAAGAGAACATTATAAAACATTTCATCTATATTCCGTAACTAAGCATATATAACTTGAAAAATCTATAACTATGGTAATAAACCATCGAGAAGTATTAAGTATTCCGTTGGAAATTTAACGATTATTAATTGGACGTTAACTCGTGGGTATTTGGTGCTAGATAGTAACAATAGAGTTGGTTTTTGGTCTCTATTTGCATGATATATTGGAGTAGATATATTTATATGTATTACTCCCTCCGTCCCAAATATATATACCTACTTTTATTTTTCGTCTGTCCCAAATTTATGTCTATTAACAATTTTTTGTGTCTAACTAAATATTTCATTAACTTTAATACGTCTAATTAATGTGGTAACATAGAAAAAGACTAATTTATCCAACTTTTCTAATAACAAATACAATTACGTCATTAACATTTTAGTAATTTACTTTAATTTATTCATATTCCAACACCAACATTTATCTAACTTTCATATCATTAAATATTTTCTTAATATGTGTGGAAAAATAAATAAGCATATATATTCGGGACGGAGTGAGTATTATAATCAGTAGGAGTTTCTTTAGCGGTGGGAACTAGGGATTTGGGACAAACGTCATTTGTTTGATGTGGATTAAAGTTGGGGGAGGTCCCAATTTGAAGATAAATCCGATGTTGATTAATTAATAGTAGCTGTTTTGCATGTCACGATAATGCTAAGTACAGGAGGAGTTGGTCCCATTACATATATATTTGGTAATAATAATGGTTGGCTGGCTGCTGAATCATTATCTATCTACATATTTAAACATAATATAGATACCATAACAAAAAAGTCTATATAAGACCAGACAATATTTCTCCACATTTATTGTCATATATTCTCTCTGGACATTTTCTTATATAATTAAATAAATAGTACAGAATTTTCATATTTATAGGGCTAGTTTTCTGATCAAGAATAAAGAGAGATGTAAATTGATTGTCGTATACTTTTGTATGTATGATTCAACTAAATATGAAACCAAAATCTTTACAGTGTGAAAGCGATGATACACATGCAGACGTTTGCTACCAGAAATGGACCACAATTGAAGTCCGAACCGATTCTATACTATGATCGCGTGATATTTATGAGTTATTTCAATTATATGTTCATGAAATGTAATATAATAATATCTTATGAATTATTTTGAATTAAAATCTGATATTTAAATTAAAACTCAAGTCACTAAATCACCCTTACGTGGTGGAAAGACTCCAAATAATAATACCATTTCATCATTGAGGGACTTATTCATTATTAAACTAATCATTTTGGAATTCATAATTAACATATATGCATTATTGCCTTGCAAAACAAAGAATCTTAGACAATACTAATGTATGTTTAATTGTAGGAATAAAGAAAGTATATATTTTGTACTTTACAATTAAAATAAAAATTATTTAAAAACGAATGGATGTAGTTGACTTATTCAAATAAGTTGTCAGCATGTCATTAATAATACATTTAATTATAATTATATACTCCCTCCATCTCTCTTGACTTGTCTTGTAAGTATTCATTTACAGGCCGTCTTACCCGACTTGTCTTACTTTCTAAAAAAGAAAATAATTACTATACAAACTCTTACTTTCTACACACAATCATCTATTCATCTACATACAACTAGTCAACTACACACTCACCAAAGTATGTGTGCTGAAACCAAACAAGACAAGTCTGCTTGGACGGAGGGAGTAGTATTTCTTTTGTAAAAAAACATGAAATCTTAATTAACAATTTTGTAATTGTATCCAAAGTTTGAACTCTAAAATATCATTTTTCAGGTTTTTCTAACTAAAAATCAAATTATTTATGGCCAATAATAATAATAATAATAATAATAATAATAATAATAATAGTAATAATAATAATAATAGATGGGTTATATTTTCTTAAAGAAAAAACCATTCGCCTCCTCAACATATATGAAGTTATGGGCTTGAAATCAATTAAACAAAACCAGCACCAATGATCCAATCCATATTTATGAACCAAATCATTTGAGAATATCCAATCTAAGTTTCTTCTTCTAAGATTTGAAAGCCAATCATTTGAAAATATTCAACTGTACTGAACATCTTATTTGGTTAGAAAAATACTGTAGGCTTCTTAGGAGGATGCATGGACCAAATTATATCAAAGATATAAATTTTCTTTATATTTTTAAAATATACAATACTCTCTTAGCTTACTTATATACGTGGATATTTGATCATCATTAGCACATGCTGCTACTAATATTTATCATACTCTGTGTTGTATGTAAGGTTCGATATGAGAAATATTGAACTAGATCTATCACGATAACATTTATAAGAAGTGAAAAATATCAACTAAGTTATATCTCTATTAATTGATTCATTGTTGCATGTAAATTACCATTACTAATTAGGGTTTATAACTGTGATATTCTATAAAGTTAAAAGTAAATTGGTTGAGTTATTAGCTTTGTCGAATTTTGATTTTGCAGATGAAATTTAAAATGCTAACTTGAATGCATGAACTTTCAATTTTTAAAATTTTGTACACCGAATAATTTTTTAGTGAAATTAAATCTAACATTGCGAAACCAAATTTGACATGATAACTGACGTGACTTGTGAGGGGTTAAGGGATAAAATTCTAGGATCATGTAAACCCACGAACTTTGTGGAAAAATAATTTGCACATAACTTTTCGAATTTCAATTAAATGTGCACACGATTTTAATTACTAATAAATATCTTTTAATCTTTTTATTATTATTTTATGCATAAAATTTAATATAATTTGAAAAATGAAATTAAATTGTCAAATATCTTGAATTAATTGATGCTATACACCCACCTTAAGAAAAAGTTATTTTTCAGAGCGTAAATATTTGACCTATAATCTAAACTCTATTTAACCTAAATCTACTTGTTATATTTTGGGATAACTTGTGGTAAATTATCTTGGAATGTTTCATTTGTCTATGACACCATTAAACTTGAAGATTTAAATGTCTGCTCTAGTCAATAGACCATATTGCTAATGTTGAGATTTCTGTCAAAACCTATTGTAGATTTGAAGCTAATCTTTACTGCAATATCTATCTTTGACGATTCAATTTCATTTCTTTAGAAATATATTTTATCTTTAAAATAACATTAAAAAAGATAGTAAAAGATAAAAAAATGTGCTTTAATAATTAAACTTGTATAAATTTAATTGAAAATCGAAATTCGCATGCATTTAAATATGCATAAAATTCCAAAAAAGCATAAAGTTCGTGTATTTACGGAATCATAAAATTTCATAATTTTACCACCTAAGCTCTCATATGTCATGTCACTCACCATGTCTAGATTCAATTTCGTTACGTTCGATTTAATTTTACTCGAAAATTTATCGGTTAAAAAATGAAGAAAATAAAAATTAATATATTTAAACGAGTATTTTAAAATTTATATGTAAAATTAAAATTCTCTAAAAGTTCGTATATTATACGTAGTATTATACCAAAGACGCGCGTGTGGCAGATGATTGTGCGATTTTTTTAGATATTCCACGACGGTATTGTCGAAACTGGAAATATCAAATATCTATCTAAAGTTAGGATGTTCAGATATATATATATATTATAATATTTTCGTTCATTTTAAACGTGACAAATATATTCATTGAAAAGGATACGAAAATATGGGATGTAACAAAAAACTAATAATTAAAAATATAAGATACTGATACTGATATACATCAAAAATTAATTTTTTTATAAAAGGATTTAGGTACTTATAATCTAAACTCTTACATCAAATTAATCTCGATCGTTCAGTTCTAGAAAAGCTGGTTACGCATAGTTTCATTTTTAAATCAAACAAAGCATTCTCCATGTCCATAATTCATCCGGGAGACCTTCTTTCACAGTGACGTAGTCCTGCTGCCTCACATGTCCATGACTCCATCATTCACAGTTTGTCGTCTAACGTAAGGAATATAATTCAATCAAATAAATAAAAGAGCATGTGTGAACTTACTCATAATAAAGGGAAAACCAAAAAAAAAATACCATGTGTTTTAGATAAAAATGCCTAAAATTATTCTGTGTTTGTTTTATTGTAAAAAATAAAATATCTCTGTGTTTTTAAAAATATAGCACAAAACTCCTTTCGTCAAAATTAACGTCATATTTATCTCAATCACTTACTGTATCTATATGAAATTATTAATTAGAGGAGACAAAATATAAAACACTACATGAGAACTGGGAGGAGACGTGGACTTCGAAGAATTGAGAATGAGAATAGATCGATTCAAACTGCGAGCTACAAAAAATGAAAATTATTATCCACATACAGTTCATACTAGGGGTAATGACCAAATAAAATATAATTTTTTCCAATTTTGCAATTTTAACATGAACTTGTAAACTTAGTGAATTAAAGCACGAAATTTCAATTTATTGCCATTCGAGACACGCTCCGATTCCCAAATTTTTTTGGCTGCGGGAAAAGACGAAACAACATCACTTTGCATAAGTGGTCGTCAACCTAGGCCATTTTGCCAGATCACTAAAATTGAATTATGTCTTTTTTGGATAATATAAATACGATTTCGAAAAATTCACAATACAATCAACTAATTGAAACACTTATAAAAAAAATAAAGAGTTGGATACAACATATAAAAGAAAGCCATTATTATCTTCACCTTCTTCTTCATTCTCTGGTCTGGTTTGGTATAGTCCATGCTTAAATTCGTGTTAAATAGTCCATTCTCTGGAGCACGAAATTATATTTACATGAGTTTTCGGTGATTCGTCTTCTACTTTTTTTCAAATTCGTGTTAAATATAAACTACCAATCGAATACCAAATGCACTCAACACTACTTTAAGAAGCTAATACGCAAACAAATGGAAAGCATGACTATATTAAATCTCATTCTCCAACTGTCAAAATTTCTAAATTTTGAGCATTTTTTAAAGTAATGTTCTTACACGAGATTTAATTCCAATTATAATGCATTGTTGGACTTTGTTGAGAGCTTCTAATATCGGTTTTCTTGATATTCAAACACAATTTATCCTACGAAAATAAGAATGAATTTTTGGAATATCTTAATAAATTTGGGACCAAAACAAAGGTGGCATTTGCCATCTCTTGCCTTAAGGTAGATCCGTCTATGCATGTAGGCATCCATATTAGCTTTACAGCGGCCGGAAAAATATAAGATTTGGAGCGTACCTCGAATTATAAAAAATTAAAACTTCGTGTTTTAATTCGTAAGTTTACAAGTTTGTGTTAAAATTGTAAAATTAAAAAAGTTCATATTTTATTTGATGCACGTGTTTGATATTAAAAATTTTCCTACAATAATTATAGAAACATAGAGGTGTTTTTTTTTTATTATAATAAAAGGAATACCCGATCGTTGTATCCATTTTGACACTTTTATAATGAAAATATAATTATCCGATGATATAAATGTGAGGAAAATGTTTCTTAAAATAAACTAAATGCTCAGTGGTTTAACTCTTCTGTGTGGTTTGCAGGTTATTGTTGCATAGGAGTGCGCACCAAAGTAGCGGCTGCGGGTTCCTCGTCGATAAAAAAAAAAAAAAAAAAAAACTAAATGCTCAGTGTTATTATCGGCGAATCTATACTTGCTCAGTTGCCACACCAAAACTGGTTCTTCTTCAATTCATAGGGTCCATCAATCAAATCCACCCATCCTTGTAAGTGTAAGATTCTAATTCCTCCCATTTTTCTTTCAAGTGGTGTAATCACATATTAACTCTGTTTTCCCTCAATTGATATGTTTTTTGCGTCTCTTCGATAAGAAATGGCACGAGTCTTCCTTTTGCTCAGATTGTTCTCGACTTCTTCATTGTATGTTTGGCTCAATTTTTTGGTTAAATTGAAGAGAGAGAATGAATTTACGTTAAATTAGGCAAAAGAGATAGCGAGGATAGAGAGAGAAGCGGCAAGAATAATCCAAAAGCTTGCGGAATCAGTACTGAATCTCACTCCTACCTGAAGCTAGAAATGGGAGGTAATTTCATATTTCGTTCATGCCAATGTTCGTAAATCTGTATACTTTCCTGAGCTGTTTATTGGCGGTAAAACTAGCAGGTGCTGAAGTGGATTGCTCAAGTTCAAATCTCTGGTTAGCTCCAAACCCTAGCAAAAGATGGGGCGAATTATTCTTTCTGATCTACACGCCGTTTTGGCTCACACTCTGCCTTGGCATTGTCGTTCCCTACAAGCTTTATGAGGTAGATTTCAAATTCATACTTGATCTCGTTCTCTCTTGTGTGTTGATGTGGAAGGCATTTCTTTCAGGATTGATTCAGTTATCAAATTTGTCAGCATTATATTCTTAGAGTCAAGTGAAGATGTAAATAAGATTGAATTGGTAATGGTAAATTGAAAACTAGATCGGATAATTCAGGAAGAATCTGATACTATCAAACATTTACGATACACTATAGTTGTTTTAACTGTTTTCACATATGTTTTTTGTTGAACGACCATGTTTTCTGAGAGATCAAAGCTTAGTAAGGAGAACCAGTTAAACTTTTAATAATTCCAACCAATGACCTCCACTCACACACTCTGTGCTATAAACCATGTTAAATGATCATCCGATGTAAAAGTATAAGCTTTTAGTAATGAGAATTGTTAAACAGATACTAACTACATTATATATCATATTTTTCTTTGTTGTGTTGTTAAATTTAGGAGATTGTCTGCTAGAACTATTTTAATTTTCTAATTCTCTTGTCAGCATTTCACAGAGTGGGAGTACCTGTTCCTGGGACTTGTTTCAGCTATGCCTGCTTTCATAATACCTATGATTTTTGTTGGAAAGGTAAATTGGAGGCTTGCTTTCTTGTGGTGAATGAATTCATTTTTAGCCGAGAAGTTGGTCTCATACTACAACAATGTAATTGCATAGAATCCTGTAAAGGTCGTTTTAGTTATCTTCTGGCCAAAGTTTATATTCTTGATCTCTGATTCTTAGTCCTTTCTTGCTATTGTGTTCCACTTATTCCCTTTCCCTTGGATGATGCAGATTGAGAAGCATGATCAGAAACTTATTTGTTAATAATGACTTGCCTCCTATGCTAATTATAGAAATCAAATGAAAGACATTAACATCTTTAACCTCACACATTCTACTCTCAAACTTTTCCAGGCAGATAGCGGCCTCTGTTGGAAAGATCGCTACTGGGTAAAAGTAAGTGTCATTTGTTGCTAAATAAATGATCATTTACCATTTGTATGAGTAATACAGTTTCACTTGTTTCTGGGCATTGCCATCTGAAACAAGGCATAGGAACTTTGATAACATGCATGACATATAAAATGCGAATATCAACTGCCCTTATCAGATGAAATTCGCATGAGATGCTTGTTTCAGCGTGTTAGTCACACAAAGATGTCCTGTCGGGGATTCTTAAGAATAACTGCTGTCTGCTGCTCATGCTAAAAAGATGATATGATGTTGGGTGATGGAATATTACTAATAATGCCTTTATTTTGACCAGAATAAATTACTCCCTCCATCCCACTAGAAACGAGACGTTTCAAATGGTTGCGGGAATCAAGAAATTGGTATTATTTGGTGTAGATTGCTTGACTTTTTAGTAGTTAAATGTGGTCCACGCAATCTTTACCATTTTAGGAAATGTGTCATTTGTAGTGGGACGTCACAATAAGAAAAATGTGTCATTTCTAGTGGGACGGAGGAAGTATTAACTTCTGCGAAAATAAGTCTTGCTCTGTTTAGCAGGGAAACTAGTGTAGATTTTTTTTTTCGTTCATTATCATTCACAACAAATGATATGATAGTTCAGATTAGGCTTTTCCTGTTCACGACTGGTGCTCGCTTATTAATAACTGTTGAATAAACTTGTAAAAGAGACTATTGGATTTGTATATTGTTTTTATCATTAATCTTGATCTAACCAGAAAATTGCTGCTCTTCCAGGCTAATCTGTGGATCATTCTCTTTAGTTACGTCGGAAATTACTTTTGGACCCACTATTTTTTCACAGTACTGGGTGCCTCATATACATTCCCATCGTGGAAGATGAATAATGTGAGCCAAGAATCGTATTTGCTTGTATCCATTTTTCCTCTTTCTTCAATGCATAATCATTTAAATTGATCTTATCAACCTTCTGCAGGTGCCACATACAACTTTCCTTCTCACACATGTGTGCTTCTTGTTTTACCATGTTTCATCAAATATGACGCTGCGCAGAATTCAGCATTCTATCGCTCGCTTGCCAGAGAAAACTCAGTGGCTCTTTAAGGCTGCCTGGATTCTAGCTCTTTCATATTTTGTTGCATATCTGGAAACTTTAGCCATTTCCAATGTAAGCACTCAGCTATGAAGACACACACACACACACACACTCGTATTTTAGGGTGTAATTTGTATGCAGTTTCCAGTTTTTGTTATCTGTTAATCTTCCGTATTCATGTTGATTTTCTCAATAGTTAACATTCTACTTTGATCATGTGCAGTTTCCCTACTATGAATTTGTAGACCGGGCTTCCATGTACACAGTTGGCTCCTTGTTTTATGCAATTTATTTCTTTGTTAGTTTCCCCATGTTCTTGAGGTAAATACTTATTCTTCTCTTTCTCTCTGTTGATGATTAACTTGGCCTTGCATCTATCTCTCATTAAGTTTTGCAAAAGAAATAGTTTCCAGATTGGGTATTTGAAAGCTTTTGTATGACTCAAATATTTGAGATGGCATTGCTTTTATTTTCTGTGTATATGCGTGTATGTTTCTTTTATAAGATAGGAGTAAAAGGACCAAATACTTGGAAATAGACAGGATGATAGTCTAACTGCTGAAGATTTTGTGTGGGAATGCAACTGCTGCGGGAAGCAAGTGTTTTAGAAGTTGAACAATTAGTTTTCTCTTCGATCTTTTGCTTATCATGGTTCGGGTGATTTGCAATGAGCAGGATTGATGAGAAAGCAAGTGATGAATGGGACTTGCCCAGAGTGGCTGTTGATGCTTTAGGTGCTGCCATGCTAGTCACCATCATACTCGACTTATGGCGAATCTTCCTTGGTCCGATTGTCCCGATTCCAGATTCTAAACAATGCCTCCAACCGGGCCTTCCGTGGTTTCCCTCAACCGCGTAAGGCGGTTGAAACCATTGGATTACATTGACATGTTATAAGCTCTCTGTTGTAGCTTTTATGCAGCACTCTTTTAATTGCTGCGGATTTTCACTCATTCCTTTTATGGTTGCTTGTTGTTCTATTTACCAATTCTAACATTACACTGAATTCCGGTCTATTAGAACTGACAGCTAGTTGATTTATTTGGTTATATTGTTCAAGGATGCATCGTAGATGTGTCGGACACTCCGATACAACACAAAATGATCTTATTGCCATTTCCGACACGTTTTGGAATACATTGATCCACAATTTTAGTAAAGACGATACAAAATTAATTCATTTTAAACATTGAGCTATATATGGATCTGAAAAAATTATTAATTTTATTGTTATTGTTATTTATTTTCATTTTACATTTATATCAAAGACGTATCAATATCGTGTACTAGATTTTTAAGAAAATATTGTATCCGTGTTGTCTTGTGTCTCGTATGTACAACAAAATATTATGTACGTGTCGTATTGTGTCTTATGTATGTGTAATATTGTAACTTAGCATTGAATTAAGATGCTACAGTGTATTTTGATTTCAGTAGTCGATTTCAATAGAATATTAATTATCTTGGTTGATTTCTGTGATTAAACAACTAACGTCACTGTCATGGGGATAGTAGGCTACATTTGTACTCTCAAACTCATATATTTAATTACAATTAAAGAATACAAATCGCATCTTTAGTTTCTTAACCCTTCTAAAGTCTTCCGTAGACGTGGCAAAACTACCGCCATAAAATAAATAAATACCTTGGCCATACAAACCACTATAATAGTTTAAACTCATATCATCTCGCATAATCTTTTTAGATAATTTAAACTCAAATTTAATAATTATGTGAATTTTTGTTTCAAATTTAATAATAAGGTGCCTTTGGTAGCTCTATCATCAACTTGTGAATACTCTCCACAAATATATAAGTATCGCTACCTAAATTTCTTATTTAGATATACGGCCGGCAACGAGCACAACCGCACAAGAAAAACATGTTATAAAACAAGTGTCTACATTATTGATACATTGTAACGATTTAATGGGGGGGACATTAGCCTAACTATACGTGCCTGAAAGGACTACATATACTAGAATGAATTATTATTCTTCAAAATTATAGACTCACTTATTCAACATAAAATAATTGCAGTATGGTACTAAGATAGTAATAAAGTATTTACTACTATATGAATCGTATTTATTTCTTCAATAGTTACATCTAATATGCCCACATCCATTTAAGGGTGGATCAAGACCCTTGTGTATACCTATTGAATTTTTTAAATAAAAAACGACAGTTAGGGGTGGATCTAAAAGGCATGAGGGCGCCACTCCACCTCTAAATTGTACTCAACCCAATCTTCTCTTTTTATTTTTTAAAAAATTATTGTTTTGCCCTCTAAATTATAGCTCCCCTCTAAAATTGTAGATTTACATCCTACGAAGATTGAGAATTTACTAATTGATATTCTACATGGAAAGTCCAGCTTCTTATAGTTGATTAGCCATGTTTTATTGAAGGTGGAAGCCCTTATAATTGAAATATCTATCTACGGACAATAATATCTTAAGCTATCTTACGTTCTTCGTAATAATGCAATCTCTAACAAACCTAGTATGATTGTTTTTAACATGCGATGTTTGGTCCATGTCATGAAAATATATATCGTTAGTTGAAAGGCTGATGGAATTGTTAATGCTATATACCAATTCTAATAATAAATCTCTATAATTTGGATATTTAAATTAAAAATATTTCTACATTTATCCTAATAAAAAATGATATAATAGTAAAAATACATGTATAATTGAATAAATAATCGGCTTCGAGTTCAATTTACTGAATAAGTTAGCATACTGGTAAACCAATAAGAGTGAAGAATATCGATCGAGCTTCAGATTTTGACGTGAATTCAAAAATTTAATAGGTCAAGAATGCATGAGAGTAATATCAATAAGAGAGGTAGAGAAGGTAAGGAAAATTATCTAATTGGGGAAAAACTTTGCCTCCTCCCTCTTCCATTATTGGGATTGTTATGTCCCCTCCATCAACTCAATATCATAAATAATTATCAATAATATTTATTTTCCAATTATTTGTCTGACTACAATATATACTTAAATTCGTTTTCAGCTGCCAGAATTTCATCCTCATCTAGCCCCAATGAATTCAATGCTATATATGCATTCAATGTCATCTAGCCCCAATGTTTTCAAAAAACATATACTCAGTTTCCAGCATTTATGATGTGAATTATGCCAACTTGGAGCAAAAGTTATAGAGATAAGGGCTGTTATATCACCCACATAATTATTTATATATAAATTTTATAAGGTGTATGGATCATATAATTTTTTTTTATTAAAATAGGAAATAAAAAACAATTTACACCCTTCATTTTATTATTGGATGATTTTGGATTGAATATGTTCTGTAATATTTATTTTGTAAATTCTTTATATGCTATATATATAACGGCAAAAATGTAAAAACTAAAATATTTATGCATAAAATATATAATTTCTATATAACTTTACCTTTCTGCATGATTATACCCTGGATTTTAGTAGTGTAAAATATACAAAAATAGCCTGGGGCGTAGTTGGTTAGCACCAAAGACGTATCCAAGGAGGGTTTAGATTGTGCCGAAATTTAATTTTTAATTAATTCTTTTAATTTGTATTTAGCACCTCAAAACCCTACACTTCCCTCCTTTCACAAATTCCAAATTTCATCTTCTCTCTTGTAATACTGAATTCTCCCTTTAGTTAGCATATCTGCTTTCTATTCATAGACTTGGGTTCGAGACGCTATCATAACATCTATCTCTTCATTTTAGCACCGTAATTTTAAATTCAATTCGTGACTCCACCAAGGATATTGCCAACCATGGTACAATTAATCTTTGTACTAAGGCTTGGCTGATTTAGATAGCACATTTACTCTATTATTTACTATTGTCACATCATTTACACATTCCTCACATGGCCAATTTCACTTTCACCTTCTCTTGCCAATTTACGAACTCAATAACTAGAAAAAGACTTAGTTTTGTTCTACTTTAGTAAGTGTCAACCAATAGTAACGAGACACCTCCAAGAAAAATCAAATAAATCAACATTATTACTTAGGATGGACCAACACTTATTTAGGAAAAAATTGTACTAACTTAGCTAAAATATTTAATTTGCTTGCGAGGAAAATTATGAGTTCTGCGGCTTCGAATTTGATTGGTTTGCGGCCGGCTACACATGGCTTTCCATAACTATCAACTTATGCCGTTTTCATTTATTGCAATTGTGTCACATATTTTTAGTACTATTTTACCTAAAAATAGAGATGTAAATATTACTTTTTTGAAGAGATGGGTAAAATTGAATTAAATAAAAGAAGAATTGCTTCACTCTTTTAGGCTAGTTTACGTAGCGTGAACTCGAATAATAAATTAAGATTATATTGATTTAGTAGAATATCGGAAAAGTCATTTGTATTAATCTATTGATTAATTGAATACTAGGTTAATGACATCCTATAATCGAAAATTGAGACGAAACATGTGGTTATGTAATTAAAAGTCGGAAACCACCAATTCTAAACACTAGGCATGATAAATAGTCAGTCTTAAAAGTCGGAAACCACCAATTCGAAACATGTGTCTCAATATTGTCTCATAATTATAAATACAGTTAAACCTCGATAAAGTAATAATCTCGCTAAGATAATAATTTCTTCCGGTCATGATATGAGTCAATGCACTAAAATAATGTTCGATAAAGTAATAACCTTGTTAAATGAATATTTTTTCTTGATCTTGATGTTATTACTTTATCGAGGTTTAACTGTAATTAGCTAATTACTTTCTCATAATTGTGCTCTAAATCTAGGTGTTTATGTTACGATTGTAAACTCCTTATGAGACAACAATGAAACATAAAATTGGGACAGGGATCTAATCCCCTTAAATAATTATAAGACATTAACAACAATAAAAGCTCATAAAAATATAATTAAAAGGTTAAAAAAACCTCAAAAATAATTACACATGTGCAAATATTTTGCCGTAGGTTTCCAAGTTGGAACTTCTTTTCGTGATGAGGGTTACTACAGTTCTACAAACCATATAAAAGAAGCTAACCATCGGATTGGGTGAGGTGTGGTGGACGCGCCGGGAAAGTGAGAGTGGGTAAAAGTGGCGGAGTAATACATACGAGGTATCCATCCCAGTAGTAATGTCTCATTTCCCTTTTTTGATTATTCCATTAGAAGTGTCTCATTTCTAAAAAAGGTAAAAAATATGTGGATAAGAATTAACCACTCAAAAGTCAAATAATACACACCATAAAATACCATTTTCTTAATAACCATATCGAAAATGAATGAGACATTATTAATGGGACAGAGGGAGTACATTATAAGATGGGCTTCAGACAAGTAAAGTGGGAAACGTTGGGCCTCTTTCCGTACTGTTGGATTAGACTTTTCAGGAAATCTTTTCCCTTATTGCCTATTATTCCATTTTTCTTTTTTGAGTCAAACAATGCTCTCCCTCGTGAACCTCACGCGCATTGTCCCCTCCTCCCACACAGATGACATGAGATTTTCGATTTTGACCCTACAATTCGTCTCCACAATTCTTGTCCCCTTTTTTCCCTTATTAAAAAATAACTAACCTTTTAGTGAAGTTGATTTTACCCAAGTTTTATGTTATTATAATCATAAAAGGACTAATTCGACAAACTTTTTATAACTAAAAATATTCATAGTTATTATCGGCAATGTGTCAGTCTGCCAGATAAACAAACTCCTGTCTAGTATCAACCAATAAAGAAATATCGAGCTTTGACCCCTTGGCCGATGGTTATTCGAAGGGGTAAATCTCACAAAAATTATTAACTATACTGCTAATAATTAATCATATAATATAAACCCACTCGGCCACACTTAATATTTTAATTAATTCGAATTCGTAACTTTCAATCACAAAACTAAAACCCAAACTCAACTGCTTTGTCGACAAAGGTTGACGGACCCCATTTACAGCAGATGAATTGCGACGGCAAAGGCAAGAACAAAATTAGAAATGGATACGCATTCAAGAATTTTAAATATATAATAATAATTAATGAAAAGGGAAAATTAGGGGTGTAACGGTTCGATTCGATTTTTTATGTATTTTAGAAACCGAACCAAACACATAGAAATGATTCGGTTTGGTTCAGTTTGATGTGTTTTTAAATATCGAAACCGAACCGCTTATAAATGGTTTGGTTCGGTTCGGTTCACCGGTTCACTTTTTTTATTTTTTATTTATTTTTTAAATCCTAAATAATGCAAGAATAATAGTTTATAGGATGTCACTCGTTCCGAACTCATAAGTATAGAGTTGTTACCCCTTTCTCTTCCTTTGTATAGATTAGAATTGATCTTAACTTAAATCTAATATCTAAATCCAATAACATTCTCATGTAAGAAAGATAAATATTAAATTAAAAAATAAAAAAATAGGATATTGGTTCGGTTCGGTTCGAACCGTTCAAAAATTTTTAAAACCGCGAACCGAACCAAATGTAAACGGTTCCTAAAAAAATAAAGAAAACCAAACCACAAAGCCGAACCGAATCACATTTTTCGATTTGGTTCGATTCAATTTGATCGATTTCGCGGTTCGAAACGAAACCACTTACACCCCTAGAAAAAATGGTGAAATAGCGAACACGTGTCAGACATACATAAGTAGAAAGAGTTATCCCTCTATTTATTTATGGTTGATTGAAGAGAAAGCAAATCAGCCCTACCTAGGTTTCGGAGGGATACTCTATCCTAAAAAATGGTGGACACTTGGTGGCCCACCAATCACGTTCCACCACGTATGTATTGATGGATCAATTTTTTATAATAAATCGACACATGTCCTTATTTTGTTGGTAGGACATATAGTGGTCCACCCAATGAAATATAAGATCCCCACTCCCTAGGTTCAGACCATCCATTGAAACACAAATACAGAAACCACCATAACTCCATTACATATACAAATATATATATAGAGAGAGAGAGTAGGGTTCTTCTTCGTTGTTGAGTGATATATGTAACTGTTTTTCTTACAAGTATAATAATAATAAGTATATATATATATATATATGTGTGTGTGGAGTAGTCGTCTCGTAGGGTCGTAGCATTATTATTCTACAGAAAATATCTGCGATCTGCCAGCCCACTATTCTTACCACTGCTACTGCTGCTCCCTTTTGCAGCCCCCAACAATCTCTCACCTCCCTCTCCCTCTCTCTCTCTAATTTCTGTTGATGAGACGGTGCTGACAAGAATTGGGGGAAAAAGAAGGAACGCCATAGTAATTTGCTTTTTTGGTATTCAAATCTCTTTTCTTGTGTTTTCTTCTCTCTTTCTAATTTTTTGGGAGCTGAGAAATGTGGGATCTGAACGATTCGCCGGTTCGGCGAGACGGCGACGTATCGGAGGAAGATAAGGGCAAACGGGTCGGATCCATCTCGAATTCGAGCTCATCCGCGGTGGCGATCGAGGACGCCTCCTCCTCCTCCGACGCCGAAAGATCCGCCGCGAGAAAGAGAAGCAGAATCTTTGGGTTTCACATGAACGACGACGATGACTCCTTGCCGGTGACGAGGCAGTTCTTTCCGGTGGAGGAGTCGGAAGCGGTGAGCGGTGGAGAGCCGCCTGAGTTTCCTAGGGCGAACTGGGTCGGAGTCAAATTCTCGCAATCCCAGCCCCACGGCGGCGACGGCGGAGTTAATGCTATTTTATGGAAGCCGGCGATGGAGGCGGCGCAGCCTCTGAAGAAGAGCCGCCGCGGCCCGAGGTCCCGGAGCTCCCAGTACCGCGGCGTGACGTTTTACCGGCGGACCGGCCGGTGGGAGTCCCACATATGGTATAGAAACGTATAAATATTAATTTTTCTTTTCTTTTTATTAACTTTTTCCCGTATAATTTCACTTGCAATTCATTAATCTTTGTCTTTTTTCTCTTTAATGATGAAGGGATTGCGGAAAGCAGGTTTATCTAGGTCTGTTTAATCTCCTTTCGATTGCAGCTTTAAATCTTGATTGTGGGTTTAGTTCTTGAACTTGATTGGTCAAATCCTTTGTCTTGTGCAGGTGGATTTGACACCGCACATGCTGCAGCTTGGTTAGCTTCCCAATTATTACATATTTTATGGTAATAAATAAATTGGACTAATCTTGTTGTTGTTGCAGTGCATATGATAGGGCAGCCATTAAGTTCCGAGGAGTAGATGCAGACATCAACTTTAGCCTCGAGGATTATGAACAAGACTTAAAGCAGGTAGGTTGAGAGAGAGAAATTAAGAATGAGAGAGAGAGAGGGAGATGTTTGTTATTCTTGATTGTGAATTGTTCATGTTCCAATTTTGTGCAGATGGGTAATCTAACAAAGGAGGAATTTGTGCACGTGCTCCGGCGGCAAAGCTCCGGCTTCCCGAGGGGAAGTTCAAAGTATAGAGGTGTGACTTTGCATAAATGTGGAAGATGGGAGGCCAGAATGGGCCAATTCTTGGGCAAAAAGTAACCAAACAATTCACTTCTCTATCTACCATTAATTAACTTAATTGGCCTTCCTAGTTTGATTAATTAATCTTATGGTTTGTTTGCTTTGAACAGATATGTTTATTTGGGTCTCTTCGATACTGAGATTGAAGCAGCCAGGTAATTATGCTAATATTATGGTAATAATACTAATAATAATGTATAATGAGTTTTTAATTTGTAGGGCATATGATAAAGCTGCAGTCAAATGTAATGGGAAGGAGGCCGTTACCAATTTTGATGCCACCATCTACAACAACGAACTCAAATCTGCAGGTACTATATATAGTATAATTCTTGCATTTCTTGATTAATTAAATAATTGATGGAGATTATAATTCCAGATTGTTCCAACAAATCAGCTGCAGACCACAATCTTGATCTTAGTATAGGCAATTCATCTTCTTCACCCAGTGATCAGCATTGCTCTTCAGCCCCACCCCAGTTCGAAGATCATCAAGTATGTATGTAATAATTAAGATTGCCTGGTCTCGTTAAAATCAAATATGCTTGTAATAAATTAATGGATATGAAATTAAATTAATTGCAGCATCAACGAAGTACTGCAGAAACCTTGCAGCTGTTAAGGCAGACACACCTCCACTCCCCCAACAACCAAATCTTTCATAATTATCAGGTAAAGCTACTTTTAATTTACTTGAGATTAACAACATAGTAACTTTCTTGATTTTTGTAATATAATTAAATAATGGTTATAATTGAAATGGCAGCTTCAACATCATGGGAGAAATTATATGATAGGAGGAGGGGAGGGTTCTTTTTCTCTCTCTAGAAATGAACAACAACAACAGCAGCAATGGCAAATGAAGCAAATTGCTATTGCTGCAGCATCATCAGGATTCCAGCAGGCCCAGTTCAAGAATGGGATCCATCCTCTCATCAGACCACCATGATAATCCAGATTTCTTCTTTAATTTCTTTAATTCACCACAAATTCGTAACATTTCTTGATAAAGATGTGATTTTTCTATGTAAGCGGAGAGGGTTCTCTCTTTAATCATACCTATATAACTATATGGCAAGATTTGATACTTTAATTTGGAAAGATGCAAAAAGGGCTCAAATCTTGTATGTTACCGGTAACATATCTAACTGTTTTTACTGATTTTGTCAATATTTTATCTGAATTAAGTAGGCCATAAATAGATTGAGTGCAAATGCACGCATGTTTCTTGAATATGAGAGAGAGAGAGAGAGAGAGAGAGAGAGAGAACTCAGAGAAGTGAGGGAAAAAAGGAAGGCTGAAAAGAGAAGTTGTATGTAATGGGAAAAATGAGGGGATGGGGTTGAATTGTCGCCATCTTCACTGTCCTTTGAATCAGTTCCCATGAGCAGACAGACATGGCTATTATGACGAGAGAGAGAGAGAGACTTAACCTAACTCATACACGCACATGCATACATATGTGAGGAGTACGGAATTTGAAATTTCGCAATTGAGGGTGAAACATAAAATTTTGGACAAACCGGACAGATGTGTAATTTGGGAGGGCATATACACCAAATTCCACTTTCATATATCCTTGTGTGTATCACACCACAATAATATTGAAATGTGACATTTCTCATTAAAAAATGTGGATCATTTTTAACACATGTCAATACCCTTGTGGTATGGTACAAATAAGGGTATACAAAAGTGGTACACACAAACTATTGTGGACCAAAGATGGCTTTACGGCCTCTGCATCGGTCAATGTAACTAGGGTGTAATTTTAACACAAATTAATTAAGTAGTAATACATAGTCTTCTACTCTTGTCTAGAAGGTTAGTTAATAGAAAACCCTATTGGTGTATCCACAAATGTGTGATGATAACTCTATTATTAGGCCGATATTGTGAACGTGAATGGGCGGTCACTGTTGCTCTTTTAAATTAATATTAATAAATTTGGTGATTTGCATCATCAGGGGAGTCACCATCGATTATCTTATTCACAAATTGGATCTTGGCTTCTATTTTTGTTCATCTATGTATCCATTATATATTTGGTACAATATATAATGATTTGTTGGGTGGGGCCACTGTCCTAAGATAGCATATAGTATAAATCATGTCCACCTACAATCATGTTGTAGTATCCTTTTATTTTTATATTACTTATTCATTGATATTTTGCTTTCTTAAGATGTCATCCCCCTCCTCTTTCATAAATCTGCAAAACCAATTGATTCCCATCGTTGACAACCACATACACACATTTTATTTATTTTCTTATTTATTTATATATAGAGAGGGGTTACGTTGTTGGTAGGGATTTGGATATTTATTAGAGTTGATTTTATGGGGGTTCAGGTGGTCCACTGCCTTTCATTAATGAAGAAGGTCGATTCAAAATTAAATTATAGGAAATTTTTAAAGAATATGAGAGTTATACTAAAACATTTGGTTAGGATATACTTTCTCCATTTCATTCCATTAGTTTAGTTTTTTTTTTTTTTTTTGTACGGAAATTAAAAAAAGTTGTTTATTGCATGTAAAGTAGTCTATTGTAATATACTCTCTCCGTCCCATAGATTTAGTTCAGTATACCTTTTCGGATTGTCCTATTGAAACAGTCCAATTTACTTTCTTGACAAATTATTACAAATATTTTTTTGAAGAACTCACAACTTTATACAACTCTTAACACAACAACAACTCTCGTTAAAAATCGCGTCGAGAAGAAAGTGGACTGAATTTATGGACGGAGAGAGTATTAGAGTATTAGTTTAATTTTTATATAAAAAACTAATGAATTTGAACATTAAAAAAACAAACTAAACTAATAGAATGGACGGAGGAAATTCATAACTTCGAAATTCTTCACAATTTAAGGATGTGGCAGGCTTTGGATAATCCAATATATATGAATATAACATTAATTAAATATTAGGATTATAATAAATTTTATTTTTTTATTTGTAGAATAGGGTAAATTGTTTTCACCTTTGTGAATCTGCATGCATGGCTGCAGTAACTGGATTCTACTTCTAATTAACTTTTTATTGTACTCTTTTTAAACCAAATCTTACAAGGGACTGACATAATTGCTATTGGTCATTATCTTATTCATTCAACTTAACTGTCAGAACCTCGTCATGTATTCCCTCCCAAATCCTAATAAATTATGAGATTAAATAGCCAATAGAGAGAGGGTTGATCTGCCATCGACGTGTCAATGAGTCATGAGAAGAAAATGAAGGATAAGTCAAATTTTATTTGGAGGCATTTGTAATAATAGCCAAATAGAATAAATGAAAAAAAACTTTAGCCTATCATTAAACATTTTGGCCTATCACTAAATAAAAATAAAAAATTAGTCATTTTGTTCTGAACTAATGATTGGATGATGTGATTTATAGGAATTTGCGTCATCAACAATTTTTTTTTTCGTTTCAAACGCATAGGGCTGATGGAGGGCCGAAGGGGGGGTGTCCATCGGTCGAGAGAAAAAAAAAAAGCCGAGCAACTCCATCGGCCGTCCCTCAGGCCTACATGAGCCGAGGCCGAGTAATTCCATCGGCCGATGGAGGGCCTAAGGCAGGCTGAGGGACGGCCTATACAAATTTTCGGCCCTCTCAATCGGCCATCTTGTCCCAGCAGCAAAAACAAGGTAAATGATTGGACTTAACCGCAAAAGTTGACTAAAATGACTATAAATGTATTTTGTTATAGTAAATGGTTATAATTATTTTTCAGTATACACTATTTGGCTAGAAGTGTATATTAACATTTATATTTTTCTACACATTTACAAATAAATTAAACACAACAAAACCCCAAAATGTACATGTTTTTATAAAGTATTGTAATGGCATGCATGGCCATTTTCACCTATGCCCAAGTAAATCAAATGATAGATAGAAAAGATAAACCAAAGCCTAAACTTCTATATTTTACGATATTCCGAATTTCGTTGTATGAAAAATATCCTGATTCCTCGGTTTCCATAACTTGGGTAAAGAGTTGGAGAATTAGATGCCAAAAGCTTTCATCCTCCACTTTCTTAAACGACCAAAGCAAAACATTGTCCGAATAGAGTTCAAGTGTTTTTGCCAAAATTAGTTTCTCCCGAAATCATGATAAGTCTGAGTTTAGTGGCTGATTGTGGAATCCTCAACATTACATGTTGAGATCAAATCAATCTTGTCTAGCGTTGGAAGATGCTCAAAGTACAATTCTGTCACATCCTGCTTTAGAATAAAGCATCCACCCCTCCTTCGTATACCATCTCATTTTATTATTCTTGTTTCTTAAAATAAAAAATAATTATTATATAAATTATCACTTTTTCTTTATGCGATCTATTTCTTTACTCACAATCACCCACTCATTTACACACAACTACCAACTCATCTTAATCTCCATGCCGAAAAGAAACAAGACAAATCGGACGGAAGAAGTAACTTTTCTTCATTCCTCTCTCTTTCTCTCTGAAGATATATCAGAAGCCCTACAAGAGTAGTGCAAATTCATCGTATGGTTTTTGAAACAAAATCCATCTCATAAATATAAACTATTTTCTCTCATATATATAACTTACAAACTACAATTCCACTCCAAAATGATTGATTTTATAATTTTACTGTAGTATCTTCTTTCACACAACAAGAAGGGTCAAAACTCAGTTTGCTTACTAGTTACCACTCTAACCAAGTAAATTCTATATTCTAATCTAACCCAATTTTAGAGCAGAAACAAACTGTATTAACTATTTAGTATATATGATTTCCTGACTCATCTTTGCAGGAATAACATAACTCCCTTCAAAAGCAATCGTAGTTGTGATTGCAGAATTACTCCCAGAAATAGCCTGCAGCGGGACAAAAGGTCGAATTCCCATTACGGAGATGGCATATGCATAGTAAATCTCAAAAGGGTTAATCAAAAGCAATAGAGGCATTTCAAGTGTATAACTCCACAATGTAAAATTATTTAACATGAGAGGGTGCAGTAGATTCACCAAGTCTGGAAGATGTAGTTAGATGCATAGTGCACCCATGTCAGGTGGTCCTCCATCAGAATGAAAGGAACTTGAAAGAGCTGTGCCACCTTTTCTACCTTGCTTTCTGTCCTTCCGGCTCTTCCCATAGTCGACTGTTTGGTTTCTGTCGACATGATAACATAGAGTCAAAAGAAATGTACACGTGGTACAAGAGCGTGTCGATGTTTTGCACACCAATAGTCTTCCAATTACAATGATATTTCTGAAAAATTTAAAGGTCCAGTTTGATATTAGAATCATTTTCCCCTTTGTTATTGAATATAATGCAGAAGGGAAATAAGAAAATTGAGATTTATACCCAAAATGAGAGTCACCAAAATTTCACATTGTCGAACAGACCACTAACATAACAAGGTCAACTGGGTCCAACTGCACTTCATCTAAACTAATGTTTTTATCACAGAAACGTAAGAGCTGTACTTTTTTCTGCCAGCCTTGTATATTTTATTATGGAAAATGAAGTATGGAATCTTCCTTATGTAGCTGTTTTTCAAGTACTATAACTAAATGAAATGTGGTAAGAAATACATTCAGCACCCAAAATGAGATCAAAGCAGGCATGAGGATCATGTCGGGACCCTGAGAACATGTAAGAAGATCCTAGAGAAAAATTGGTTTTGACAGCAAATGATAATAATTCCAATTTTCATCCGCCAATTAACCAAAAACCAACAGATATAGCGATGAATTATCAAAAAGGCAGTATAAAACATACACCGGGAATCTGGCAGATGATCTCCCAGAAACTGTACCACAGCAAGATTTGTACTTCTTCTTTGAGCCACATGGGCAAGCCTTGTTCCTTGAGATTTTCTGCAGCAACAAATCACACAGGAATCAGATAATAAAAACACTGAGGAGAAATTACTTTAAACTGCACGTGATAAAACCTTTTCATCAAGTTGTGGATTTCTCTTTCCATTTGTTTCTACATCATTGGCAGATAGATCCAATTTGAAAGTAGTGTCTTCAGCCACTAACCCATGCTGATCTGAGTTCTCAGCTTGATTATTATCTGGGAAACCTCAAAGCTAAAACATGATGCAAGAAATATGTTTCCAATGCAGTAGAATGGTCACAAAAAGTCCGATTGAGAAGACAAATAGTGCTAGGACTCGGTGAAAAACTATCCATAATGATGAAAATACCTTCATATTAGGAATGATAGATAATGTTATTAGACATAAGCATGTGGAAAATCATACATAGCTTAATCACGTCTTAGAGATGATGACTATAGGCATAGTTACACTCATGACATTGTCATTCACCTTGATGAGCAATGTCAATGATTATGCCAATCAGAATAAGCAATATGAAAAGGGAATATCTTAGTATAACCAGTATCCGTAATTATCTCATTGATAGTATTAGCATATCAAAATTGCCCAAGAATGAAAATAAGTTCCCGCTGAATATTGTAATAGCGTTTACCAAATATTCAAAATTTTGGTTTAAATATCCGTGTCTTGATGTTAAAATAAAAAAAATTAAAAAAAAAAGCATACTATAGCAAACATACTTATGAAACAACAAAATATTCAGGGCATACGAAAAACAATTAACATAGTTAGAATAAAAAACAGGTGTAAAATGGAAATAATAGCCAACCATTTACATAAGAAGTTTTGAATGACGGAGAAGGTTCATCTTCAGCAAGTATATGATCTGAAGATCCTTCTTCAGCCACAAGGACTTCTATTGCAGCATCAACAGTTCCACTCACTTCCTTTAGAGCCTAGAAACAAGATACAGGGAAATAAACTTCACAACAAGCATACCTTTTCAAAGTAAATATACAGCAAGCTTCTATATATTCATGTTACTAGTCCTGCTTGGGGTCTGGGATAAGGACAACTACATCATGCACCATGGAGGGAGTGGGTTTGGTTAGATATAATCACCTGTTCATCTTTTCTAGCATCTTCATGTCCACTTCCAATCTTTACCAATGTGTTAGGGTCTTGGCTAAAACCATTCCTTCGACAGTCCTCTCGAGACTTTCTGGCAGCTGCTTTCGGTTGATTGGGTTTTGCTGAAAGATCAGCATCACCCTTTTTGACATAACTAGAAGTTGTCAGATTCTAGGTAAGCAAGATAAACTATATGCTAAAGGAGATTTGAATTCCTTTAAAAAGTAATGTGCTACATAAATTACAAGTCCTTGAAAAACAAGAGAAACCTTTATAACAATTGTCCTAGCTGGTCCAGAGCATGTATCATCCTTTGAGCGGACACTATTATAATGCTCCCCATCATGATAAGAACTGCAAAATTAAGCAAGTTCAGAGATGGAAGGTCGGGTGAACTTCTTTCTGGTGTACGGGAGAGATCAAACAAAAAGTACATGGAGTACGTTCATAAATAATGATATTCCAAGATGGCAAGATTTGAGGAAGTCAGAAATTGAATTCAAATGAAACTTGCAAAGTAAGATCTGGGTGCTAAGTTACACCAAAGATAATACTCCCTCTGTCCTATTTAACATGACACGTTTTCCTTTTCGGGACGTCCCACTTAAAATGACACGTTTCCTTAAAAGGAAATAACTTTAAAAAATATAACTAAATTATCTCTTACTTTTTTATTTCTCTCTCCTACTTTTTAATTTATTTATCTTACTTTATCATTTCTCTCTCACTAACTCATTTATTTTCTCTCTCTTACTTTATCATTTATCCATCTCTCATACTTTATCACCCACTTTCTTAATTCCAGTGCCGAAAATAAACGTGTCATATTAAATGGGAGGGAGGGAGTACTAAACAGCTTGAGTCCTATACTTTAAGGTAACATCTAAACCTAAAACATTTGAGTGTACAGATTAGATATGCTTATAAGTCCCTCCTCAATATTATGCAAGGAAAGATGAAATATGCAATGAGAAGCCTAACCACATCCTAATGTCATGTCATGTCATCTATTCCTCCTTAAATGTCATCCTTCAGCTATCCCTAATAGCAATAATGACAGATTGACAATTCACATAAAATAATTGGTGGTTGAAAGGTCATCCTTCAGCTATCCCTAAATGTCATCTGAATTCATGCATTATTTTCAGCTATCCTCCTTAAATGTCATCCTTAAATGTCATCCTTCAGCTATCCCTAAATGTCATCTGAATTCATGCATTATTTTCAGATCAGACTACACTCTCTTATGTTTCCATCAAGAACGTAAAAGCGATTGAAAGGGGAGACGTGCAGATTTGTTTTTTCCAAAAACAGAAAAATAATATTGGGAACACCCCAGAAGCTTTCTACATTTAGTAGCAATATTCGCTAAAATCCATAAGATTGTTTTCGGTTGAAGGCTTGAGAAGTTTCCTGACTCCCTGGAAACCAGGTAAAAGGCATGAGTAACCAAAGTTTTTAATGTGTTTCTAAGACAGCTAATTTGTTAAGAAACCATGTCGAGTTGTGGTGGGACCTAATGATTTGAAATATGCAGCTTCAACTAGGAAGTTTGTTTCTTAGATTATTCCTAAATTAAATAAGGCGATCAGATATACTGGTCAAACAATAAAGTTTCAGAACCTATTAAATGCACTTCATAGAATAATTAATATTCTACACAAAAATAATACTCCCTCTGTCCCAGCCGACTTGTCTTGTTTGGTTTCGGCATTAATATTTTGGTCAGTGGGTGGTTGTGTGTAGATGAGTGGGTGATTGTGTGTAAAAAGATAGACCCCACAAAGAAAAAATTGGAGTTTGTGTAATAATTATTTTTCCTTTTTAGGAAACAAGACAAGTCGGGTGGGACAGTCCGGAAAGGAATACAAGACAAGTCAAACGGGACGGAGGGAGTACAAATGTTTTAAGAGTTTATCGTATTAATGTTTCTTAGTATATATCTCTATTTAGACAGTGTTGCATAAACTTAATTAAGTAGCTTTTACCTACTTGTCCTTAAAGTTACTAAAAGTCTCTCAAGTAAAAGTTGTTTAGTGTTTGCATTACTAAAAACAGTTTAATTTTAGAAAAAAACATGAACGTAAGTGTTTGCAACACATTATTAGAAGCTACTTTTCAATTTAATTGTGGCTTCTGCTTATAAAAGCACCACATGACCAGCTTATATGCTTACGCTTATTGTGGCTTATTTTAAGCTAAAAAAAAGCATAATCCCAAACACTAAAAAAGTGTTTATCAGCCAAAAAAATCCAAAAGCTGCTTAATTAAGCCATTCCAAACACTACCTTATTTAGATAAGGCTTTATATTAAGTTCAGATTATAATTTAACATATACTCCCACTGTATTGAGAACTTTAGCAAATTACTCTCTTTCATAACGAATTCTGACTTTCACATTTTTTCCCGGTCACCCATCCCTTAAGTTAAAAATTTCGCCTTCGATGCCCATGCTGCTGTCTGCTCATTTAATAGCTCTTGCAACCGCGCCTTTTGTTGCTGCTTGCCCTAATCTGTCGATGTTAATTGTCCCGACTGTGCTCGGTTCCTACTACTACTTATGGTCTACGTTGCTTCCAGCCGTCATTGCTGTTCTACCTAATCTGTCACTATTAATTGCCCTTGTTGTTGACTCAACTCAGATCCTACTATTACTTCCTTCCACTTGGTTCATCCAACAACTTCTACCTAGAATGGAAGAATTCGTCAATATCATATTCTTGGAGACTGCCAAGTCATGTGATATGTCTTACAAAAGATGAACTTTGGTGACTGATACCTCTACCACTACCACTACCGCACTCCAGGTTGATGACGTCTTCACTAAACCATTGAGAGGAATACAATTTTCAGAACTTCGTGACTAGGCTGGAATCCAACTTGAAAGAGAGTGTTGAAGAATTTATCATATTTACTAATTTAGATAGAATTATTAAGTGTAGATTATAACCTAATCTCTACTCTCACTATATATAAAATTCTTCGTACTTGTAAAAGAGGCCAAAATGCAAGAAAATAAAGTCCAATAACATGAAAGGTGAAATTAATACAATTTGTATATATTTTACATGTATTCAGGGAAAGATATCAGTCACTATTTCAGTTATTAGTCAAAGAGACCCAAATGCTAAAGGAAAGTCCACCAACATGAAACCAATAAAATTTTACAATTACATGCATTTGAGCAAAGTGTCTGTCAGTATTAGGAAATAATAGGATGACAGATTTTGAAAGCCATTTCTTTCACGGTTATCCATGTTACATATCTAACTTAAATACTCACTTCTTATGAAAAAAATGTTGGTTTGACAGCACAAGTTGCCATAACTAAAATGTAGAATATCATCAGTACTTACAGATGAATCATCCGAGCTTCATGTTCGTCAAAGTTACGTATGTACCACCGCGGAGACATATGCTGCGCAAACAATTCAATAAGAAACCAAATCACTACAGAATAACTAAACACCAAAAAGGCACTGGTGCTATTAGAAATTTCTTGAAATGACAGGCTTCAATGTTTTGATCAATGAACCCTTAAAAGTAAAGTAGGTGTTATAACATACTCTGTGAATACAAATGTTACAGTGAGTGACCAGAGAAGCTGCTTGCAGTTCCATGTGCCCCGCCCAAGTACCATCCTCCCCCATTGACTGGCAGTAGTCGTCGAAAGGCACCTCATCTTCCACAAAAGGCTCAAACATTTCACGGTTGTTCTATTAGATTTAACTCAGGAATCAGTTATATGGCACTAAAAGCGAATTACGTCATTGCAATCTTGTTCGAGCAGTCTAATTCTACAAATAGTTAGTACTGCCCACATAGTTCGTACCGCCATAATGAACTACAATTATTAATCCTCCAGGTCTGGCATTTATCTCTATTGAAGATTAAGATTAAAACAGAACAGCACGTGATACTCACGTGCAAGATTAGTTTGGAAAGCAGTTTTCAAGTTAGGTATTAGTTATGTAATTAGTTTAGAGTTTGTTTCACTGTTACACTCTGTTACAACAAACTCATCTCCCTCATGTATATATATCTCATTGACAGTAATGAATAAGTACGGTTTCTTTAATTTTTGCACTCTACATTCTCTAAACAATATGGTATCAGAGCCTTAGGGTTCAAGAGATCCACATTCAATCAAATCTCATCTTCTTCTTCTTCGATCTTCTTCCTTTTTTCTCCGATCTTCTTCCTTGTCTACTCCGGTGATTGTTCCGGTCAAAATCATCTTACTCTACTCTACTTTCCCTCGCTGTTTTCATGGCAAACGATTCTAATTCGGTTGTATTACCAAATATACATCCACTCTCCATCAAACTTGATAAATCCAACTACATTTTTTGGAAAACTCAAGTGTTGGCAACTGTCAAGGCATACTGTCTCGATGATCTTCTCACTGCTACTCCACCTCTGATGACAATGGCAGCAACTACAACTTCTACTCCTACTCCGAATCCAGAATATCTCTCGTGGCTACGCAGAGATCAGTTTCTCTTCAGTTGGTTGTTATCGTCTATATCACCTCAAATGCTTGGATATATTGGAAGGTGCACTACAGCAGCTCATCTCTGGCAAGCGTTTGAAACGCTGTTTCATTCTCATTCTCAAGCAAAAGCTATGACACTACGGTATCAATTACAAACAATGAAGAAAGGAGATCTTCCTATTGATGAATATATCATGAAATTCAGAGCTATTTCAGATGAGTTATTCAATATAAATCAGGCGATTCCAGAATCAGAACTTGTGTTGTTCATTCTTGGAGGTCTTGGTCCTGAATATGAGTCCATCTGTGTTCTTCTGACGGCTCAATCCACCTCTCTTACTCTGAATCAAGTTCAGAATCAACTTCAAACACATGAAGTCAGAATACAGAATCAAATTGTTGCACAGCAGTCAAATCCTACCTATCAAGCTCATGCAGCCTACACTACTCAAAATGATGGAATAGGAGGAAATTTTCACAACCGAGGGCGAGGCAGAAATTCTGGTTACAGAGGAAACTATAAAGGAAATCGTGGAGGAGGCAAATCTAACTACTACAATCAAGGAAATCGCCCACTATGTCAACTATGTGGCAAGACTGGACACACTGCATTCAAATGCTTTAAAAGATTTGATGTCAGCTATGCAGGACCAGAAACTCAATCTCTGCCTCAACCTCAGGCTCACACTGTCTCTATGACTACTCAAAAGTCTACACTGCCTTTCTCTAATCCCTACTATTCCACTTCTGGTTTACTGCCAAATCCTCATTCTACTAACATTTCTTCTCAAACTAGCTCACAGTGTACACCAGCAGAGTGGTTCTTGGACAGTGGAGCATCAGCACATGTAACTGCAGAGGCCAATTCTCTGCAATCAGCCAACACCTACACTGGATCTTCAGGACTAACAATTGGAAATGGTAAGTCTATTCCCATTGAAAGTATAGGCTCATCTATTGTCTATGATAAAAATCAACAAAAGTCCTTTATCTTGCATAACTTACTTGCGTACGTGCCTCAAATCACAAAAAGTCTCCTAAGTATTTCTCAATTTGTTAAAGATAATCCCGTCTACTTTGAATTTCACAATGGCTATTGTCTTGTCAAGGACAACAATACCAAGAGAATCTTCTTTGGAGGGCCCCCTCGAGGATGGTTTATACCAGTTAAGTCTACATACCAAGTCTGCAAAGAATAAAGGCAATAAGACTCAGAATGTGTGCTTCTTATCACAACAAGCTGCTGATTTAGTAGTTTGGCATCAGAGGTTAGGCCATCCAAATAATAATGTCCTCAAGATAGTTTTAGATCACTTAAATCTATCCACATCACATATTAAAGATAGACAGTTCTGTAATGCTTGTGTCTTGGGAAAAATACATCAATTTTCTTTACCTTCTGTTGAAACCAAAACTACACATGCTTTTCAACTAATACATAGTGATGTATGGGGACCAAGTCCCATACAATCAATAGATGGATATCTCTATTATCTACATTTTGTTGATGACTTTACAAGGTTCACATGGATTTATCCATTAAAGAAAAAATCTGAAGTACATGTTGCTGTTACTAGCCACTTCCTATTTCTCGATTCGAGACACTGACAAAAAAGCTTCCACTGATCGAGTTGGCAAAGACAACATAGTCGGTGGAATATTGAAGATCAAGATTAAAACAGAACAGCACGTGATACTCACGTGCAAGATTAGTTTGGAAAGCAGTTTTCAATGTTCAATTAAAAATTTCCAAAGTGACTGGGGTGGAGAATATAGATCCTTACGACCTTCTTTCTCGAATCGGAGTAAATTTCGGGACATCCTTGTCCTTATACACATTCTCAAAATGGTAGAGCAGAAAGGAAACATAGACATATAACTGAACTTGGCCTTACACTCCTTGCCAATGCTTTTCTTCCATATAAATTTTGGTGGGATGCTTTTCATACAGCAGTCTTCCTCATAAATAGACTTCCTTCCTCAACAATTCAAAACAAATCCCCATATCAAGCTTTATTCAACTGTCTCCCAGATTACAAATTCCTAAAAACCTTTGGCTGTAGCTCTTTCCCATACCTTAGACCCTACAATTCACACAAACTCCAATTCAGGTCAGACAAATGTATATTTTTAGGTTACAGTTCCTCACATAAGGGATATAGATGTCTACACCCTTCAGGAAGAATCTATATTGCCCGTACTGTTATATTCAATGAAAAAGAATTCCCTTATAAATCATTATTTCCAGACACCTATTCTTATGAAAATTCTACTAGTTACTGTCCATCCAACCCCACTGTTACAATTCCAATCCTTCCTCCTCAATACACCAGTCCAAGTCTCACATCATCCACTAACTCACCACAAGCTCATACTCCACACATCTCCTCTACATCCAGTTCAAACAACTCTACAGCCTCAACTGCTCCTGCTTCAACCTCAACTGCTCCTGCTTCAACCTCTTCTGATACCTCTGCCTCACTTCAGCCACTAGTTCCTCATCAAAATCTACCTACAAACAAACATTCAATGAGTACTCGGTCCAAACATGGTATTTTTAAACCAAAAGTCTATACAGCCTCCCTCACAACCTTTCCCCAAGAACCAATATCTGACAAAGAAGCCATATCTGATCCTCTATGGAGAAAGGCTATGCAAGATGAATTTGATGCTCTACATAGGAATAAAACTTGGGAATTAGTTCCAAGAACGAATGACATGAATCTTGTCAACTGCAAATGGATCTATAAGGTTAAAACTAAAGCAGATGGTTCTGTAGATAGATTCAAAGCCAGATTAGTGGCAAAGGGATTTCAGCAAAGAGCAGGGGTAGATTTTCATGAGACCTTTAGTCCAGTGATAAAACCAGTTTCAGTTCGTCTTATGTTTTCTCTAGCTTGCACTTATGGTTGGACTGTAGAACACATTGACATAAACAATGCATTTTTAAATGGCTTTCTTGAGCAACCAGTATTCATGCAAAGAACCAAATGGTTTTGTGAATAAGGATTTTCCTCAACATGTCTGCCGTCTTCAGAAATCCTTATATGGTCTCAAGCAGGCTCCAAGAGCTTGGTATGAAAGACTAAAGAATTATCTAATTCACAAAGGATTCAAATTCTCAGCTTCAGACCATTCTCTGTTTTTTATCAGAGAAAAAGGGAAGCTTCTTCTACTCCTTATCTATGTAGATGATATACTTGTTACAGGAGAAGATCCAGCATTAATTCAGTCTTTTATCAGTAACTTGGCCACTGAGTTTGCCTTAAAATCACTAGGAGCAGTCAACTATTTCTTGGGAATTCAGGTTGTACAGAAGGCAGATACCTTTATTCTACACCAAGCAACATATATAAGGGAGTTGTTAGCAAAAGCAAATCTACTAGACTCTCAACCAGTCCCCACTCCATTTGACTCTGGACAGAAGTTGTGTAAAGATGACAGTCCCAGTTTTACAGATTCAACATTATATAGAAGCATTGTTGGAGGCCTTCAGTATCTCACCCTTACAAGACCTGACATCAGTTTCATGGTTAATAAGCTAAGCCAATTTCTACAACAACCAACTACTCTTCACTGGAAAGCAGTCAAAAGATTACTTCGCTACCTCAAAGGCACAACTTATTTAGGTCTGCAGTTCAAACCAGCCTCCCATTTCTCTCTAGTTGGATTCTCTGATGCAGATTGGGCAAGCTGCTTAGATGATCGTAGATCTACAGGAGGTTATTGCATCTTTCTTGGCCCAAACTTGTTATCCTGGAGCTCAAGGAAACAAAAAGTAGTCTCACGCAGCAGCTCGGAGTCAGAATACAGAGCACTTGCAGATACCGCTGTAGAACTGGTTTGGATACAGACATTACTTGCTGAAATAGGAATTAAGACATTTTCTCAACCTGTTCTATGGTGTGACAATCAAAGCGCCGCCGCCATTGCCTCAAATCCAGTCCTTCATCAGAGAACAAAACACATAGAAATAGACACTCATTTTGTGCGCGATAAAGTTTTACAAAAGGAACTTGATGTACGGTATGTTACTTCCACAGATCAGCTGGCCGATATCTTCACTAAACCACTTCCTATTTCTCGATTCGAGACACTGACAAAAAAGCTTCCACTGATCGAGTTGGCAAAGACAACATAGTCGGTGGAATATTGAAGATCAAGATTAAAACAGAACAGCACGTGATACTCACGTGCAAGATTAGTTTGGAAAGCAGTTTTCAAGTTAGGTATTAGTTATGTAATTAGTTTAGAGTTTGTTTCACTGTTACACTCTGTTACAACAAACTCATCTCCCTCATGTATATATATCTCATTGACAGTAATGAATAAGTACGGTTTCTTTAATTTTTGCACTCTACATTCTCTAAACAATAATCTCATAAAGACATTTAGGGAGATCTAACCTTGTTTCCATGATTGGGATACCGATTAAGTTTTCTACACAAACTCTATAACCAAACATAGATTCTCAATCAATTCCACAGTGGGAATACGCCAGTAAGAGCAATCTCAAGTCAAGAACTCGATATAACAATCATAGCGAGTATAAGCATACCGATTGAACGACAAGTATCACCATAATCTCCTTTAAGAAACATTATCATCATCATCATCACTAAATTATCTAATGCAAAAGCTGCTACTGATCAGAAGCCAGATGCATGCGAGAAAATACTATCTAGGAAACCAAAATATAGCTAAGTTTGTCTGAAGCAGAAAAAAATCGGTATTTGATAACTTTACCTTAATAAATCCGACCACCATGCTACGATACTTCTCATGTTGATCCTCATCGCCTTCCAATTGATCACCCAGTGCCCTTCCACCACACAATTAAACCCGATCAAATTCATCGCTCACAATCACACAGACTCGCAATCGCACACTCACACTCACTCTCATCTTCCAAACTCATAAAATCCAAATAACGCACCTGAAGAAACAATTACCATCGGCAGTCACCTGAATTATCTTCAAACCCAGTACATCCAGCTGCGCCCGCAATTCAGACACATCGTTTTGCTTTCCGCCACGCTTTTTGTTCTGTTCACAACTCAAAACAACATCAAAAACCCACAACCTCGACACTGATAAAATCTTACAGAAATGGCATCACTATTAGCAGTAAAACTGATTCATTACTTGCGTTTGTTTGGCTGGTTTGCTAGGTTTGGGCTTTTGATGCTTTGATTTAGCCATATAATTTTCCTTCACTGGCCGCCAAATGGTTTATGAGAAAAAGTTTTTCAAATTAGGGGTTTTGAATTTGGGATTGATTTTAGGGTATTTCTGGTTCTATCTTTCTTTGCTTGTTTATTTTTTCTTTATCCAAATAATTTGCTTAACCAATTTCATCTATTACAATTTGCATTTAAGGAATTTGTTTATTAAATAAATATATATTTGAATCAACTCAGTAATTTCAAGTTCATTTCTCGACTTATGCATGTTATAGTCATATACTACTTGATTGATAAGAAATTATGCTAATCTTCTCCATACATTTTTTTGTATCGTTATAATTTGGCAAATTGACACAAATGGTCCCTGATGTTTACTGTTTTGGATGAATTGGTCCCTAATCATTTTTTTTAGTTTATTGGTCTCCAATGTCTGCTAGTTTGGATAAATTGATCATTCTGTAAAATTTTAAGTTAGTCAACTATTAGTAATAGGTATTTACCGAATAAAAGTTTCAGGGACCAATTCATTCAATTTTTAAATTAAATTTGAATTTGTTTTTAAAAAAATAATTTTTAAAAGTATAATCTTTTTCAAAATTGGAAAAAGATTAATTTTTGTTTCAACTAATTTTTAAAAACTTCTTTTTTCATATAAGATTTTTGGTAACGAAAAAATTTAATTAAAAATAAAAATTAATTAATACTTTTAGAGACCAATTCATCTATTTTTTAAATTAATTTTTAACTATTTTTTTAAATAATTTTTTGAATTAACTTTTTTTCAAGTTTTATTATTTAAATAAAAAATTAACTAAATCTATATTAACTAATAATTTTACGTCTTACTGTGGAGGATGGGAGCGGGTCGACACAGCGATTGAGAAAATGTGTTATTTTCTTTGAGGTCGAAGATGTCGTCGGAAAGGAGCACCTGGACGACTTGGAGGTGGAATGCTTATCTCTGACGACATCTTCGAGTTCAAAGAACATAACACATTTCCCAACTCCTGTATCGACCCGCTCCCATCCTCTGCCGTGAGATGCAAAATTACTAGTTAATTTAGATTTAGTTAATTTTTTATTTAAATCATTTTTTTAAAATATATATAAAAAATGTTAATTCAAAAAATTATTTGAAAAAATAGTTAAAAATTTGAAAAATTGGTCCCTAAAACTATTATTAGTTAATTTAAGTTTTTTAATATTTTTTTTTGTTACCAATAATTTTAAATAAATAAGAAAATTTAATTTCAAAAAAAAATATCTTTTTCGAAAAAAATTATTTGAAATTTTTTTTTCGAAAAAGATTCTAATTTTAGAAAATATATTTAAAAAATTCAAATTTAATTTAAAAATTGGATGAATTGGTCCCTGAAATTTTTATTCCGTAAATACCCCTATAATTAACAGTTGACTAACTTAAAATTTAACAAAATGACTAATTTATCCAAACTTGTAAACATTGGAGATTAATAAACTAAAAAAAAAAAAAAGATTAGAGACCAATTTATCCAAACTAGCAAACATTGAGGACCATTTTGTGTCAATTTGCCTTCTAATTTTATCGTATCCGATTGGGGAAGTTATGTAAGTCGGGTTGACAGTGAGAATTATATGTATTAAGGAATGGATCATTAGTTCAAGAAATAAGTAGACAGTGAAGAAGTAGGGCAGAAATAGCATCCCATGATTCCATCCCCATAATCAAGGGTTAGTTAATATAATTAACTTAATCCACGTTTACCTTTTCTTGCTCTTTGTTTGGACATAGGAATAATGTAACAATAAAACGTTAGTCACATTGTCTTTGCATGCATTCAATCATCTTCCTTGTACCAATTCCATGCATTTTAAAACGTGTTGTGCATATTAATCTCATCGATAGTACGTAATATAATTTTGAAATTGTAAAATATTCTTCATAAAATAATAGTAGTTTTTTTTTTTTTGTTAACGCAAAACTGTAAATGGTTGAATGTTAGCAAATCCTGAAAATTTTTGAATTTTTCTCGATTTATACATGGCATCGTTAGTTCGTTACCCATAGGTCATAGTTAGGGTTAATAAACCCAAATAAAGTTGGTACAATATTTAATAGACTAAAAAAGAATTAAGAGCGAAATTTATTCAGAATAGCAGAATTTATTCAATATGTATTTGGAGTGACATTTGCAAATTTTAGGTGAATAAAAGAAGCCATATTTTATTGTTTGTTTGCTCTTTCTACCCACTTTTGTTTTTTGGTGACATCAGTTATAGCTATAAACAAAGCCAAATACAATTGCCTTAGCGTTTTTCTAAAATAAAATACTAATAGTTGTACTCCTTCCGCAAATGACACGCTTTTCTTATTGGGACGTACACTAAAAATGATATTTAAAAAAAAATTGCAAAGATTGTACGGACCACACTATTGAAGAGTAAAACAATCTGCACTATATAACATCACTTTTTTAATTCTCGTATCCAAAGGAAACAGACCGTTTCTAGTGGGACGAGGAAGTACTATTTAGTGGACGATTAACTTTTGGAAACTTAATATTTAAATTTTTAAGGTAACACACTGTCCTAATCAGCTCTCTTTGTCCTAGTAGGTGGATGTGCTTATCATAATCAAATGTCATTAAGCAGTGATTATAGTTGGAAAGCATGCTTAGCGTCAACAATTTGAGATAACTGTCTGACCAATTTACGACGCAACTATACTTAAAGTTGAAATAAATACCATGTTATGTCACCGTCATGTACCTAATTTATGAACTTCGTATTTTTCACTTTTTAAGCTTTTATTAGTAGCCTTCTAGTTATTTCCTCCGTCTTAAATATATATGTCTACTTTCTTTTTTCTTCTGTTCCAAATTTATATGCCTATTAACATTTTTTTTATATCTAATTAAATCTTTCACTAACTTTAATACATCTAATTAATGTGATAATATAGAAAAAGACTATTTTATCCAACTTTTCTAATAAAAATTACAATTATGTCATTAACTTTTTAGTAATTTATTTAAATTACTCATATTTCAATACCAACATTTATCTAACTTTCATATCATTAAATATTTTCTTAATATATGTGGAAAAAGAAATAGACATATATATACGGGACGGAGGGAGTAAAATATTTGATACCTTCAAATTCCAAAGTTTAATGTTTTGCTTTTTAATTAGTTGTCTTCCTTTCAACAATTACTATATGTTAGTATTTATTATACATAAAAATTTCTATAGTGAAATAGGTTGGACAAGTCACATCATCTTTAAAAAAAATAACATTGTGTTAATTATAAATATAGGACATGAAATAATGTTCACAACTTAAATTATGATCCAATCTATGGTAAAATCTTCCACGTAAAGACGTAATGCTTCAAATTATGAAATGGTGGCTTGAGTGGCATTTAATAAAGCTCCATATAACGTGATTTCTCCTCCATTAATGCAATTAGCAAGTTGGACTTGTTATTTATTATACATAATTGATCAAAATCTAAAATATACATAGACAAATACTAACAATTACATGTTGATGTAATTTATTAAAAAATAATTATGAGAGTGGGAAATCAAGTTGAATTCCTTCCCCGAGTTAAAATATTACTCTCAAAATGTACGAACCTTCAATTACGTACATTATATATTAAAATTAAGAAAATAAACTGAAAAAGTAATTTAAGATAAGTATGTGTATATAACTGTTACATCTTTGAAGGGGCGTGCCGAGATGTGTCGAGTGTGGGCACATCTCGGTCGAAGGAGAGTCAAGTATGCGGAGAATCTCGACAAACACATGTATCGGCGCAAGTCGACGCAGCTTTGGATAGGCTGGACGAGGATTTGAGATGGGCCTATGAAAGAGGCATGGGGCCGAAATTTCAAGGCATGTGGCTAAGACAAGTTGTGAGGAAATCAAGTTATGTGGGCAAGATTGACCGAGAGAAGAAATTTGGAAGGCAAGCTCTTCGAGCGAGAGGTGCTTGAAAGAGCGGGCGAGCCGTGCGAGTCTGCCGAGGCAAGGTGGCGGGCTCACCCGAAGGAAATTGGTGCACGTGCGTCGGGCAAGCCGGACGAGATAGCCGATCGAGTCTTAGAACCCCGGTCCCGACGAGTGGGATTATCTCATCGAGGCATGCGGCCTCGGGGCGAGACCGTTGGCCGACACGAGAAGGTCGTCCGCCGAGTTTTAGGGCGCTTGGGCGGACTAGACGCTCAAGGCGTGCGGAGTAGGTGTCAAGGCGCGAGGCCTCGGCCGAGTAGGCAAAAATGTGCGGGCGCATGCGTACAAAGGGGAATCTGGCTGGGCGGCTCGGGCGGGCGAAGCATAGGCTGCCGAGGGGCGTCGGCAGATGTTGCGTAAGATCGTGCGGCAGGCATGCGCGGGCGAGTTGTTTGTCAAGGCGTGCGAACGAGACGACATGCCGAGTAGTGCGAACGAGCAGGCGAGAGGCCTGCCTAGTCGGGCAGCCGCTCGGGCAAGACAAAGTGTCGTCGGGGTACACACGGGCGACACAACCAAGGGGTCTTAGCGCGTGGGTGCCCGACGGATGAGGCGGGCGGGCGTGTGTGCCACGCTTGTCGAATTCTATGCGGACAAGGTATGATAGTCCATGCGGGACTTGGACACAATTTTTCCTTGGTGCTTGGATCAAGAAGGGATCTTAACATAGGGAGGATCTTGAAAATATAGACGGAATGCAGAAGTCATAATCCGACTATGAGAAGGAGGATCTTGGAGATAAAGATGGATTGCGAAAGTCCTAATCCAAGTGGGAGATGAAGTGGGTGTTTGGAACAGCTTATTGAAAGCTGCTTTCAGCTTTAAGCTGGTGTGATGGTGTTTGAGATTTCCAGCTTAAAGTTGAGATTCTAGATAGGAAATAGAGAAGCAGCTGAAGCTGCTCCACCCCAGCTTCTAGCTTTCAACTTATAGCTTATATTTTTTCCGGACCAAATTACCCTTAATAGTTTTATCTAATTCCAGAAATATCTCTAATCCTAAAATTATGATATAATTTTATAATATATTATTTAGATTAATTTAGTATTTTATAGTATTAAATTGAAATTATAAAGCAAAAAATAAATATTGAATAATAATAATTTCTGAATTTTATTATGTATTATAAATAATAATTATTTAGTAACACTAATGACAAAACATATATCTCTTTTAAAAAGTAACAATAAGCTACTTCTATCAGCAATATTCTCAAACACTATTTTTCTCACTTTCAGCAGCGTTTAGCACTTATTTCCAAACACTAACTGATTTTCAAATAAGCTGATTTCAGCAGCTTTAAGCAGCTTTCAACACTTATCAATAAACTTCAGCTACTCCAAACACCCCCGAAGACTAGAAGATGAAGAGGGGATCTTGAAGATAGGGAGGGATAAAGGTGTCTATCAGAGACAACTTAAACTATTTGAGAGCCTAAAGCAAAACATCATAATAAACTTTTAGTCACATAAAAAATAAAATAGATAACTTTGAAGTGAGAGAAAAAAACTTGTTATTTTTGTAAAGACACCTAAATTCAAATCTTGAAATAAGCATAACATTTCTTCTTCTTGTTTTCCATCTAATTGTAGGAAAAAGTTTGGACCTTTAAGTTTTAATGATGTCCTAAAAATGAAATAATATTGGTTTCTTACAAAATAATAAAATTGGGGGCTAAAGCAACTTTCTTAGTTGCCATGTGGTTGAGCCGCCACTGGCGCCATGTCGTGTCCTAGTCTTCATAGGAATCATAAGATATGGGGGATTATCCCATCTAGAAATAGGGGTTATGTGTGACTTCCTAGACAACGAATAGTCTTGAAGAATTAGAGTAGGGAAGACTCTAAAAACCGTGCAATGTGTGCACAAGGTCGAATGAGCCTTGACCGTTAGGAAAGGTCTGCGTACTGAGTACTAAGGTCGGGGCAGCCATGCGGGCTGGATCCGTGAGTGTAGGCAAATGTGTGCGTGCGTGAGCCTTGGCCTTGCGGGATCGTTGTATCAAGCCTTTGAGCTGCTCAAGAGTGATGTGTGCGGCCTAAACAAATATGTTTATTGAGTTGTGCAATAAAGGGGAGGGGGAACGTGTCCCCGTTCCATATGTTTTGTGTGCTCGTGTGTTTGATTTATATCTACTGCATAAGACAAAACATATGCGTGTGCTGGATTGACTTGGCCGTCTTGGCGGGATGGCGTCGTCACTAGATCGAAAAACTTAAGGCAAAAGTTAACCTGTGACAATAACCAAGGTGGATATAAAGGAACCAAAAAGTACCGAAACTTAATTTTTATGAGTAATTTTTAAAAAAAATTATTTTGCCTCTCTCAAAATTATAGATTTCATCTCATATTTCGTATTATGAATTCATCATTGTATATATTGATCACCTGACTTTAAAAACGTATATTAGTCTCCATCAATAACTTTCTACCTAATGCTAAGCGAATATTAAATAAAGTTTGTAAGGCTTGAATCTTGAGTTGAGTAATAAGATTCACTAAAGACAAGCGGTGGCAATGAAACTTGTTCAAGATCCAGATTTATTAGGTTCCTTTTTCTCCATGGATGATAATCTTGAGAAAAAATCATTTCTAGCAGAATTACTCAAGTCTAATTAAGGTGATTTGTTTGGACTAGACTTGTTTGCGTACATTTTTTTTAAAACTTAGGATTTTTTTTATTGTCATTCAATGCGTTGGAAGTGGCTTCATTTTTAATAAATTGGACATATTTTTTTTTTTTCAATTGCAAACTAATTTGTAAAAAATAAGATTTTTAAATAGTAAAAAAAAAACTAGAATCCGAACAATTTTCTTATGTTTTCCAAACATAGGACAAGTAATTTATTTTTCGCAAAATCACATTCTCCAGAATCATATTCCCTATCAATTTTACTTTCCTCAATTATTTTCCTCATAATCATATTCCTCAAAATTATATTTTCTAACAACTTTACTTTCCTAATAACCAAACGGGCCCTAAGTGGTAAGTTTCATGAAATGAAGTGAAATTCATACATTAGAGTTAAGTCACGATTTCAGCAATAAAATAGTTAAGTAGTAAATTAGTCATTAGGTTAATTAAACCCAATGATTAATTGCTTCGTATCGCTCTAACATAGTAATGAAAGAATCATAGCGTGTGAGCATCTAATGATGAAAAAGGTAATTTTCTGAAACAAGGACAACTTACTTAGAGGCCATAGCATTTTCGCTTACCCACTAAAAGTTAAAAGCAAATTCAAACAACCCCACACTAACTCCAGTTGGTATATGGCCTTTTCTACTACCCCTTCGACCCACTGATATAGTCGAGTATTCATTTTGGGTTGTCCTACTATAATAATTTACTTTCCTTTTTTAGTAAACAATTACACATATTTTATTTGAGGGGTCCATAATTTTACACAACTTTATATATAACTAATATTTCTCCTTAAAAACAGCGCTGAAAGAAAATGGACTATATCAATGGGATGGAGGGAATATAAAAGACGACGCGTTAATTACAAAGTGTCAACCTGCACTCAATTTCTCTTTCATTGAGTGAAATATCTGAATTTGATTATTTATTGTATCTTTGGGTGATTTTGGTCATTTATTATGACCATGTTTGATTTTAATATTCTAAGTTATAAAACTATCTAATTTTGGTCTTTATTTTGATCATTTTCGATTATAGTCCTTTAATTTATAAAACTATATAATTTATAAAATTATCTGATTTTGGTCCTCTATTACAGAGTGTCTGTGGTAAAAAAGTGTGCCAATTACACTCCTCATTGGAGGATCAAAATTTGATAGGTTCACCTAGGATTTGTCGAGCATAGACAAGTTTCTCTTCATATTTTCGACAGGCTACAAGTTCATGGTTGTGCAGATAAAATCATTCTTTGATTCCACGGGACAATTGTGGAGGGAGCATAAGCTCGCGCGAAAAACCACTTGTTTTCTTTGCAAAAGAAATAAAATTAACATAAAAATAATAGTATAAATATAAATAGATTTTTAAGTCGGAAAAGGTGTGTGTTCGATGCATTAGAGGACTAAAATCAGATTATTTTACAATTTAGAGGACCAAAATTGGCAATTTTACTAGCTAAATGATTAAAATCAAATATGACTATAATAACCAAAATCGTACACTTTTACAAGTTAGAAGACTAAAATCAAACACAACCACAATAAATGACCAAAATTGGACAATAGTCATAATAGAGGACCAAATTCAGGTTTTTCTCCTTTCATTGATCGGATCTTAAGTTTACTAGTTAGTCTTATCTTATGCGTAAAAGATGACGGATCTGTTGATGATTTGACACAGTTAAACATGGCAAAGTCCCAACATCTTTGATTGAATCTGACGAGAAAACATCGAAATTGGTATGTTCGATTTTGGTTCTTTATTGTGGCACGATCCAATTTTGATCCTCTAACTTTCACACGTGACTAATTTTAGTCATATGACCTAGATTCTTAAACGGAAAATAGCACTTGGGCTGCACTCACTGTCGAAGTACCAAAATTAGACGTTGTTTACAGGAGCAAAATCGGACACTCTTCACAATTACACGACCAAAATCGTCAGTGTTTAACATTACAGGACAAAAAGCGTAGATTCAGTTTCTCTGCTGAAGTGAAAGAAACGCTCCAGCAACGGAGGTCGGACAAGTCTCAGCAACAGATATTTGTGGAAGACGGATCGGACGTTGCTCGAAAACCAACGGTCAAACACCGGCGATTTGGAGATTGTATCCAGACCGCGTGATATCTCCGACCACGAATTGAAGAAATGCTATAATGAAATTCCATCGACGACAGCATGATTGGCGGTGCAAGCGATGAATATTCTATCAGCGAGCTCGGTGACTTGCACTCCTTATGAAAGAGTCAACTCCAGTAGTGATGAAGTCAAGGTCTGAAACTCTGCAATTAGGGATTTACGGTGTGTTTGTGGAAGAATGAGGGAGATTTTTTTTTTATAATTTCACTTCATTTATTTTTTTATTAATTTGGGGCGCATAGGTTTTTCATCGGCAAAATAAAGCGTGTTGATCATTCTCTACCGGAGGACTGAAATCGGTCACTTATGAGAGTTAGAGGTCTAAAATCGTACGGCGCCACAATAAAGAACCACAATCGGACAGTAATCTCATTAGATGATCAATTTCGATTTTTTCTCCAAATCTGACACACATACTTAAAAAATGCTTAATTTACAGTCTATTAAAAAGAAACAAGATTTACTTTATTTACATCTCTAATGACTATTTCGAACGATATATTTATACATCTGTTTGGTTTCAGAAATTACACTTCCAAAGACCGGTCATTTATTTTCTCGCCAACATAAATTTATTATTCATAATGGTAGTTGATCGAGAAATAAAGAGGTAACTTTAAAATGAAAATAAAATTCGAAATATTAAAACCTTTTTATCTACCTAAATTAATTATTTTTAACTGAACATAATATCTTGTTTTCAGAAATATTAAAACCTTTTCAGAAATATCTTGTTTTAAATAGGGTTGGTTTAAGAAAATTGACGCTGACAATGATACTGACGCCTGACCCTACATCCCAGTCGGGTCAAAGCAATCCGGCCGGTATCCTATTTCTCTACCACCCAAATCTGACCCGACCCGACATTTGCAGCGCGCTTTTTTCTCTCTCCTCCTGCTTTATGGTACTCCAGTCTCTCTCGTCCCTCAACGCACACAGTTCGCACAAATAAAGAGTAACACAGAGGAATTATACGATATACAGATTAAAATTTGATATAGTTCTACGTTCTTCAGATCTCTGAGAAGTGATCAGGCAGGCGGTGAGTCACCAGAAACGTGTGATTACCATTGCGATTTACGATTATCGATTTATTACTTCTGCAGTTCATTTTTGGTATTTTTTTGTGCATGAAGATGCGTATTTACGACTGTTGAGAGATTTTTTTTTTAATCTCTGAAGAATACTGTGTGAGTTGCATTAAGTGATTGCTTAGGCAGGGAGATGTAATTTTGCCGATTGTTCTAGATTTTCTGGAGGCAGAGTAATCAGAATTTTAGAAAATCTGAATGTTTTCGCAATTGAAAAGGTGTAGAGTTAAATGGATTCCTGGATTACATTTTCATCAGATTAGTACTTCAATTTCCAGTTCCAGCTCGAAGATATTGAAGAAAGCTACGGATCAGAAATCACAGGAGCCGAGGAAAGCGAAGTAAGAAGAAGGAACCTGAAACCGAAAATGAGGTCCACTTCAATTTTCCTTTTTTTTTTTCCTTTTATTATTGGTAATTTACTGCTGTATTCATCGATTTCATTATTCATTTATTTTCTGGGTCACTTTATCACTTGAAACATGTGTTAACCCGTTTATGGAAGCAACGTCAATGACCAGCTTTTGAGATAAAACCAAATAAAAAGTTATACTCCAATATAATACAGTTCCATAAGGATGACTTATTGGAGAAATAGATGGTCTCACTATTGAAAAAGTTATCAAATCGGCTAGAAATTCAAAATTTTAGTAACACGTAAAAGCTTAGGATTGAGCAGGTTTGGTAGCTTACGCGCAGTTTTAATTATGAATTTATGATGTTAGATTTCTGCAGTTAAATAACATTGAATTCTCTGTTTCTCAATATACAGCAACTTTTGACAGAGAGCAGAAGATAACATTGCAAAGAAACACGGGGAAGCTATGGCAGGTGATCATTAACTGTTTCTAATATTCTGATCCTTTCCTCTCTCTGTCTCTCTCTCTCTCTCTCTCTCTCTCTCTGTGACGCACATCTGTGATGTTTATAATAGGATGGGAGAAAGCCAAGAGGGAAGCCATGAAGAAAGAACTAGACAGCGCTCTACAACAGAAAGCTGCTTCGGAAGAAAGAGTAGGCCACTTGGACGCGGCGTTGAAGGAATGCATACAGCAGCTAAATTTCCTTCGACAAGATCATGAGAAACGGATTCACAGTGCCGTGGTCAAGACCGCGGAGGAATTCGACAAAAAGCGGATTGATTTTAATAAAGATATAGCTGAAGCAAGCAAGAGAATTGCTCGATTAGAAGCTCAAAACTCCCAGCTCCACAAAGCTCTATCAACGAAGCAAAACACGATTGCAGAGCTGAGTACTTACACAACTCAGATCGAAGCTGATCTAAATGCCCTCATGCGGAGGCTAGAGTCCACGGAGAAAGAAAAGGCTTCTCTCAGTTACGAGGTTCGTGTTCTTGAGAAGGAACTTGACATTCGTAATGAAGAGATAGAGTTCAATCGTCGGACAGCAGACATAGCTCAGAAGAAGCACCAGGAGAGTATCAAAAAAGTTACCAAATTAGAGGCGGAGTGTCTAAGGCTACGCCTCCTTGTGCGCAGACGCTTGCCCGGTCCTGCAGCTTTGTCAAAAATGAAGAATGAAGTTGAAATGCTTGCAAAAGATCAAGTTGGAACAAGAAGGCGTAGATCAAACCCTTCGGTGATGACTTCCCTTGATCTTCAAGTTGATGAAGCTGATACACCAAGCAAAAGGATCAATTTTCTTACAGAACAGCTGCTTATAATGGAACAAAACAACAGAGATCTTCAATATGCACTCAACAACAAATCAAGCCACTCCCAGTTTTCCAGAAACGCGTACGCTAGTTCAGCATCCAGGTCATCACAAGTTGAGGGATCATTCAAGAAAGAGCAGTCTCTGGCAGCAGTATCTGATTTGGGCAGTGATGACAAAGCTAGCTATGCAGAGTCTTGGGCTTCTGGATTAGTATCAGAGCTCGAGCATTTAAAAAATGAGAAGCCATCTAACAGATATATGGGTACTCCGGAGATGAGTCTCATGGATGACTTCTCTGAGATAGAAAAGTTGGCCATAGTTTCTGTTGATTATCCAGCTGCCACAAGTTCTCACCATTCGTCTGAGGAAGGTAATGCAGTTATAGGTCCATCCGGAGGGCATTTGGTGCCTACAGCAGGTGGTGAGAGGGCTCCATTTCATAGCTTTGAATCAGAGACTTTGATCCCAGGCCAGGAGAGTTGGTCTGAAAGTGAAAACACCATGACCAATAGATCTTCTGGGCAGCTGGATAACTTGCTGAATATGCTTTTGGAGTACTGTGAAGTGTTGAAGATTAGCCCTCAACAAGTACTGGAAGATATGAAGGTGGCTTTGGAGCATAATACCATGGAACCCATGCATTTTAATGGAAAAGGAACCTCAAAAGTAAGCAGGCAAGTCTCAAATAAGTCTTTTAAAGTAGAAGCAGCAGATGCAGGAAATGCCAATGATATCTCAACCACGAAGAAGAGTGAGCAGAAGTTGGAGTCTAATGTGAGCATACCAATATGCAAGATTCTTGAGCTACTCGAAGGTATAGATATATTACCTCAAGATAAGGGCGCGGTAGAATCTTTTCGGGGAGAGGATGATAGGCTTTTGCCACAAAAGAGCTTGACAACGCCAACAGGCTATGTGGTTAGGGTGTTCCAGTGGAAATCTGGCGAATTGTCTGATATTCTGCAGCAATTGATCCAAATTTGCAATGATTTGCTGAATGGAAAAGCCAATCTTGAACAGTTTGTGGAACTAGTAGCTTCTAGTTTGGACTGGGTCATGAACCACTGCTTTTCCCTTCAAGATGTTTCGAGCATGAAGCATGCAATGAGGAGTCGTCTGGACTGGGATGAATCAAGGAGTGAGAGTGAGTTTGATAGTGGATCAGCTAATCACTCAGCAGAATCTAATAGATTTAGCATCCAAACAGAAGAGGTTGTCGAACCAACAACTATAGATTTGTCAACTACTGTCAAGGCTGAATCTTTGGAGAATCAACCCGAGAAGGAAACTACGGTGCAGTCTACAGGAAAGACTCGAGATCAAATTGAAAATTGGAAGATGATCCAAGAAGACCTGGAGACCCAATTTATGGAAGCTTATCAAGAACAGAGAAACGCTAGCAGAATGATATCACCTTTGGAGAATGACCTTGAAAATACTTTTGAGAGACAGGAAGAAACACGCAATGACCAAGAGACAAAGCTAAAAAGGTATATGTTATAATGATCTTTCTTTGGAAACACATTTTGTGGGCTTTCTCTTTCTAACTTCGCCATTTCAGCAAGGGGAGAAACAGAGATGAGCATGATGTAAAGCCCTATGAAATACAACTTCGAGATGTAAGTGTACGCTATCCATTATTCTGCATCAGGAAACAGGTAGAAAAAATCAGCAAAGATCTAAAAATAATTGCATCATCATCGATTGCTCGGGCAAATTCAATCATGTTCTTCTAGGAAATTCATATTTCAAAAGCTCCAGTAAATATTCAGGCATTTAGAAGCATTTACAAGATATCTCTGATTCCATTATCATTAGCTTCATATATATAATGAAAGTAATTTAATCAGTAGAAGAGATCTTATAGAGTCAATGACATAATTTTTTCATGCACTTCTGCTGCATAGAGAATAGACACAATATCAAGTTAATAGTAAGAGGCTCATCCCAGATGTTATAGGCATGACTGCATGAGTAGTGTTGGAAGAAAAACTTTGCACCAGGAGTACCTCTTAACATTTTGAAGTAAAGGAAATTTGCTTTTCTTACTCGGTTAAAGTGTGAAAACAAGTTGCACCTGTACTAACTCATACTTACATTTGAATTTATAGGATCGGGAGATTACTGCAGCTTCAGAAAAATTGGCCGAGTGTCAAGAAACTATCCTAAATCTCGGGAAGCAATTGAAGGCACTGGCTTCACCAAGGGATGCAGCTATGTTTGATGCTGTCATATCAACAGATGCTGACTATGTAACTACCAGGACAACAACTCCTAAGAGAACCACTAGCAAGCGATTGTCTCTACGAGATAACATGCTAGCAGAAAACAGTGATCAAAATGGTGCAAACTCAGTAACCGCAGATGATTTTCAAAATGGAAAAAGCGATTCTACTGTCAGTACTAATCATGCACTAGAGTTGAGTAGCAAGTATACAGAAGCAGAGGGTATCAAAGGTGAGGCAGAAACAAAAGCAATTGTTTCCACAGCTATTGTTCCTCTCAAGAGAAAAGAGGGCAGAGGTTTTCTGAAGAAGTTATTTCTGTGGCAAAAGAAAGGTGACAGAAAGAAAAAAACTATTCTCTTAAGCTGCAATGTGACAACAGAGAAGCTTGAATATGAACTCTAATCCTGCTATTCCTTGTTGCTTCGACTGGGAAATTTTATTCTTATAATGCCTATTTACAGAGTGATATTTTTGTGCGTGTTGCCGTAAATGTAGCTAAAGATGGATTTCATATACCAAAAAAAAATAAAGATGAGACCAAGAGGAGGAACAGAATACCATACCTTACTGCTGGGAAATTTTTGTGCAACTTTGTAGGCGTAACGCTGCTTGTTAATACATTGTCCCGGTCTGCTCATTTACGCTATGCTGTAAAAGATGAATTCGTTACGTAAAAGAGAAAGAGAGATATGATATGTAAGGTTTTGTGCTGAGACTTTTATTCACTTTGGTCTTAGACGATGTTATATAATTTCTTGTTTAATTGCTTACTGTCAACATGAATGAAGCTCAGTACATCAAATAAATGTCGTAGTGGCTTAGATACTAATAATCTCTGTAAAGAATAAAAGTGGCAATATCGTGAAGCCCAGCCTGCTTGTAACAGTCTGCAACTCTATCTATACATGCGTCCCATGTCCCTTCAACCGACGCTAAATCTAATAAGAAAGCAGCTTCGTCTAGTGCAACCTGCAGGCAGATTGATTCTTGGATAAGAAAATCAGAAAAGAGACAGCATGCAGTAAAATGATAGTTTGCAAGATTCAATACCTGAGCAGGCTCCTTTCCTTTTTTCAAGTCCTCTTGTCTCCCCTCATCCGTCACCCTTTCTTTTATATACTCGACTTGTTCATCATCCCATTGAGCCAAATCAGCAGCTTCCTGATGACCATAATCAAAAACCGTATGAGCCCCGGAAACATGAAAAGCAAATGACAGTTCAATGAGAGGTACCTGATACTTGCAGCCTAGTGTCCACCATGGCGATTTCAGTGCAACCCTTGCAGAATCCTTGGCTTCTAAAGTTCGTCCAACTCTATGAGGAATAAAACGATACAATTAATTAAGTACAACAGAATGTCGGCAAGAAATTATGTCATAATGTGAACAAAATACAAACTTGAGCAGAACTTCTGCGTTAAACACAAAGGGACGCCCGAATCCCGGAAAGTGCTCCTTTTTCGTATAGAACTCCCCCGTCACCAAAGCTGAGACCTTACACCAGCAGTTTTTGAGTATCACCAAAAAGGTTATAAAAGCCAGTTCACTTAGAAATGCTGATCTGTCAAAATTATCTTCTTACATGATCTCCTTTCTCGAAATGCTGCTTTACTTTGCGTTCTAGTATGTCCGGAAACAAACCTACCTGGAATCAGGATAATGCTTCGGTAAATAAGCTAAAACTAGACAAACTAAAGTTTATCTTTGTGCTACCTTCTTCAAAAGATAGGTCTCTATCGGAAGCTGAGAGGCAGCAAAATCGCCCTTCTCATAAAAGTTATTTCCAACATCAAATAACTCATCATTTCTGTCCTGAGGGCTCTTCACATCTTCTTCCACCAAAACTCTCTTGATATACTGCTCAACCTGTTCCGAAAGAGAAGGACAAGGACAATCCATTATATGCATTTTACACACAAAGAAACGAGCGAAAGATAAAGTTCAACCTTGACTTAAAAGACTTCCTCAACTATATGCATCTCTAACATGATACATGAACATACACATATCACTTACATTTTTGGCTAAAAGCCAAACCCCGTATTCACGAACCTCTACTACTGGCATCTCCATCCTTGTATATTTGAAAGACAGATTAATAATAGATATTGAACAGTGTTTATAACAAAGGGATATTACCCAATGGGAGCAGTTGGCCACCGCAACAATGCAGTTACAGAACCTGCAATCAGAAAATTCGAGATGATGTCAAAAGAATTGAAAAAACAATCTCCGTCCATTGAATTTCCCATTAATGCACCTGAGTTGTTTTTGGACAGGGGAACAGCAAGTGGAAGCAGTCCTTGCTTTGACCCCGGAGAAATAATTAGCTCGCCTGTTAGAGTGTATATTAGAGAAAGATCATGATGGTTATTGAAATGACAAAATTTTCGACAAACAACTGAAACAATTGACTATTAGCAGAAGTAAACAAGCAAATGTGACCCCATAACACACATTCTGTAATCAAATATCAAATGACATTCAAATCTTTTATATTTCTGTTGATATAAAAATCCTGCAAGTTTCAACTGAGAACATCTCATTTTGCTCCTGAGAACCTCAAGAAGGGACATCCTTTGGTACCCGTGTTTGTACAGTCAAATAATTGGAGCATGTTCTCATAGAGAAGACATAAGTCAATGATACTCATCCATATACAACTTCCCCGCTGCATCATTCTTGCAATATTCGCATATTTTGACTTTTTAATAATCAACTTAGCAATATGAACTCAGCTTTCACTAATTTTGCAATTTAACTTTTCATTCTCCTTCATCAGTTCTCATTCTAATTTGTAATGATGCATAACTAAATCATGTTTGTCCACAACATTAGCAGTTAGAACATATGCATTAGCTCAGATGCTCGCTCTACTAACCAAATATACCAAACTTGACATTTTCTTAACCCGATAGAACAAAGATGACGAGGATCTCAAAACCAATCAAGATTGTCTTTTAATCCAATGCAGAAAGCAAAAGACGCAACTGTTTTATAGTGCAACAAAACTAACTAATCCTAATCCTAACTCCAGCTCATGCAACTTCAACACCACCAAGAAAAAACTGCCATTTTCTGCAAAATTCGTGATATCCTCAAGGCACTACATCCATTCCATTAACACACAAACTTGAGCAAAAAAGATGTAAATGTAGTATCTGGTTCAGTTCAGCAACTGTTAATTATACACTAGCAAAATAAACAAAGGAGTAGCAGTAAGAACCTACCTCTGCCCTGAAGAATTTTGAGAAGATGATTCAAATGCTCCGGCGGTTTCGCGGCAGCAACATCGCTTATGAATGAAGCATGCTCTGAATTCAAAAAAACCCAATTTCTCACACACTCCACACTAGTGCGTCTAAACTGCCTACTGCAGCATATTGTATATAATCGTACGTACAAAGGCGCGGTTAATCGATGTACCCGAAGGAGACGAGGAGTAGCAGCGAGCTGCGGGACGGCGATGGCTTAATAAAACTGCGGAGGCGCGTGGGAATCCCAACACAACTCCACCGCCCGCCTTCATATCTGTTGCAAAACTGCCGAGTCCGTTTGTGGATGTTGTTTTCGGAAGAAAATTGGGGAAATGGGGAATTATCTTATGGGCCAATATACAAAACAAAAAGGCTTGGGCCTCATTTATTTCAGTGATCATCCTTCTTCCATTCCCACAAAACAGTTCTGACAGATTCTTTCTAAGTTTGCCACAAAAGCTTGTAAAAAAATTCAATCTTTATGTAATCTACCATAGAGAATTTTACATTACATTTACAACAGAAAGTTTCTTTGTAACTGACCAATCTTGTACTACTTACATCCGGTTATTCGTATTTAATACGTAAAGTCGTACGACCACTAGATTATACTTCCTCCATCCCACTGAATTTATCTCGTTTCTTTTTTAGTACGGTTATTAAAAAGCGTTGTTAGTTGTATGTAAATAAATGAATCCCACAATATAAAGTGATTTGTCATTTTGGAAAATAAGACAAGTTCGATGGTGGAACGGAGGGAAAAGTTTTATTTTATGTATTAATTACTTTTAATGAGACAATTCCAAAAAAGAATATGAGTATATATTAGTATTCTCTTTCTCATTCAATCTATGCAGTGTCTCTTAAAAGCAATTTATTCCATTTAAATATTTTTGATGGTGGGAAGTTTCCTTTGTAACCATAATGATCTACTAGTACAAACAAGCATGTCCTAAATTCTACATTTATTCAATCAGAGAGATGCATTTTGTGGGAGTTCAAGTTTATGCAGAAACTGGTTGGCTGGTTGGTGATGGTAATTGCAGTGGGCATTACTAGATAACAATCATGACAAATACATTTAAACCTCGATAAAGTAATAAATTTGGGATCGAGAAAAATGTTCATTTAACGAGTTTATTAATTTATCGAACATTATTTTAGTGTATTGACTCATATCAGAACCGAAAGAAATTATCATCTTAGCGAGAATATTACTTTATCGAGGTTTAACTATAAGATGCGCATGATTTGCATTTCAATTACTTAACAAACAATAATTAGTGCTTATGGTTGGTTGTCTAGTAATGGATTGATAGCATTCCCCCTTAATTTCCCTATTTTCATTGCCATGTTGGAGCATAAAGAGAATGTTTGGCTCCTCCTAAATACTCCATCTGTAACGCTCTAATTTTCCAATATTTCTTTTCGATTTATTCTATTTCAATTGTCTATTTTTATTTTTTAATAAAATAATACTATTTATAATTTAATGAGTTCCATTATTTTATTATACATTTTTACATAATTATCAACTTTTTTAATTTTCGTACAATAAAAAAATTATACTCTCTCCGTCCCAATTTAAATGTCTCCTTGCCTTTTTGCACGGGGATTAAGGAGAGTTGGTGGATGTGAGTAGAGATTTAAAAAGGTGTGGGTCCTATAAAAAATTTGTGTGTTAAAATTTGTCAAAAAGGAAAAGTGAACATTTAAATTGGGACATCCAAAAATGATATAAGGGACATTTAAATTGGGACGGAGGGAGTACAATTGAAATGGAATGGAAGGAGTAATGAGCAATTGTGTACGAAAGTCTCCATGATTTGGATTTGTCAGCTATTCAGAAAACTGAAGTTGGTATCATCATTTGATTGTACCTGCAAACGTTGGCAGAATGACAGCTTACTCGCTACAAATCGTCTTGCCCATTTCGGGTGGCGCGCCGGTGGCGCCGTCACCAATCACGCTCCGTCACGTTGGTCGGCGCCACCTTTTTATAACTTGAACCGCCTAAGGATCATCTGCCCCATTATTTGGTGGACCACTTGGTGGCCCATTATTTTCTTGTTCACTTGTATATTTTCTTGTTCACTTGTATATTTGCATCAACTATTAGCAAGACCAGACCTCATCTAGTTAAACATGTCTATTTTCAAACCGAAATCGGCTCAAATCGGGTTTTAAACCAGAATCGAAATCGGTATAAACCGAAATCAGTGAAAATTGGAACCGTCTTAAATCGTAAACCGTCAGTTTGCGGTTCGGTTTCGATTTACTCTTTTTCAGACCGTGAAATCGTCGGTTCCAGACCGGGTGAAACTGACGATTTCACCTATTAAAATTATCAAATATCAAATATCTAATGAATCAGATAAATGAGTTTTAAATTAAAAACATTATTGAAGATCTAAATCTTCTAATTTTTACTTATATTTAAAATAAACTATTCATTTAAAATACAAAAATCCTACCAATTTTGATAATTTAAAGTAGTATACAAACTGATAAAATATTATTCTGTATTTAGTATAATTGCAAATGGATACTAACGTTCCCAAAAAATATACATGGGATAACAGTTGTTCAAATTTTATCACTGAAAAATATATAATATCAAATATTGTTTAATAATTACTACACGACGAAGAATCGAAAATAATGATATAAAATTTAAATAATGATATAAAATTTAATTCTAAAAAGATGATGATAATACATAATCAACAATGAGATTGTATTAATATATTTAATTATTCAATTCTTACATGAGATCTTACAATTTAATTTATAATTTATTATTAACTTGATTCTAAACCGAAAAATATAGTTTTTTTAAATTAATAAAAAAATTAATTCAATAATTAAAAAAAATAAAATTTATGAACACCGTGAAACACGTAAAATGAAATCGAAACCGGCGGTTTCAAATCGGAACAGTCAACCGTCTACATGCACTTTGATTTCTGTTTCAGTTTTTGGCAAACCGTAATCGACGGTTTCAAACCGTAACCGGAACCGAAAATGGGCATGCCTACATCTAGTGCATCATATTACTACATACAATATGTAGCATAAATAACATTTTTACTCTTACGCGGATGGTTGATCGATTGTTCAATTCCTATAAAATCAATAATAATAATAATGTCCGTGCTTAAAATAATCATAATAAAATATAAATGATGGGATTATCGATGAAGAAAATTAAAAATAAGAAATGTTACACCCTTGGATTCTTTTGGAAGACTTGAGTTTTGACTCCCAACTAAGCCAAATACTAGTTTTGTATTAGTGTTGGTTGTCACTTATTCGACATTGAATTTTGTAAATTATAAATATATATAATACCAAAAAGAAAATTGTAATTGTTTACTTTTCAGTCGACTCTACTATCAAATTATAAATTCTATATTAAATTCTGAATCATAGTTTTGGATGGTGACATTGACGGAAGGGGAAAAGAGGGCCGGGCGGCGGCCGGCAATGAAGGCGGTAGTTTTACATTTTCTTTCATTTTTTAGTGACTATTTTTTTTGTCTTAAATGAAAATTCTAGAGAAGCTTAGAAAGTGACATTACAAAGTTGACAACTCATCAATCATCAATCACTAGTGTTCTGATATATTGTTTTTGTTATTTTTCTATAAACATCAAGAAATCCCATTGGAGGAGAGGGGACCTTTTCCATTTTTCCAACTGACAAACATTTATAAGAATAATTAATTCTGCATTTATATTTTGGACCCTGCTTATGAATTTAGTAGTAAAATTTAATTATTTATTTAGTTTTTTTAATTAAACAAGAAAAAGAAAATGGTCATCTCGTGTGGCTCGCTAAGATGTGGTCCAATAAGGTGATGGACCATAATACATCGTAAATGACAATAATGCCCCCACACATATCCCACTGTTGGATTTGGAATTTTGGATCGTCGGCCTTTCGAGTTGTTAAATAGGAAAGTTGTAACAAAGAGAGTGTTTGGATGGAATTGTTTTATTTGTCACTAAAATTTTAAAAAAATTAATATTCATAGGGTTTTCAACTTTACTAAGGGTATATTTTTATAAATAAATCTATTTAATTTGATTAATTATAAGCATCATACTATAAAGTAGGAGGACCACTATTCCTACCTCTAGCATGAAATATAAATATTTGGAAGATGAATAATTTATGTTTATGATTCACAAAGAGAATCTAGATGCAATGTTACGCGACAAACGAATCAATATACAATATTTTTTAAAATATTAATACATAAACATAACTAATGTATAAAAATATAAAATAAGTGAAATAACAATAACAGGCACTAGAAGTCTAAAATGTAACAACCAAACATGCATTTACAAGACTCATACTCAGAAGTAATTGATGCTAGAAAAATATAAAAATCAAATACATATAAATCGTGTTAGCTATATATTTGGGGGGAAATAAAATATTGAAATTATATAATACTATAAGGGAAATAATTTAATTTCGAAGATGAGGGACTTTATCGTAAGCTTGGAAGCAATTATATATCTATGTGACTATGTCGATGGTTACTAAAATTAGTGACTCCATCAATGATTAATATTCATTCGAAAAATGGTTGCAGACCTGTGAGAGAGGAAGATGGGCGAAGTTTGAGTTTCGATTTTTTAATAATATCATTAGTAAATTAAAAAAATGGAATTAATTATTTTATATTTTTCAATTAAAATTAAATGGTAATATGTCCTAAAGGTAGGAGAGAGCACGCGAGAGGCCGTGCTCATTGGTTGTGTGTATTAATTGGGAAATATTATGTTCACGTGCTTGCTAATAAATTAATGCTGCTTTCATGCAATTATGATTATTTTGTTATGCCTCGGTAACGTCTAAGGAGTCCACTTTAAGCAACCTTTTCTTACGTAAATAATAATAATAATAATAATAATAATAATAATACCGGATATTTCACTTTTCCAAACAAATAGAAAGTTTTACCGATCATGGATAATAATTTTAATTATCATCGTGATTGGAGTATTGAGAATAAAGAAAGGATATAGTATTAAATATTTTACATGGAAAAAGAATTCCTACTAATAAAGGAGGAAAAGAAGAGAGAGAGAGAGAGTGTTTGCACGTTGAATCATGATGAATGCAGGTTGTATTTTAGCTCCAACCACAATCATCTCAGTTAGGGGTGTCTAAATGGTATTGGAATTCGGGATTATCCCAATCCCGTATTGAAATCGACGAGATTGGGATACCAAAATACCATTTTTTGGGATACGGGATGGTATCGGGATTCATTTTCGTAAGGTAATCGGGATTCGGGATAATCGATACCGAACTCGGGATTACCGAAATACCGATTTTTTTATGAAATAATTAATACATTTATACACTTATAAATATAATTATAATTTATAACAACTATTATATTAACTAATAATAAGTTAATATTTTCTGGGTAAAGACCTTTCTTCTTTATTAAAGAAATTGTTATCCACATTATTTTTTGTTGTCACCTACTCCAGTATGCATTTATATTTATATATCTCAATTTGAGGACGCAGTGCACTTTGTTTTTGAATAGAAAACCGAATTCTTTGTTCTTGCTATTACTTGCAAATATCCTAAATTTCTATGCCCTGAGAATTTATAAATTTCTGTAGTTTAAATCAAGGTCATGAATCCCTCTCAATCTCAAGCAAGCAATAGTCTTGGGTTGCTCGATATATGTAGCGTCATTGGTTGCTCGATTGTAGTTAATATTCACTCTACTAAATGGTATTAGGTTCGAAACTTCAATCTAGCAAGGAACAGTTTTTTTTTAAAGGAAATCAATATTCGGAATTTTCGATAATCCCGAATACCGATCCCAATTTTACCGTCCCAAATACCGATATCCCAATACCGCTATGGGATCGGTATTGGGATTGGATTTTGCCTAATTTTGGGATCGGGATCCCGATCCCGTACCGACCGACACCCCACTCCCCACTCTCCCTCCACTTCGGGATCGGGATCCCGATCCCGTACCGACCGACACCCCACTCCCCACTCTCCCTCCACTCATCTGATCTCTCTCATCACTACTCTGCAACTCGGCACCATACCGTCAAGATTCAAGCATGCATACTAAAACTTTTCAGTGAGTCGACTCATATTGAATTCTCTCTATCTCTCTAGAAAACCTCGTCCCTATCTCTCAATCAGTTACTTGTTTTAGGTATTTTGTTGTTTGCTGGCAGACTTACGCCACCACCCTCACACCCTCCAAGGTTTTCTGTCTTTGTATATTTTTTTATTTGTTAATATATGAATATACCCATCTACACTATATCAAATACAAAATTACTCAACTTTATAAAACCTATCCACTATATATCCAAATTTACTAAAATACCTCTACCTTTTCACTTCTCTCACCTAAAAGTGTCAGGCCTAATCGGACCATGACGGTGTGTCCGATCGATCGGACATGACCGATCATGATCGGCCCATTTAGATTGTGATCGGCTAAGACCGACCACCCCCACTAATCGGCCAAGACCGATCACACCTATTTATTTATTATCTATGATCGGCCAAGACCGATCACACCTATAAATAAGTGATCGGCCCACTTGGTGTAAGAAGTGATCGGCCAAGTCCGATCAAAGCTATCCACTATTATTTAATTAATGTAAAGTGATCGGCCACTTGGTTGGACGTGTCCGATCGGTCGGACCCTGATCGGACCCTCTGTTCACCGTGATCGGACCATCCATAGTAAGGGTATTTTTGTCTTCTTGGGTATATATTGTAGTTAAATATAAGGATTAAGTATAAATGTGTTTGTTTTTGCCAAGATGGACATTTCGCCGCCGGACTTTTTTTTATCTTCAATGTATATATTCAAATCATTTTGACTATAAATGATGAGTTGAAGTTCCGACCAGCGTAGCATTTTTATTTATTTAATAATTAGAAAAAATAAATATTGAAGTCTGCAGTGGAGTGGAGTTTAGTTTCCGTCACCCATCATCCATCCAACTCACTCTTTATTCTTTATTTCAACCACAAACTACTAAAGATACTATCCTCTATGCTCTCTCTCTCTCTCATTATTATTATTATTATTATTCATTTTTAACGAACAAAAGAGAAGGTGATTCTCTCACCTTTCCCGCTCTCCCTCTCTCTCTGAAAGTGGGACTTCTTTTCGTGATTAGATTATTTAACCATTTTTGGCATTTTGGTGGTTTAGAGGCGGAAGAAGAGTTTTGAATGAGATGGTGTGCAGATCCTGATGATGGTGATTCCTGCAAATCAGCATCAGATGAATACAAGAGTTGCTAATAATGTCTGTTCCAAGAAAGCACCTTTGCATTCTCCAAATGTGAGGAATTTATTATATTCTCATTACATCTTTTCTAATTCTAGTACTATTAAGCAAAGAATCTTCCTTTTTGGTTGATGTGTTTGCAGGGTAAGAAGGTGGAGCTCCGGGGAAGCAAGCGGCAAGCTGCGGAGGAGACAATGCCCAATAGGCGGCGCTCAGCTAGAGAGAGAAAACTGGTCTTGTTACAAGATGTGAGTCTCCAAATACTAGTGAAAATTCATAAATATACTAATAATTAAAGAAGAGGAATCTATTATGTATTAATTGGTGTTGTTAATGGAAGGTTGAGAATCTGAAGAAGAAGTTAAGGCATGAAGAGAATGTTCACAGAGCTTTGCAGAGAGCCTTCAATAGGCCTTTAGGTGCTCTACCTCGTCTCCCTCCTTATCTCCCTCAAGATGTAAGAATCATTTACTTTAATTTGTTCAATAAATGGATTAGTTCTTGTAATATCCATCATATCTATATTGGGTTCTTGTAATAATGGATTCTTGCAATCTTCGTTATCTACATCTAGCTAAGCTTGGTTGATTTTGTACACTATTTATTCATTTTGATCTTGTAATCATTACTTAATTTGTTCAACAATGGATTCTTGTAATGATCTTTATTGTCTACATCTAGCTAATAAGATTGGTTGATTAATTTGTACACTATTCATTTTGATCTTGTGTTATTGTAGACACTTGAGTTATTAGCTGAAGTGGCTGTATTGGAAGAGGAGGTGGTAAGGCTTGAAGAACAAGTGGTGGATTTCAGACAAGGTCTGTATCAAGAGGCTTCTTACACATCCTCTAGGGATGAATTGGAGTTTGAGACGTCGGTAAAGGGAGGCTCCAAGCAGAGGCATTCGAGGGCTTCTTCACAAAGTGAAGTTGACTCAGGATCATCTTGTGTTTCTAGGACTGCTTCGTCTAGAAAGCTCGTATTTGATGGATCAAGGCATTGCTCCGAAAGCCTATCTAGTATAAAGCAGCAAGGTTGTGTAGTGGAGAATGGATTAGTTAGGGATAGTCAAGCAGACAAGGATAGTAAGTCTTATTCAGACAAGAAGCCTAAGCTAGTTGGAAGTGGAACCCCGGTCAAGAAACCGACTTTGAAGCCAGAGTTAATTGTCAAGAATGCAAATTCTCCAAAAGGGCAGGTATATTATTAGTAATCCTAATTGATCACGGTGTAATAATGCCAAAAAACTACAAAAGAATCTATATAGTATGTTTGTATATGCTAATTGTGATGATAATTGTGTGCAGTGTAGGATTGTAGAGCAAGCACAGGAGAGCTCCTGCGGTTCTTCAGATGACAGAACCTTAGACATCGAAAGTGAGGCGAACAAAATGTCTCAAGACATCTTGAACTGCTTGATCAGCATCTTTGTAAGAATGAGCTCATCAAGAAGGAAGACAGTGAATTTCTCTTCATTAGGCTCGAAACCATTCCGTGAGAACGATGTGGAAACAAGCTTCCGAGATCCTTATTTCAACTCCTCCGAGTTGAAGAAGAGGGACGTTGGATCCTACAAACATCTTTATGTAATAGAACCTCACTCAGTTGATCTCAACCGTAGAGCAACTGCATCGTTTCTCATCCGTAGGCTTCGGTAAGTAGTTGTATAAACTTCTTGTGATTGACAAAAAAGTGAAGGTCAGGGTGATTGTGAATTTGTGATTAGTCCCTTTTGATTGCAGGATTCTTCTAGAAAAGCTAGCGTCGGTGAAGGTAGACGGACTGAGTCATCAGCAGAAGCTTGCATTCTGGATTAACATCTACAATGCCTGCATTATGAATGTATATCTAATATTTTTTTTTTGTCAATACAAAAAGATTCTATTACAATTACTGTTGTAACTATAATCAATTTGCAGGCATTCTTGGAACATGGAATCCCAGAAAGTCCAGACATGATTGTGGTACAAATGCAAAAGGCAAGGCAATATTCATCTTGTAAATCTGTTAGATTTTTAGTAGTTTGCTTATCCTTTTTCACTTTCCAGATTGTTTTTTTTTGTCTAATTCTGATATAAGCAGAGTGACTCTGTTGCAGCAGGCAACAATAAAGGTTGGGGATTATGTGTTAAATGCAGTTACAATAGAGCACCTTATCTTGAGACTTCCCTATCACTTGAAATATGTGAGTTGCCCACTTGTAACTTCACCATCAAGTTTGTCTCTTGTGTTTTTTCTACCGATAACATATTATCTAATGTCGGTTGCAGACGTGCACAAAATCGACCAGGAACGACGAAAAGGCAATTTGCAGAACACTTGGTTTGGAGTGGTCAGAACCATTAGTCACATTTGCACTCTCATGTGGTAGCTGGTCCTCCCCTGCTGTAAGTCCATCCATCCATCTTCAATGCATGCAGTACAAATCATAAACCAACTGATACTTCATTTTCATGGCTATTAATTTCCCACCAAAAAAAAAAAAGCCTTACAAAGCAACATCACCAGTAGATTATTGTAACTTATATATGATTATGATGATGCTTATGTGGTTTTAGTTGAGGGTGTACACCGCGGTCCAAATCGAGAGCGAGTTGGAAGCAGCGAAGAGGGCTTACCTGCAAGCTGCAGTTGGCATATCAACCTCCAACAAGTTGGTAGTTCCCAAGCTACTGGATTGGTATCTTCTTGACTTTGCAAATGATATGGAGGCGTTGCTGGATTGGGTTTGTATGGAGCTGCCGGATGGACTGAGAAATGAAGCAGTGGAATGGCTTGAGAGGAGAGAGAAAGAGCCTCTCACAAAGTTGGTACAAGTGATGCCATGCAATTTTAGTTTTAGATACCTTGTATATAGATGAAAAGGTTGACTATGCCATTGATGCTGTGCTCAAATGTAGGGATTGTATACTAAAGTCACAAACAATACTACAGCATTGCAACAAATAATCCACAGCTGTATTTGAAAAAAATATGTTGTTTTCATATGCTGGAGTATGCTAATGATTGGAGTTTATTTAGTTTGGAGGAATGCCAAGTTCTTTATAGTGTGAATTATTAATTGTTTTCACAAATCATGTTCCAAAACACATGAGACATCAGCATTACATCTTGATTTAGGAGGCAGACAATTATATTGAAAATATAAATGTTTGAGGATGTGGTGCTAATATTAGAGACAGATTCCGAATTAAAAATTGGAAGAGTTGCAAATCTAATACTTTTTCAAAGTGAAAATATATATTTTAAAAGTTACTCCCTCTGTTTCATTTCAAAGCGTTATATTTTATTTAGGGTTGTCACAATTTATTAGTTTATTTTCCTTTTTAACTTAAATTAATACTCTAATATAATTTAATAGATTCTACTATTTATATTCCCACCATCTTATTAGTAATGTAAAATTTCTTTTGGTACACAGAGATTAAGGAAATAATAGCGAGTGGTATTATATTATTCGACTTTTGGGTAATTCAGTTGTGGTCATATACTTTGTACTATTTTTAGGAAACAATACATTACTAACAGAGAATACAAAACACTACTAACGAGGACAGAGAAAATACTATTTTATTATTATTATTTTTATCTCCATAAACAAATAGACAATTGAAGTGAATGAAACCAAAGAAGTATTAAGAAAATTCAAAATTAAGCACAATTTAGATGTGATGGCCCTCATCTAAACGTGGGCTGTACTTGTTCCGGCACGATTTCTGTTCGAAATCCAGTTTAAAATTTTGGAATTGAAACCGGCCCACTGAGGGACGGCTCCCGGCTCCGGTTCTGGTTTGAACCGCCGGTTGGGATAATTTAATTTAATTTAATTTTTTTAAGAAAAAGATCCAAAAAATATGAAGAAATTTATGAAAAAAATGCAATCTTATATTAAATCTACACCTATGCTTAATCCTTCATCACTCTTTTTTTTCATTTTTTTAAAAAATATCGTGAACCGCTGGTTCCGGTTTTTGCGGGTAAAAAAAATTGTACCGGAACTGGTCCGCCAAGACACGGTTCACGGTCCACGGTCAACGGTTCCGAACCTTTGCAATTCACAGCCGATTGTCCTTGAATTTAGAGTTAATTTTCTTTAATACTCATTTCTATATATACTTTGATGGATAAGATTTTTACAGCACTAGTAATAGTGGAAAATAAAACATGATTAGCCAATACAATAAACATCATCTCCTCCAAACCAGACAAAAATCAAACAGAAAATGCAATTGCATACATTCCCGGCGAGCAAATACAACATGGCATGAAAATAATAGTAAGCCACAAACTCAAACAGGCACAACAGAGAAATTCAGATCAGAAAAATGAAAATATGCAAGGGGGGCTTAACTAGACATATAAACAGAGAGCAATGGTGAAACATCTCCCTCTGAGATTTACAGAACAATGAACAAAATGACGACTATAAAAACTGTGAAAACATTTCTACTCTAGCAAGAATTCACCTCAGCCAAATGGTGAAGGAACAGGTCCAGCAATGGAATCTGATCTTTTAATGCTTCCCATGCCACAGATAATGCAGCCGGGGGTCGACAAAGCAGAAAACTTGGCACCGCAGAGATCGCAGACATCATAACCAATGGTGGATAAACGGCTGAGTGTAGCAGCGCAGAACTGGGAGGGATCTTCCTGGGGATCTATGGACTTGTTGGACAAGCCCCTTTGAATACACATGTCAATCAGGCTTCTCAATTCGTCTTGCTTGCCAGCGGGTGCTTTAGACAAGAGTAACTCCAGCATCTGTTTTGCATAGCCGTAGTTCTGCACATCCATGTTTCTTTTTATGGCAGTACGGATACAATTGATCCTGTGCTTAGCAAGAAGTGGCAATGAACCCAAATGACGTGACAGTCTAGCCATCTCGTCTTTTGCACTGATTGCACTAGGGCCTTGGACTTTTTGCAGGCGGTTTATTTCCTGAAATTATCAGTTGAACCTCAGATGTTTTTCCTTAAGTAAAACAGGAGCAAAATCTCAGTCGCCAGATTCAGAAGTGTTATTAAGAAAAAGATACTAACAAATAAGGAAATCTAATAGGTAACATAAACCACAGTACCTGAAGAAGGGTAACGGCAATCTTGTACTGCGCACAAATAGTAGCTTGGGCCTTGATGTCAGCTCCACGAGATTGATCCTTCGCCAGAGCTAAGAAAGCCTCATCAAAACAGGATAATGCATCTGAAAGTTGATTCTGCTCCAGGTGAGCAAGTCCAGTCTTAAAACAAACCGCAGCTGCAGCACCGCGGGGAACCTAGAACAACAGAACAGAACATGTCAAATTACCCTGTCAGAACCAAATCTCTAAGTCCAATGCCGCTCTCCTCTCAAGGGAAAAGAAACTACAGTAAAAACAGTAATAGGATAGTAGATACCAAAAAAGGAGGTTCTACAAATGTTAATTTCCTTCTAATCACGAAGCTAAATTCATCAATATTCTTAAGTACATAAGCAACCAGGGTATACCAATGTATACTTATTGGCAATTATTGCATTTTCTGATCAAGGAAGGATAGAGAGGAGGGCACCTAGACCGTAATACTTAAGTACAGCCACCATATTTCAGCACCATTATTCATAAGAAATGCTTGATTAGTTTTTAAAATGAATGGCGGAGGTTGAGTACCAAATCGGTCCGCTGAAAATAGACCTTTCAAGACTTCTCATAACCATTTAGGTCATTTGTACCCATCCTAAATGGCTCAAGTTAGGCTGGGCATCCATCCTACCCAACACAAACAAGTGCCAAACTAGCAAGAAAAACATCAACTGTACAAGCACAAGAGATGCAATCTACTGATACATGAATGCTTCTAATTTTGTTAGCTAAAAGGAGACATGAATAAGATATGTGAACCAGTGAAGATAACAGCAATTGATTTTGCAGGCAGTATGGTAGACAATCAATAAAAGCAATGGGATAAAGTAAAAACTACCTGTCCAGGACGTACAGCTCTTGGAGGAGAAGCTGAGCGTGCAAAAGGTTTTCCAGACACTTCTGATCCTGGACCTTCAAGTGAACTGAGATCAATAGGCTGACTAGAGACTGGGAGCTGTGGCATCTGGACCTGCGGTTGAGATGGAGCAGGTTGAGGAGCGAATTGAGGAGGTATGCCACCATCTGGAAGCCCAATGGATTGATGTAGAACGGGCTGTTGAGTAGCTTGAGGGGGTATCCCACCATCAGGTAGACCAATCTCAAAAGCAGGTGCACTACCCTGGTTAGCTGGGATCCTGTTGTTTTCAACTCCTTGTCCCTGAGGATTTTGGTCCAGTCTTGAAAGGATTGTCCCAGCAGGCGGGAGTGATGCTGCAACCTGAAGGGACGATATCGTATTCTGGAAAAAGTCCTCTGGTATTGGCTCAGCAGTAAGACCAGCACCAGGAGCCATGGAAGTTGGCTGAGACACTGGTGGCCCCTGAACAAATGTACTGATCCCAAAAAGATCACCAGGAAGAGAAGCTTGGCTTGAAATGGTTCCCGTGGTTGCAGGGGCAGGTTGAGCTGCAACTGCACTCAAATCTGGCAATGAACCAGTTAATGACTTAGTCATACCAATCGGCAGACGTAACTGCTTAGTTGCTTCTTTAATTTTGTTGACATCTACTGTTGTAGATGCAACTGGTTTGTCTCGGATCCTGATATGCAACTTCTTGGTTTTTGAAGTTCCTTCCTCGTCACTGCTGCTACCATCAGCGGCAGAACCGTAAACTGACTTCTTAAATTCTTCTTCAGCCTTTGTCTGAGCATCAACAGCACTGGAACCTGCAAATTGTTGGGAGAGAGTTTCTAGGCCCATGAGAGAACCAGTCTTAGATTCACCATCCAAGGGAACTTTGGGTTTGTCTGATATTGAGGTAGCAAGAATTGCCTGAAGTCCATTGGCCTTCATACCACCATCAGCTTTAATTGCTTTCACCAAACTGTCTTCTCTCACTTCAACAACATTACCTCTTCCTTTGACCAAACCTAGATAAACACCAATATGATCTGTGACAATGGATGGTATAGTACCATCATCAGTTTTCATGTAAGGCATCACCTCAGCAGCTAGTGCCCACTGAGGTATGTCCTTTAAGTTTGTAGGTGTCTTGATTTCCCAGTTCCCACCACCCCATTCACGTCCTTTAGGAACCATACTTTCTGCAGCAAAGTTTGCAAAAATCCCTTGTGTCCACCCAGTCGAGCGGACTCTTAAGATCCTCTCGCAGTATCTCCTCAACTCTGAATCAGTGCCCTCTTCCTCTAACTTCTGAGCAAGATGCCGCATTGCACTAGGGTTAAGGTGGCATATAAATAAATCAAGCATACTTTCAAAATCTGAGATAACTTCAAAAGTCTCCTTTGCACTATCGAACTGACCATATCTGCAATAACACATATTATTGGCATATTTTACAGTAAAATGAATAAGATAAGAGAGCACAGATAGATACACATATGAAGAACCAGGCAGATGAAAGATGAAACATATTTAGCCGCGATGCTGTAGCGTTTTATTCATAAACAAAGATAAAAAAAGACTCCTCTAGAGAGAAATTCTCTGTCACAAGATTGTTAACTTTGTTAAGATTGTTAAGACACCCATACTTATAAGTGCAGTAACAAGGAAAAGAACATGAGAAATACTTGAATACAAAAACTTTCTTGCTCTATCTCAACAAAACACATTAATCATAGGGAAAAAGTTCAGCACAAAAACTGCAAGACATACATCTTCGCAGCCGTCAACAGGATATAACTATGAATGCCTACATCAACTAACTAATTCTACAACCAATGTTCCTGGGATATCATCAGCTAGAACAGAATAATTAAGACCACTTACCTGATACATGCATATCCCAACTGGCGGAACCGATGGAACAAATGTGAGGTCTGGGGACATCTAGGATAATCCCTTGATCGAAGGAACTCATCTTTTAATGCAGATAAAGCAGTAGAAATGCGAAGTGCTTTGATTGCATATATTCCTCTTGATACCTGAGTCGAGGAAGCAAAAGAAGAAATTAAAGGTCCTTTGCTGATTCCGACACAAAAAAAAAGGTGCTATTTAAGTACCTGCGTGAATTGGAGGCCCGATTGTGATAGTGAAACAGCAAGATCACCACAAACTGGAGAACCTCTGGCAAGAATATCAAGTGATCTTGGAGTAATACGTAAGCTATCAAACCTTCAGCCAGTTGTCAGAAAACATGTCAACAATCATGCCAAGCTAAGATTGAACTTTTGAAGCAAAGACAACAAGACAGGAAAACACTTCTATAATCAAGTGTACGGGAAAAAACCGTTGATCAGAAAACTAGGTTTGCAATAACACAAAAGAACCTTGATGTTATTTGGTATAGGACTTCTGACAGATCGATTTTCTGCTCAAAATATTGTTGCATTGTTGCATATCCAATAAGAAGAGGTTCAAGAAGCCCTATGAGACAGTTCTTGATCTCAAACTTCTTCTTTTGCCGAACATTTATATCAGTTGATATTCCAAGCAGCAGGCGATCATTCAAAGCTCCAACCAGCACTGTGTAGAGGCAGTTGATTCAAATCAACAAGTTCATTGGTAAAATTTAGGATAGGGAGAAATCTTATCAAACCAGTACTCCATTCGAGGACCTCCATTTGGGTGAAAAATAAGTTAATCATACCTGCATTAGGCATACTGATTGAAAGGATTGTCCTAACTTTTCCATCCCAACCCAGCACATTAACAGAAGTAGAAGTAGAAAAGAGAAGTGCTGGTCCAAGCCACAACAGGGATCTAAAGTAACCAGAGGTTAAGGACTATCAGGGTTGAAGAACATAACATTAGTCATTACTAATGACTCATTAGTCAAGTAGCAGCTACAAGTTGGTCACCCAATCCAATCCCCAAGGGGAAGTGAGAGGAGACAAACAAATATCTGTGTGCACGCGCGTCATCACATACATGATACATCCACATATTTATACATATATGTATATGTATATTTATAAAATAAAGAGCGCGAGTATGTGTGTGTGTGTGTGTGTTGGCGGTAGGCCTGAAGGATATTGGAGGAATTCCTTTGTCAAATTTTGTGGAAGTACTGGCCAATACATCCAGATCAGCTGTAACAATGAGCACCCGTTGTGTAGTCAGTATACCAGCAACGGAGCCCCTAAGTGTTTCTTGCCATTGTACCTAAACAGCAAAGCTTGAAAAAGGCATTAGTCAAACGATATTAACTGCAAACTACCTACATTAAATTCATGAGAAGTTATGCATCAACATGCTCTAATCAACAATTCTTATGCTGCTAAGACATTGGCCATTACTACCATGGTGAAATTAAGAATATTCTCCAATTACATATTTTGGGTTCAGTAAACCAACAGTATGCTCAAGAAACACTATGGAACAGGGCTCCGTATATTTCAGAAGTGATTAAGAAGGCATAGACTACACCTAAAATATACAGAATGATGCACCTCAGGAATAAGATTAATGACCTGTGCAATTACCTGAAGCACAGTCTCATTTACTTTCAATTTAATGAATTTCCTCCCTTCAGCTTTTGTTGAGATGTAATGCCCATCAGTACTAGGAAGGCGGTATCCTAGGATGAATTTTCCCATAGCAATCTGATCCCCATGAGAAGCAAATAACAAAGTTGACTCTACAAAGAAAGACTCTTCATCAAAATTAGGTCACTTTGCACATACACGTATGAAAAAACAAAGTCCTTTTTAAGCACCTAGAGGAGTAGAAAAGATGCGATCAACTTCACTTTCAAACATAAATTGCATTGGACCCTTAATAGAAGCTACTTCAGTTTCCACTGACTGATTTTCGTAAGCAGTTAAATTTTTCTCAATGGATTCTTGAGAGGCAGCCCCCGGCAACATATATAAGGAAAGAGTAGTCTTATCCTCATCCAGAATAGCAAATTGGTTTTCATTAGGACCAACCAAGGCAGCGTCTGCACCTGAAACATTTGCAACAATAGATTGAATAATCTCTTTTCTTGTGATATTAAAAGTATAATATTATCGAAGAAACAGAATAAACATTATAAAGTAACGTCAACTCCCTGCTTCGTGAGAGTAACCAAAGTAAAATGAATTGAAACAATCACTCACTGCATGCTGAAATTACAAAAATAATGTAGAAATAATGTACAGACCTTTTATTGTGGTAACTTTACTATTTGCAAGTTGGGGATCTGTGTTCTCCCAGTACAGAACTACCTCATTCAAACCACCAGTTAGCTCATAGACTACAAGAAATATGTGTTGCTTTTTACTATAAATAATGTATTTCGGATGAATTTCTACATTCCCAGGAATCTGAAAACAGAGATGGGTTTCATATCATCATACGATAGTAGTAAGACAATGATTACTAGCCGAGAAAAAACTAATAAAACATTACCGAAGTGTAAAGCTTCTTATAGATACTTTCACTTCCAGAAGTGAGATTATAAGCCATGATGTTTGCACCATCAATATAAAAGGCCCTGACAGGATAGTGAAGGACCCGATTCTCTTTACTGAAGAAATTTAGCTCCAGGTGAATTGGCTGTCAAAATGAGTTAATCAGTCTCCTCCAATCACAAATGAACTATTAATGAATGATATTCAGCAATAAGATCAGTGCAGTAACCTGGCAAATTGGAAAGTCTCGCAAATGATGTTTAGCATCCAAAATAGTAATTAGAGGTAATCGAGATATTGGAGCACTCTTTGCATGGCCTTCCATGAAATGCTGTTGAAACCAGGAAGAGATGATAAATTCAAATACAGTTGTGGGGAAGAGGTAGAATCAATGTAATGGACTGACATTTCATCCTCATTTGTAATTGGTTAGTAGCAAAGCCAATTTATCGGAAGTGATAGTGGATAACTTACGTTTCACAAGTGAATAAAAAAATACGAAAACGCATGGAATCTCTTGATGAGTTAGGTAGTGATTGAGATTAGAGTTAGTTGGTGGATATCAAACCACAAAGATTTCAAAGAACTTCTAATTTTTTATACTGTTAAAATGTGGAGTAGTGCTCTTTGGCTCGTATAATCTGTTTCCTTCTTCGAGATTCCTCAAACATTTCCACTTTGCAATTCAATAAAAATGCTAGTTTCATACAAATTTAGATACTTAACGGACTTTATTTTAGTTAGCTCCTTTTTGAGTAACCCTCCCCTTTCCAGTCCCTTCCTTTTTTACCTTTATCAATTCCATATCAACCGCAAAATGTGCATCTCAAACCACGGACCTTTCTCTCTACTCTTGGCAGTTGGCAGAATAACTTCATAACAAACTTATGTGAATCTAGTTTTAGAACAGCTTTCGAGGTTTATCTACAGCAACGAACTTTGTGCTCTAGTTATCCATCATGAAATTTTTAAATAGATTAAATAAGAAAGAATAAGAGCTTACACTATAAAGAAAAGCCTTCCTCGCCACGTCAGAGATTGTAAGCTGATTTTGACTGAAATTAAATGAAAAAGTCAGGGATGATCGAAAATGAAATACCCGAAAATCAACCAATCTGTATTGCATTGTATTATGATAAATGGAGAAGTGCAATATTGTTATTGCATGTATTTTCAAAGTGCTTATATATTTTAAATTCCTTTGATTATAGCATATGTTAAACCAGTTTGGGACTCCTCCTTTAGGTTGCTAAGTATACCTTAATGATTACAAGTTGTGAACTTGAAGAATTAGAAGAATGCAGATCATATGAGTCCAACCAATATGACTTTCTTGAGTTTTATTTTGGGTCGATCAGAATTAACAAACCCAACTTTTTTGTCATGACTGGCTATTCTGGCTCTAAGTAATGAGAGTATCAAAATAAAGTAATACTGTTTTTAACTAAATAGAAAAAATTACATGTTTTGTTAAAGATGGTGCATTATCTTTTGTCAGGATATCCATTTATTAAGGAAGAAAATATATATCTCATCAAGTAACTTCCATACTCACCCTTTCATATGATGTTCTTGAAGTTGAGCTTGCAGTTGATGATCAGCTAATATACCAGATGAACCAAGTGATGCTAGTTTTTCCTTCAAGACAGACGCTGCTAAACAAATCATAGTTAGCTAGGCAAACAGTAACATAAAATGTCTCCAATGAAAAAAGCATATACCATCTAAAAGATTATAATATATAATAAACCTCCTTATAATTAGATATATTATAACTTGAATCATCAAATAATTAATAGCAGATCTGCATGATTTAGGGAGACGATAAATCATACAAAATCAAATAAATCATGCTACCACTAGCAACATATGATATATCACTTATCAAATTGAGAAGAGATCTGTTCTTCAGAAAATTTGTCTAATGATGAACTTCAAAACGTGGAATTGGATAATATCATGTCCAATAAAATAGAAAGGCGAGCAAGAAATAAATTAAGTGAGCATAAGAATATAAGTGAAGAATCACCTGAGGATCCCCTTGCACTTTGCAAAACAGCAAAGAGTTGTTTCCGCCCTTCTCTGGTGTAAGCAGCTCTATTCTTGCGGTTGTCTCCCCCAACCATGCCCTATATAAGAATCACATAATCTATTTGCTGCCACCTAAAGCATCTGATTGTGTAACACATATCTGAGTCGAAAGATGCTTACAGCAAAAAGTAATGTTGCTAGATTCAACTTTGGGTGCACTTCCAGAGCTCTTATCCGAGGGAGAGGATAAACAGCTTCACCTCCTTGCTGAGATAGAACGCGAGGGATGTCGATAGATTCAATAGCTGTATGATTAAATATGAGTAGAGTCAGTGAGAAAATAGCCTCACGCAAGAATGAAAAGACTGAACAAAGAAAAGAGGCTTCACTAGGCAGAGGAAAACAAAACTGATGATTAACATTCCTTCAAAATAGAATGTCAGGATTATTTCAACTTAGCAAAGATATAAATGAAAAAAACCATAAGATATGGTTCCAGCTGTATGAAAAGCATTAAACTTCTGTAGAAAAAAATCACTACTAGCTTGAAGTAATCATCTAAAACTATATCGGCACTACCTTAATTCTTATACTAGTCAAAATCATAACGGTCAGAAGATCACTCTAAAAGTTACTCCTTTTTTGCATCCTAATGTGAAATGCTAAAGATTATATCATATGTGAAAACTTATAAGCAAACAGAAAAGGTATATGTGTTTAACTGTTGAAGTCAACAGTTGCATAAAAAAAGCCATTGAGATATCAAATACAAGACTGAGGAGGCTAGATGTTCAATGATCTTGAAATAAGTATTTTGGTATCATTATATGTGCATGAGAAGGAGCACAATCTAAGACATGATAGAGAACGAAAAACTTTCACATTGAAAATAAAAAAAATATATTTTCCAAACTGGAAAAGTAGCAGAAAGAGAAGAATCGCTTATCCGAAAAGCAGTGAAAATCCAAAAAGAACAGGGAGAAAAGGTGAAAAGTTTTCCAAAGTGGGGGCCAAATAACTATATGGCTACATTATGTAGATCATTACGATGCTACTTCCACAAATCCCAAAAGCATGATATCTCGAGATAGACCACTAAATAGCATTACACCATTGTACATCAATGTTACTATTGAAAGGACGAATCAACTAACCAGCGGGCTCAAAAAAATTTGCTTGCATTGGTGGTCTGTTAGGATTCACAACTACTCGCGTTTTCCATACTTGAACACTTCCGTCTTTTGACAATGTAACAAGCAACCGCAACATCGGGATCCAAGATAGTGATGTGATTGGTTGTGACCCTGCTTGTGTACTAGAGTAGCACATCAGAAAATTTCATGAGACAAGAGTAGTTACAATTTCAAAGAATGTATTCAACATATTGGACACAAACTTGTGGAGTCTCTACAATAAATTAGCTGGAGGCCAGTAGTTAGGCTTATGATTTTCAACTTGTATGGTCTCAAGTTCTTATCGATATAGGGGAAGGGGGATATAGCAAAATATAGAATAAGTATCTATAGAGATGGCAGCAAATGAGTAAAATCAAGAAGTCAAGAATCACCATATTAAGCATACATAAGATGAAGGTGAATAAATGTATAAGGCACACTTCTCATGGTTGCGTTATGGTATAGATGTATTAGTCAGAACAGGATAGATGGTGTGAAAAGATACATGCATAACTTACATTCCTATCATTAAAGGTCTTTCAGTTGAAACATCCCATGCCAAAATTGTACCTCGTCTGTCACCAACAAATATCCATTCCAGTGTCGGATGAAATGCAAATGCTCCAGCACCCTGTAGCCTGATGGTGTTATCAACTGCAAGGGAAGCAAAAAAAGTTAATAAACCGTCTAAAAAGAAAATGAATAATCACATAGGTGCTCAGCAATTCTTACGCTGCAGAGTGTAGAGAACAGCATATGTATGTATATTGTAAGCTCGGATCAAACCGTCTTGATAAGCCACATACTAGAAACAGAAGCAAATACATTAAATCATCAGCATCTAGAAAGGGTTGTATTATCTGACACAGGCAAGTTATACAATGCAGTTGAAAAACTTACCAAAACAGGAAGGCGAGGATGGCAAGCAAGGTTGACAATAGGTTTCTTCAGGTCTGTCTTTATTTTAGTGGGTGCCTTCCCACCTACCACAGTTCCAACAACTTGATACAAAAACAAAAAACAATAAATTAGTAGCATGCAAGCAAAACCAACCAGAAAGGTCCTCTAGAAGTAACTATGGCCATAATAAAGTTCAAGACTGTTACATCTTGAACTTTCTTGAACTTTATTATGGCCATAGTTACTGAAAGGAAGACAACAAGAATCATGGATTACTATGTCTTTATATCCAAATATGCTGGTATTATGGGGTAGAGAAGCAGTGCAACAAGTAAGTTGGTTCTTGACAGGCAAGTCAGTTGAGATGCGAACAATAAAATCATTGCTTTCTAGGAATAACCTCTTAGAATTTCATCAAAGGAAGTATAGAACAGACTTCATGAAAGAATTATCATGATTGAGCCTCTATACAGACCTCTTTATATATTGTACAGTTGGGATCCAGCACTTTGACCTAACTATGAAGCCATGTTATCCTCTGACACCTCACAATTTCTTAAAATACAATTACTTTGCCAAAACATTCGGATAATATTTATGATGCCACACAACGAAAAATGGTGGGAAACCTGCTTGGAATCAGAGAGGACCACTCTGTGAGAATAATCCTTCCCCCATATAAAAGATACAATTGCTTAGTTGCGCAAGTCATAGATAGTAGATGTTAGAATAGCAATGGACATGGAAGGTGGTGATTCTTACTACATAAGGCAAATACAATGATATTTGGACTGCCATTATGAACTCTTGTAGGTGGGTGGCAGTGGCACTGTCATTAACATGGTATCCATATCCTTCTAACATTCATATTAGTAATTTTTCGATTACTAAACACAATGAAAAATATAGCTTCAGCATTGTCCTGTTCCTTTGTATACCATTAACTATTTACACTAATCACTAATGAGTATCACCTAGTGCTACTTCACGGAACATTACTACAAACTTAGTATTCCAAGATAACTAGTTCACTTTCTTCTCCTTCCTTTGCTCCCTTGGCAGCAGTTAACACCACCACTCCCACCCCGGTGGCACCAACCTTTTTCCTCCAAATGCAGAGATAAAGCATCTACTTGATATTTCAGGAAAGCACAAAACAAAATGTAAAAAGAAACTCAAGCGGGCTCAACCTGTCACACTCATCTTCTTATGGAAACCAAAAAATACAACAGGCTGAAGAGGAGTCAAGGCAAGATGGACTTCAGTATCGATAGATATCTGTTCTGTCCTTTTTTCGGGTGAATGTAAAACACAGGTTTGCTCAGTATCAAAGTCACAGGAGCGGATTGTACAATCCTGCAAGAAAAATAGATGTCATTCACAAATGAGAAGGAGATCAGATACAAGATCAATTACCTTGATATGTTACTGAGCAAAGCAATTCAAAGTAACTAGAAATATATAGACTAGTTGTGGTCAGGTAAAGATAAAGAGAACTAGAAAGATCTGAAAATCCACAAAGCTCGTTAACGAAAGAAACGACCAATAAGAAGGAAGAAACAGATCTGCCATCGTAAGTAAACACTAAACAAGAAATTAATAACAAAAGGCTAGATTGCTAAATAACTAAAACACACCCATTTTCAGGATGTAATACTTCATAAAAGCACATGCAGGTGAGCTCTTCATGAAATCACATTCAGATGTACTGTAGAGCATTGGGTGGCATTTTAGAACAAAACGGGACTCAATGTTTAAGCAATATAACCACATGAAATGAGCACCAACCACCTCAAAATTACACAAACTCCTTCCTTCAGCTATAAGTCATTACCAAAATCTCAATTTGTAAAAACTGATATCTATTTAGTTGAGTAGAATTAACCATGAGACCCCATATGTAAGACACCATAGCTTGGATCAACTTTCCACATCCCTAAAACTCGCATTCACTGAGAGGAAAAGTCAAGTTTATAATGTGCTTACAGTCTAGTAGTTCAATAAGTGGAAAGGCCTTTGCAACACTGTCTAAACTTTTTTCAGTGAACAATTGTTTCCTTCACACTTCTCTATGACCGAAATACCAACTATTCCCTCCCTCCCAAAGAAATCGGTTCATCTACGGTCACGATCTGTAACATTTCATGAAACCAAAGCATTCAGAATTGCTTACTACTCCCTAGAGGTAATCCAACAGCTTTAATTACGGTTCCTATTTGCAGCAGTTCAGCCTAATCAATTAATAAGTTTCTTTTTCTTCTCCCTATTATGCTTGCAAAATGCAGCCAATCGCAAATTACAATACCGAAAGCTGACCTCAAGCACCGCAATGAGAGAGCGGCCAGCTGTGGGGCTATACTCCATGCGAACAACAGGTGAGCCTATGTCCACGGAGGCGATCTTACTCCCCGTATAAGCATCAAATTCTGTGCATACATATATAACTCCAATTTACTTGCCATAAGAGAATTTTAAAAATATCAAGGCAGCGGATGCATGAGAAAGCATACCAATGATGTGAGTGCCGATTGCGGCAGAGACGACCGCCTGCGTCGGGTGGAATGCGGCGGCATGGGGCTGTAAGGGTTTGGAGCTCCGACCCACATGCCGGAGATCCAGATGGTGCACGGCGGCCCACTCCATTGCAGAAACAGTTGCAGCAGCTATCTACACCCGGTATAATTACAGAAACCGATCCGACAGAATACAAAATCCGGATCGATGTGCTTCTAATTCAGATACAAAATATAAAACTCGGATCGGCCAATAATGCTACAACAAAAAGTGAAAGATCTATTAGGATGAAGAAGATCAGATGAAGGGGCGAACGCTACTGAAAAACAATCTCAAGGATGGGAGTAGGGATTTGGCAGTAGCGGATCGACCTAGCTTGAGGTTTTGGCAATTGTATCAACCCCTTTCTCGGCGACATCGGGCTCGTATGATGAAGAAATTTTACTTCCTAGGTAAGACTATTCCTATTGACACCCGCCCCAACCCACGCCTAATACCACAAAAGAGAAATTAACTAAAAGAAATTGTAAAATCACTCCCCAACCGTGATTTGGGGTAGCAGACGCCTCTCCATTTATTAGATCTATATAATTCATGACAAATGACAATTCATTATTAGATCTATATAATTTTATTTGATTAAAATTATTAATTAAATTATTCATAAAAAATAAAAAAAAAATTATATCAAAATTCGTATTTTTTTTACTCTATAAATAAAAATCAATATTGAGTAGTTCTCATCAACAATACTAAACTCTCTTTTGTTCTAAATTTCCAATAACAAATCAAACCTTGGTTTTTCTTCTTACCTTATGGATCCAAATCACCCTGATTATTCGTGGTATATCAACTCCGGCCAATTTTCCAATTCCAAATACCAACCAAACTCCGAATATTATCTTGATTCTCAATTTTCTCCAAATTTGAATCAAATCCCTCCCTCTCAATTTGTCTCCTCATCACAAAATATCTCTCGGAGTTTGTTTCCAGATGTTCATCGTCCAAACCAAAACCAGAGGGGTGTCAAAGAAGATGTAGTTCTTATGTCATCTTGGCTATTCGCTTGCGAAGATAACATAATAGGCAGAAATCAAAAGGGAACCTCTCTATGGGCACGTGTTCATAAATTGTATCATGAGAAACAAGCCAATAATCCAGATGAGCTGAATGAATGAAACATCGAATCAATGAAGGGTCGTTGGAAACAACTTAATGAAAACGCAAAAAAGTGGGTTGTATGTGTCATGTTTAGTATAATCTAGTTATCTTATGCAATCTAGTTATGTAATCTAGTACTTTATTAATCTAATGTTATTTCCTTTTTAAGAATAATTGTCTCAATGTCCTCTTGTGAGAAGATGATTTCGTACAAGTCTACACCATCATAATTCAAGCTTTTTTGTGACAAGTCTATTTCACCCCTGTGACCTATCTACAAAACACCACCATTATTCAAGCTTTTTATGACAAGTTCACTTCACTCCATGTGACCTAGCTACAACACACCACTTTGTGAAGTCTGCAAGCTTTTTATGACAAGTATAGAAGAGTCCATGTGATAAAATGAGAATCCAAAGCTCATCTACCACAATTATTACGACTCACCTACATTACTATATATTTCCATGTACAAGATGTATATGAAGATCACATTACATCGAACTCAATTCATATCTTCTCTTCCTTTATAATTTTATTCAGTCCACTTCACAAAATGTCTAGCAGTAAAAGTTCTTCATCGGATTCATATTCAAATGAGGTTGATCAGCAGAGACGTCCTTTCCAAATACCAGAATTTAATAGATGGCAAGAACGGGTTCATCAACAAAATCATGAGATTGAAAGAATCATTGTGGATTTCATGATTCACAATGTGGCTTATGGTTCTCAAAGATCTACAATCAGAAGGAGGAGGAGGTATTGTAACAAGGAACGTGAGGTTGATGCAGAGCGCTTAATGAACGACTATTTCGAAGATAGCCCGACGTACACTCCGGAGATGTTTCGGCGTAGGTTTCGAATGCGAAAACCATTATTCCTTCGTATAGTGGAGATTGTCACTGCTCATGACAGATATTTTCAACAAAGAAGTGATGCTGCTGGCAGACTATCTCTTTCACCATTACAAAAATGTACTGGTGCTATGAGAGTGTTGGCATATGGGACATCTCCAGATGTCGTTGATGAATATTTCAGAATGAGTGAAACTGTGACAAGAGACTCTCTCATACATTTTGTGGAGAGTGTCATCTCTTGTTTCGGTGACACATATCTCAGAAGGCCTAATAAGCAAGATTTGACTACACTACTGCATGTTGGGGAACAACGTGGTTTCCCGGGCATGATAGGTAGCATTGATTGCATGCACTGGCAATGGAAAAATTGTCCGACTGCATGGGCTGGACAATTTACCGGAAGAAGTGGACATCCAACAATCATTTTGGAAGTTGTTGCATCATATGATTTATGGATATGGCATGCGTTCTTTGGAACACCAGGTTCGCTTAATGATATTAATGTACTACATCGATCTCCCATTTTTAATGATGTCTTAGAAGGTCGATCACTAAAGGTTAGTTACGTAGTTAATGGTCGCCAAAATGATAGAGCATATTATGTCACTGATAGAATATATCCTCCATGGGCTGCATTTGTTAAGTCAATTATCGCTCCACAGATCTCGAAGCACCAGTTATTTGCTCAACACCAAGAGTCTGTTAGAAAGGATGTTGAACGAGCATTTGGAGTTCTACAAGCTCGTTTTGCATTCATCCGACGTCCATGTCTTGTTTGGGACAAGGAAGTGATGGGGAAAATTATGATGGCTTGTATCATTTTGAACAATATGATAGTAGAAGATGAACGGGATACGTATCTAAACTATTATGATCCTTCTGAATTTCTTACAGATATACTTATAGGGGTAGGCGAAGAAAATGACGAACCATTACAATTCTCAACTGAACGCATCATAAGTCTATCCAGTCGTATGGTTAACAGAGATCAACTTCGCAATAGAGATGTTCATTATGCCCTTCGGGATGACTTGATCGAACATATATGGTTGAAATTTGGCACTACTCAGTAAAATATGTGTTGGTCCGGAGACGATAAGTCGGTGTAGAGGGGGGGGGGGTGAATACACTTGAGCTCAGTTTCTTTTTCTCAATGAAGGTCACCGAGGCCGTTGATTGCAACCGATGAACAGGTGTCAAATAAGCCTTCGATCGCGGGACGAGTGAGTCGGCCCATCGAGCTCTCTCCTCTGACCGTGTCGGTCGGACTTTGAGAATCGGTCGAGACAGCATTGTGCGGAAAGTGTGGGGCCCGAATTCATCTCTTTTGAAAACACGTTTTAGCAAATTAAATCTTTTGGCGTGCGCTTTATAAAATACGTTTTATGCAAGCTTATGATTTTCAAGACAGGTTGAATGCTATGCAATAAAACAAGAAAAGAACACAAGCGATTTAACGTGGTTCGGATACGCAAGATCCTACGTCCACGGTCCCGAACAAAGCAGGAGAACTTGTTGATTATCTCGAGCAAGCCTCGAGCGGGGATACTGTGCGGCCGGACGGTTCCCTCTAAGTTATAGTCCTTAGCGACTTCACAATCCAAACCTAAGTACCGAAAGGGAAGGGAATATTCTCCAACTGAGAAGGAGTTCTTACAATAAGAACAATTCACTAAATGTGAACTCCTTCGAATCTAAGCTATAAATATGACAATGAGCTTAGTCTAGAGAAGAAAGGGATCTAAGAACTCTAGAGAGAAAAACTGAGAAATCTTCTAAGTACGCAAGTTTTCCTCTGGATGATCTTTGAGTGTTCTAGAGCGTTTGTGAACTTGAGCTTGTCCCTTCGAAATTTCGTCGCTCGGAGCTTCAAAAACTTCTCTATTTATAGTTGTGATTTATGGCATATGTCCGTTGGAGACGACGATGCCACGTGTCACAAGCTTCCAAGGAAAACGACCATAATTCGAACTTGTTGCGGCGGGCGCTTAATGCGGCTGTTCATGAGAGCAACTTTACTTGTGTAGAGTAGGTAAGCGTTGTCGTCTTCTCATTGGTCGAGGTTTGTAGTTGGTGAGAATGTCAGAGTTGACCGTTCAACAACCTCGTATGTCTTCTGCTGAACTTCTCGAAAAGACTTGAATATCGCTTTCCGTAGGATACAGTAGACTGAAAAGTCTCTGTCTTCTTCGATCGAGTCGGTCGACAGGGGCATCTACTGAGTAGGTCAGCTGGCGACTGCGAAGGTACTGGGCTTGCATGAGTTCTTCTGCTGATGGCTTATCAGCTGCTGGGTTGGCTTCTACTGAAGTTTACTCAGCTGATGTCTGAAGAACGCAAGCGATTACACTGATGACGTGGGGTTCTGAAAAGTATCTTCGACAGAAGATCAGTTCAACAACTACCCCGTACAGGACTTAGACAAGAATATAAAAAACGATTACAACAAGTCTAACTTATACATCAGCTAATCCTAACGACACACTAATCTACTGATATCAACTAGGTTTTGGGATCTTCAATTCCATAGTACTACTATGATTTCCCCCAATTTTATTTTAACCGAACAACAGCTGAGTATCATCTACTGACTCATATCCAACAATTTCCCCCTAATTGATGATGCCAAAACCTCTACCTCTACCTCTTAAACTTCTTAAGTCTATAAAAGATGCTATCCTCCTGACAACAATTTCCCCCTTACAACATTCTGAGGGAAAAAAAAAATAAAGGAATTTCAATACTTCAGTAGGTGGGAGATAGGCAAAATCAGAGAAACTGACTGTGAGTGTGTGTCAGATCACTTAGTGATCAGTCGTGAAAACATAATGCAAAGAGCTGAAAGACAATGAGTAATTGTCTGACAAGCAATAGGAACTGATATATATAATCAATGAAGTACAGGTTCCTATCACTATTACAAAAGATAGAAAAGAGAAAGACTACAGACGCCTGAAGGCTTGAGTGCGTTCCCCCGAATCCTCGCAGATCTGTCCATGGGAGGTTCTAGACGATAGTATAAATAGATTCTCTTCCTCGAGTCCGGATACCCTCGTCGTCTTCGGCAAAGGTGGACACTCGGGTTGAAGCGGAATCTTTGCAAAGACTAACCTCATCTTCTATGTCCTTCGTACATAGAACTCGCGCGCAGCTCTAGGAGGTGGGATGCGCCCGAAAGCCGGGAGCTCTAAACGTAATATTCTGTCTCTTCATGATCTCCTTGAGCCGTTCCCTCGGCTCCGAATTGTACTGAAACATGAACTCATCAAAGGCTTGATCGATAGGTTGCTCTCGAGGATAGAATCCCCAAACATAGTAGCCTTTGATAAATTGCTCTTTAAGTTCTTCCCATTGATCATTAACCTCAGTAGGAACCCATCGATCGACATGAACAACTCGAGTCCTTCTTGGCGAGAGGTGTTCTCTTCCTTGATCCTCTTGGGATTTGTCTTCTCGGGATCACGTCTTGGCTTCTTGGATAGGCTTATCATCTTAGCCATATCGGCCATTCTTTTCTTTTCTCGGAGAGGCTGCGCCCTACGGTCTCCTCGTCCGATATTTAGGCCTTGCGGCGTCGCCTCCCGTGTCGCTTGATCTTCCATTATCCGCTCAGGTGTTAGAGTAGGAGTGGGAATGCTACGAGTAGTAGCCTGGGATCTCGGTCGGAAGAGCCTTAGCAAAATCTACTTGGGCTTTCTTCTTACGCTCTTCGACCGATTCGACCTTTTTCTTGCCTTTGCCCCTAACGGCTTTGCCCTTGGGCTTCTTTGTCGCTTCGCTTTGCTTCTTCAAGCCGACGCTCTCGGTCCAAACTTATCTTGCAATGTTGGGCAATATTGAGGTCATAAGCCTCTTGCTCCGCTTTAGATTTGAATTTTCGGACCGGGGGAGGAAGGAGGAGTAATAGCGATAGCAGTCTCCTTCCCCGGCCTCTCGGAGGAGTCTGTTCTCCTTCGGACTCTTGCTCAACGAAGTGAGCAACATCTTCTATGTGAGCGGCGAAGATGAGATGGGTGTAGGTTCTAGAGGAAATTCGAGCGACGAGAACCCCCCGAGTATCTTCACTCGAGCGGCCGAGGATTGAGCATGAGCAGCTTGAGGGTTGTTCCGCCCCGAATACCTTCCCCCGAGTCCGAGCATTAGAGGGTCCTTCCTCCCGACCACCCTCTACTATTTGGACATCGCCCATATCCGTATCAGGTTCATCCTTCATAATACCTTCCCCCTTTTTGGCATCATCCGCCTTAGAGAGTTGGGTGCGGATGGCTTGAATGTCTCTTTCCACATTGTGGACTGAATCCTTAATCCGAGTTCTTTGTGGATTCGAAGTCCTTGACGAGATCGCAATATAATTCCCAGTCTTTTTCTTGATCGGCTCTAGATGTTTTAAGGCATGTGCGGTGACTCCGACGGAGTTTCAGGCAGAGCCCGATCCTGCGATTCTCGTCATTTCTTTTCGAATAAGTTTCAGAGCCTCCGCCTGTTGGGTAATAGATTTCGAAGGCTAGAGGTGGCAATCTTATTCCGTTCATCGATTTCGAGCTTAACGGTTGTGAGAGCTTGAGTCGAGTCACCGCTCTAAAAATATCTTCTGCCGATTCCCGGAGCAACCGCCGACTCGAGCTTCTAGATCGACTTTACGAGCCGCTAAGGCCGCCTCAATAATCTCCCCGAAAGTTGGGTTGAGGAGTAGGTACTGGAGTCTTTGAGATGTCAGCAGCTATTCTGTCTAAGCTCTGTGTCTGAGCCTTGGTATACTTTGTCCACTTCAGATGGACGTCCTTAGCCAAAAGTCTGTTTTTCTCTCCTTGAGTGCGCTTCTTGAAATCAGCAGATCTGTCGACAGGGGGTTGCAGACCATAGTATAGGTAGATTCTCTTCCTCAGTGTCTGGACATCCTCGTCGCCTTCAGCTAAGTCGACACTCAGGTCGAAGCGATAAGCTGCAGTTCTGACCTCATCCTCTATTTCCTTTGTACACGAAACCCCGCGCGCAGTTCTAGGAGGTGGGATGCGCCTGAAAGCCGGAGCTCTGAAAGGAATGTTCTCTCTCTTCATAATCTCCAGAAGTTGTTCCCTCAGCTCAGAGTTATAATTGAACAAAAACTCGTCAAAGGCTTGTTCGATAGTTTGCTCACTTGGATAGAATTTCCATACGTAGTAGCCATTGATAAATTCCTCTTTGAGCTCTTCCCATTGATCATTAACCAGAGCAGGAACCCATTTATCAACATGAAGCACAGGGTCCTTTTTGACATGAGGCGCTCTTTTCCTTGATCCTCGTGGGATTTGTCTCCTGGGATCAGCTACTGGCTTTTGAGATAGGCTCATCATCTTAGCCATATCAGCCATTCTCTTCTTCTCTCGAAGAGCCGCTGCCCTGCAATCTCCTTTCCTGAGATTTAGGCCTCGCAGCGTGGCTTCCCACGTGGCTCTATCTTCAGCTTCTTGCTCAGGTGTAAGATGAGTCTGATAGTGACTCGAGCGAGAGCTTGACCTCGTAGTAGAAAGAGTTTTTGTGAACTCCTCCCCGAGCCTTTTCTTTTCTTCGTCCACGTACTCTTGCTTCTTCTTACCTCTCGCCCTTAACAACTTTGCCCTTAGGCTTTTTAGCAAGTTGAGCTTCTTCCAGCTGTCGCTCATGGTCCAGCTTGTCTTGTAGTTGTTGGGCTACGCGGAGGTCGAAGGCTTCTTGTTCCGCTTTAGATTTGAATTTTTGGACCGGGGAGGAAGGAGGAGTAGTAATAGTAGCAGTCTCCTTCCCCGGCCTCTGCGGAGGAGCCTGTTCTTCTTCAGACTCTTGCTCAATGAAGTGAGCAACATCTTCTATGTGGGCAGCAGAAGATGAGATAGGGGTAGGTTCTAGAGGAAATTCAAGTAGCGGAACCCCCCGAAGTATCTTGAGCATTAGCGAGTTGAGGGTTGTTCCGCTCCGAATACCTTCCCCCCGAGTCCGAGCATTAGAGGGTCCTTCCTCCTGACCACCCTCTACTATTTGGACATCAGCCATATCCGTATCAGGTTCATCCTTCATAATACCTTCCCCCTTTTTGACATCATCTGCCTTAGAGAGTTGGGTGCGGATGGCTTGAATGTCTCTTTCCACAGTGTGGACTGAATCCTTAATCTGAGTTGCTGTGGATTCGAAGTCCTTGACGAGATCGCAATATAATTCCCAGTCTTTTTCTTGATCAGCTCTTGATGTTTTAAGTCATGCGGTGACTCCAGACGGAGTTTCAGCGAGCCCGATCCTCGCGATTCTCGTCATTTCTTTCTAAATAAGTTTCGTAGCCTCTCGCTCGTTGGGTAATAGATTTCTGAAGGCTAGAGGTGGCAATCTTATTCCTTTCATCGATTTCGAGCTTAACAGTTGCAAGAGCTTGAGTCAGCTGCTCTGAAAATATCTTCTGCTGATTCTGGAGCAACTGCTGACTCTGAGCTTCTAGATCGATTTTTTGAGCTGCTAAGGCTGCCTCAATAATCTCCTGAAGGTTGGGTTGAGGAGTAGGTACTGGAGTCTTTGAGATGCCAGCAGCTATTCTGTCTAAGCTCTGTGTCTGAGCCTTAGTATACTTTGTCCACTTCAGATGGACGTCCTTAGCCAAAAGTCTATTTTTCTCTCCTTGGCGTCGAATGGCTTTATTTACAGACTTTGAGGACACGGAACCGATAGGTTGTATCTGGTATGAGCTGGTTCCGAGCCTCTGCTCAGAAAACGTGAGGAGCTGCTCCCTACTGTACTTCGGAGCACCTTGAGCATCACCTGATGTATCAGGAAGTGGTGATTTGCTCTTCTCACGGGGAGTTGAACCCTCACCAGAGCCTCCCAACTCTGTATCCTTGGGTGTCTGATCCTTCCTCTGATTGTTATCATCATCATCTTTCTTATCATCAGCAGGAGGAGATGGGGGTGGAGGAGTGTTACCAGGGACTGACTCTCGCAAGCTTAGAAGGTAAAGCATTGCGGCTCTGAGATCTTCAAGAGTAGCTAAGTCAACTGGTTCTCCGTACCCTATTACTTCTTGTAGCTTCTGCTCCTCATCGTGCAAGTAGAGAACTGAGTGGGTTTTGATTATGTCTTCTAGAATATCCCAACTCAGAAATCTTAGAAGCATTTGAACCCTAGCCCTGATGGCTATGTCGACTAAGTCTGAGTGCCCAGCGATCTCAGGAATATGATCGTGTACTTCAGCTGAGGCACGGAGACGAGTGGTGTGAATAGCTGTCCACTCAGTCGCATTCTCCTCAGTCGGTTCCCTAACGTCCGAATGTGTGTCATCGGAGCTGATGACTTGAGCTTTCTCCTTGAGGGTTGCTCCTTCAATCCCTGTGTCGGAGTCTAAGATATACTCACCCTGTTGTGGAGGAGGAGCTTGTGCTAAGATGGTTATCGGCTGAGCCATAGTGACCTCAGCTGGTTGTGGCCTATTAAGCCTCCTCCTCTTGGGCACGTCAGCGGGAGATGGCAAGACAGGAGCAGCTCTCTTCTGCTCAGGTGGCCCTTTGCCAATCGACTTCTCCGTCGCTTCTTTAGTCTGAAACTTTATCAGCTTAGTGTTGTACAGCTTTGAGTCTTCAAAAGCTGAGTTCCTCTGTACAACACTCTCTATTAGGACTGACATCTTGGTCCCGAATAGAAGCTTACCCACACTGGCCAACCTTCTCTCGCCAGTGGGTAGCGTAGTGAACTTCTGGGCTTGGGCTTTCATCTGAGTTGTATAATAGTCAACCCAGTTCACTTCTACTCCATCATCTATAGCCATCATCAGCTGAATCCTTGGCTTGGACAGTTGATCGTACGATCCAGCTGAGCTTGTCAGTATGTGCGAGACCACATACGCTAAACCTCTGTACTGAGGTAGCAAGAGATTCCTCGGGAGAGCAGTCTTGAACGTCAGATCACTGCGTCCACAGAACTTTTGCACATAAGAGTTGATCTCCCTCTCCTTATATCCGATAGGGGAGATTCCGAATTAGGAAGGCTGAAACGCGAGGACCGGAGCCTCTCGGATGTTGAAGGTCTTACGAGACGCCTTCCACTTGTTCGGATTAGTCTCCTCCATGTAAGAAAACGAGGCTTCTTCTCCTCTTGGCAACCACCGAATTCCAGTTGAAATATGCCTCCGCCACTTGCCTCGGCAGACTAGCACGGGGATGCTTGGTCACGAGGGTCTCCAACCTGACCTCTCCGGAGCATCGAACATCGGTTCCGGATATGGGATATCCACTTGGCGGAAAGCCATTGTGGGTTCGAACCGAATCCGGATGGTCATGATCTCCACTATAGGTTCGGGAGTGCGTACGATCGCCATAGAAATCTCGCAAAACAACTTGTTAGCACTTGAAAATAGAGTAAGTTAGTAGTTATCAGCAGATTTTAATACATTACCGAGTATTAGAGCTTGAAAGATGCACAGGCAAGGCAGTTATAAGAAGTAGAAACTGATTGCGAGTAAAGCTCGTAAGGTATGAAAATGGCGAAAAGTAACGAATGATATAAGATGAAAGATTTTGTATATATTGGCTTGATTGCACGTTTTAATCTAACAGCTGAGTTTTAATCTTTCATAACTATGGATGGCTAAGATTTAATGTTATAAAAGGAATGATTACCAAAGCCGCCTAAAACATAGATCTACGTAATAAAGGTAAGTGAGAAGACATGCATTAAATGCGCGACAGACAACATTAATTACTCAGGTTAAGGTTTCCTACTAACCTTTCCTTAAACTATTAATGGCGGGAAATGAATGCACATTAACTACTGAGTGTGAGCGACTGATGCAATAAATGCGAGCATGCTTAAAAAAAAATAAGTACACAAAATTACGCAAACCTCTTCAGCTGAACTTATCAGCTGGTTACCGTTATGTATAAGGAGAATGGTTGTCATGCTGATGACTATGTTCCCCCTTGCTGTGTACAGTGTGACTTTCCCAAGCCGAGTTCTTGTACTTAGTTATCTGACCTGTCGTACTGATTCCTTATGCTGATACCAATTGTTGGGCAATGATGTTCTCAGTAGTCGGCATCTACTGACGCATCTCAGTAGGATCCAGTAGACCTAGCTCAGCTAACCTGTTCTCAGCTAGTGGTTTGGTCAGTATATCTGCCCTTTGCTTGTCAGTATGGATATTCTCCATCCTGATATCCTTCTTCTCGACATGGTCTCTGATGAAGTGGTGTCGGATATCCACGTGCTTGCATCTGGTATGTAGAACTGGGTTCTGAGTTATGGCAATTGCACTTGTGGAGTCGCAGTAGATGGGCACTTCATCCTGAGTTATACCATAATCTCTAAGTTGTTGTCGAAGCTAAAGGATTTGGGCACAACAACTTCCTCGCAGCCCATGTACTCGGCTTCGGTAGTGGACGTTGCTGCGAATGCTTGCTTCTTTGAAAACCAAGAAATCGACTTGCTTTGCCTAGGAACCGACAAGTTCGGAAGTTGACTTTCGATCTATCCCGCATCTCGCATAATCGGCATCGAATAACTCGTCGGGATTAAGTTATCATCGCGGGGATACCATAACCCAAAGACGTGTTCCTCTTAAATAGCGCGAGAATCTTCTTCGCCGAGTCTAAATGACTTCGCTTGGGATCTGCTTGGAATCTTGCGCATACACCTACAACATAAGTTATGTCAGGACGGCTAGCTGTTAAATAAAGTAAAGAGCCTATAATAGCTCTATAGTCAGTAGAGTTAACAGAAGCTCCCTCTTTGTCTAGATCAATTTTAAAGTTCGTGTTCATGGGGATTTTGGTACGGCTTGTTTGGAGTCGCACCGAATCTTTTGAGAAGGTCTCGAGTGTATTTGGCTTGATTGATGAAGATTCCTTCAGGTGATTGCTTCACTTGAAATCCAAGGAAATAATTCATCTCTCCCATCATGGACATCTCGAATTTCTCTTTCATCATCTTCTCGAACTGGCGGCATATGGTTTCATTTCGCGTAGCGAAAATGATGTCGTCCACATAGATTTGCACCGTAGGATGTCATCTCCTTGACTTTATGTTGAATAGGGTGCGATCTACTATCCCCTTCGAAGTAGAAAGTCCGATAGGGTATCATACCAAGCCCCTGGGTGCTTGTTTTAACCCATACGAGCTTTCCTAAGTCTCGTACACTCGATGTCCCTGCGGAAAGCCGGGCGGTTGTTCCACGTAGACTTCTTCCTTCGACGCCCGTTCGTAAAAGCCGACTTTACATCCATCTGATAGACTTTGAAGCCTTGATGTGTTGCATAAGCTAGGAATAGACGAATGGCTTCCAATCTAGCGACTGGAGCGAACGTTTCATCAAAGTCAATTCCTTCTGCCTGACTGTATCCCTTTGCAACTAGTCTTGCTTTATTTCTGACAATGACGTTGTTTTCATCTCGCTTGTTTTTGAAGACCCACTTAGTACCAATCACGTGTTGATGTCTAGGTCTATCAACAAGCTCCCATACTTCATTTCTGACGAACTGGTTCAGCTCTTCTTGCATAGCAATGACCCAATCAGCATCTTTAAGTGCGTCCTCTATCGATCGAGGTTCTTACGTAGACGAAAAACAAGAGTAAAGTGAGCTTTCTCCTTGACTTAATCTTGATCTCGTCCTTATAGTTGCTGATGGATCTCCAATGATAAGATCTGAAGAATGAGCATCGAGCCACGAACGCCTGAGTCGGGCTTCTTCTTCTGATACTACTTCTGCACAGTCAGTAGGAGTGTTAGGCATTTCGATGAGTAATCGTTACGTGACCGTAGCAATTCGGTAAGAATGTTAGGATCTACCGAGTTTCCGTGGTTCAGGGGCATTTAGCTCGGGAACATTAATCGTTCCCCCCCGAGTTTATATTCTCGGTAGAGGTCTCGGTTACCACTCGGGGCTTCCTCATCGACCGATGTTACTCGTTGTTGATTCCGTTCGATAGAATCAACTAGGTCGGCTACATCGATTGTTGGTTGAGTCCCGAGTTTGTTCATCGTCCGACTCATCATCCCAACAATGCTTTGGATATTTTCAGCTTTATCGGTAAGTCCGAGATCCCGCAGACTTGCTTTGCCGACATCATCGCATTTGACTCTGTTTCTTTCCTGTTCTCAGTAACAAATTCATCAAAAACAACATGAGGGCTTTCCTCCACACAAAGAGTCCGATAGTTAAAGACTCTGAAGGCTTTACTGACTCGAGAGTAACCTAAGAAAACTCCTTGATCAGATTTGCTATCAAAGACCTTCAGCTGATCTTTCCCATTATTGTGGATAAAGCAAGGACGAATGAAAAATATGAAAATGAGAAATAGAAGGAATTCTCCCTTTCCATAATTCATATGGTGTCTTCATGTGTTGCTGAGTGAGTAGTGAGCGATTCTGAGTATAGCAGGCGGTGTCAGTAGCATTAGCCCAGAACTTCGAGGGTAGTCCAGAATCTGCGAGGAGCGTTCTTGCTGCTTCTTTGAGTGTTCTGTTCTTTCGTTCAGCAAGTCCGTTCTGCTGAGGGGTGCGTGCAGCTGATGTCTCGTGCTTAATTCCCTCTTTATCGCAGTATGTCTTAACTACTGAGTTTAGAAACTCTGTTCCTCTGTCCGAGCGAATTCTTTGAATCTTGATGTCCTTTTCCACACTGAGTTTCTTCGCCAGATTGGGCAACTCGGTTTGAACATCGATTTATTGGCGATGAAGATGACCCCGGTATATCTCGAGTAGTCATCAATAACGACGAGGGCATACTTCTTGCCTCTTTATAGTCACTGGAGAGACTGGCCCGAATAGGTCCATGTGCAGCAGCTGAAGGATTCCATCAGTGGAAGGTGACGGAATAGGTGGATTGCTACTCTTTGTTTGCTTTCCCTTCAGACATGCTTCACAATTTCTGTCTTTAACGAACGATTCGTTGGGCAGTCCTCTGACTTTGGAGTTCTTGGCTAGCATGTTCATGGTCTTGAAGTTCGGGTGGTTGAGTCTCTTGTGCCATAGCCATCCCGACTTGTCACCAGATTTTGTCTGCGCTAGTAAGCAAGCCTCGGGTTACTGCGGTTTTCCGATCTCGCAACATAGATGTTTTTCCTCCGCGAACCCGATAACACTCTTTTTTCCCCGTAGATTTGTCAACAATATCACAGAAACCAGCGTCAAAGATTACTCTATTAAGATTATCACATAATTAATTGACTGAAAGGAGATTATGTTGAAGTCCTTCAACATATGTTACTCTTGGAACTGTGGCAGTCCCAGTTGTCAGCGTTCCGTATCCCCTTGTATAGCCTTTGGAGTTGTCACCGAATTCAATTCGGGACCATCTTCTTGTACGTAGTTGGTCGGCGAGCTCTTACCGGTAAGTCATGTGTCTCGAGCGGCCGCTGTCCACTATCCAAGGGTCCTGATGCACCTACAAAACAGAGGCATTTTTAGGTACCCTTTGGTTCAGTTGGGTCCTTACTGGTTAGTGGGTGATTTCGGAACCCATATCTGTCTAGGAACCTTAGAAGTCTGAGACTTCTTCTTCTGAACCTTGTCAGCTTTCTTCTCCATAGGACTTGGAGATACTGACTTTCTGCTAAGATTTTTGGGTCATGCGCTTTCTTCTTCTTGAGTCTTAGCGCTTCTCCTGACCCTGGGCTCATAGTAGTACGAGCCGTACTGAGCCGGATGCTCATATAATGGCTCTGCATCGTTACGCCCATCCGACCTTCTTGGTTCCCCCCCGAATTTGATCGTGGTGTCCCGGGGTGGAACCATTTGTCGGTTGTTTCTTATGATTGCTCGGGCGAGGTGCAATCATTTTCATTTGTTCTTCGCCCGAGGTGGTGTGTTAGCCGTTTGCACTTTCCCCCCGACGAACCTATCCGCCCGGCGATTCTGAGCTTTTAGAAGTGGAAGCTTCGTGAATATAACCAAGGCCTTCTTTTACAGTAGTTGGCCGTTGTGCTCTAAGCATGCTTTCTAGCTTCTCCTTAGCTCCCAGGTACTGTTCAGTCATCAGTCCTCTCCAAACCTCATCACTTCTCCTGAGAGAATCATAGTCCTTCTGTACGTCTGAGAGTTTCTGACCGAGTTGGGCTATTTCGGTCTCTTTCTCGAAATTGTCCTTAGTCAGGACTGAGATCTGAGTCTCTTGAAGCTGAGACTTAGTCATAAGAGATTCAATCTCTTCCTTGAGTCTCGCAACTAGATTCTCCGACTCGAGTAGAGACTCGACAATCGAAGAAAGTCTCCGATTCTCGGCCTTTACCTGTTCTAGTTCTCGGATGGTTCTGTTTGAACTCTTTGCTCAGTGAATCCGTTCCTCTAGTAGATCGTCGTAGGCTTGTACCACATCTAGAGGATCATCTCGAGACCGAGCACGTGTCGTGTGTGCTTTGTGTGAAGAAGAGGTAATATTAAGTTTAGAATTTACCTCGGCCTCTTCTCCGGCCATCGACACTTTGTTCACCGATTCCTCGGGAACCTTCTCTCCGACTTCAACGGCTACGAATGCAGCTTCATCTTCGAAAGAATACATGAATGTATCCTCTTCAATTGAGTTGTCGGATATCTCTCCGGCTATGTAGGCTCGCCTTCGCTTGGCAAATTTTTCTCTTCGGCTCGCCGTTCGCTCTTTGAGCGGTGAGAGTTCGGGACAGGTCATACCGATAGTGTCCCTCCTTCTTGCGGTTGTAGCGGGTGGATGTTCTGCTTTGCTCTTACCACTGAGTCTTTAGACGGACCGGCGACGAGACTCCGATTTCCCGCATTCGAGTAGAAGGATTAGATTCTTCTTTCTTATGATAGTCTTTCTTACCTGAAGAAGAATCTCGGTTGTATTTCCTCAGCTTTCTGACTTTCTCCTTTTCCCTCTGATATTTGAGAGCCATCAGTGCTAGCTGATCAGGGCCTGGAGTCTCGGAAGACTTTGCTACTGATGTGGCCACAGCTTTGCTTGAGGAAATAGGCTTGGCTCCTGTGTTGCTGACTGTTGCCTTGAAGGCATGGTCGAACTATATGTGTCAGCTGGAGCGCTTAAGCACTTTTGGGGTAGGCTATGCTCGAATTCCTCCGATTTTAATTATGAAAATATAACATCAGGAGTTAGAGCATTTAGATCAGAGCAACGTAAATAAGTAGCAAAAGGAAGCCACTTCTGTCGGGGCAACGCTCTCAAGATCTTGGTGTTCATCTCCTTGTTGGTGAACGACCTCCCCAGCCCATTGATGACATTGACTTGATTGGTGAATCTGACAGTAGGCTCCATTGCAAAGGCGTCGAACTTCTGAAGCTCTAGCTCGAGCTTGTTTTCTTTGATCTGAGGGGTTCCATGGCTCAGTACAACCAAGGCGTCCCATAGCTCTTTCGCCGTCTTGCAATCCTGTACCCTTCCGAGGTGTGAGTCACTGAGCGTAGTCAGTATGGCATTACGTGCAACTCGGTCAAGGTTGTGCAACTTCTTTTCTTCAGGCGTGAAGGCAGATTTATCTTTGGGAACCTTAGCACCAGTTTGTGCTCCCGCGCCTCCTCCAGCAGCAAATACTACGCTGTCGATCATGGGAATGATCGGTCCTGACTCTAGGACATCTGACATGCTGTCGTGGAGTGACGTTAGGTGTGCCTCCATACGTACGCGTCATACCGTGTAGTTCTCTATTGAGAACATCGGTACCATCCTAATACCTGACATATCAGACATCGTAAGAGTAAGAGTATAAGGATGCTGAAAAGATGCTTATGCAGTGAAAACGGGTTTCGTGGATCGGTTCGAGAGGACCAGGTTTTTGAACCGGCGATCGGTTGAACACCGTGCGCTCTGATACCAATTGTTGGTCCGGAGACGATAAGTTAGGTGTAGAGGGGGGGGGGTGAATACACCTGAGCTCAGTTTCTTTTTCTCAATGAAGGTCAGCTGAGCTGTTGATTGCAACTGATGAACAGTGCCAAATAAGCCTTCGATCGCGGGACAGAGTGAGTCAGCTACTGAGCTCTCTCCTACCGGCCGTTGTCGGTACTTTGAGAATCGGTCGGAGACGGTTGTGCGGAAAGTGTGGGGCCCGAGAATTCGTCTCTTTTGAAAACACGTTTTAGCAAATTAAATCTTTTGGTCATGCGCTTTATAAAATACGTTTTATGCAAGCTTATGATTTTCAAGACAGGTTGAATGCTATGCAATAAAACAAAAAAAGAACACAAGCGATTTAACGTGGTTCGGATACGCAAGATCCTACGTCCACGGTCCCGAACAAAGCGGGAGAACTTGTTGATTATTCCGAGCAAGCCTCGAGCGGGGATACTGTGCACTGGACAGTTCCCTCTAAGTTATAGTCCTTAGCGACTTTACAATCCAAACCTAAGTCTGAAAGGGAAGGGAATATTCTCCAACTGAGAAGGAGTTCTTATAATAAGAACAATTCACTAAATGTGAACTCCTTCGAATCTAAGCTATAAATATGACAATGAGCTTAGTCTAGAGAAGAAAGGGATCTAAGAACTCTAGAGAGAAAAACTGAGAAATCTTCTAAGTACGCAAGTTTTCCTCTGGATGATCTTTGAGTGTTCTAGAGCGTTTGTGAACTTGAGCTTGTCCCTTCGAAATTCCGTCGCTCGGAGCTTCAAAAACTTCTCTATTTATAGTTGTGAGTTATGGCATATGTCCGTTGGAGACGACGATGCCACGTGTCACAAGCTTCCAAGGAAAACGGCCATAATTCGAACTTGTTGCGGCGGGGCGGTTAATGCGCTGTTCATGAGAGCAGCCTTTTCTTGTGTAGAGTAGGTAAGCGTTGTCGGCTTCTCATTGGTCGAGGTTTGTAGTTGGTGAGAATGTCAGAGTTGACCGTTCAACAACCTCGTATGTCTTCTGCTGAACTTCTCGAAAAGACTTGAATAGCTGGGTCGCTTTCCGTAGGATACAATAGACTGAAAAGTCTCTGTCTTCTTCATCGAGTAGGCGACAGGGCATCTACCGAGTAGGTCACGGGCGGCTGCGAAGGTGCTCGGGCTTGCATGAGTTCTTCTCGCGATGGCTTATCATCGGCTTTGGGTTGGCTTCTACTGAGGTTTACTCAGCTGATGTCTGAAGAACGCAAGCGATTACACTGATGACGTGGGGTTCTGAAAAGTATCTTCGACAGAAGATCAGTTCAACAACTACCCCGTACAGGACTTAGACAAGAATATAAAAACGATTACAACAAGTCTAACCTATACATCAGCTAATCCTAACGACACACTAATCTACTGATATCAGCTAGGTTTTGGGATCTTCAATTCCATAGTACTACTATGATTTCCCCCAATTTTCTTTTAACCGAACAACAACTGAGTATCATCTACTGACTCATATCCAACAATATGTAATTTGCATATTTTCGTATCAGTATTTTACTATTTTAGGTATTCGATGCTTGATTTTATTTATTAAGATTTTCAATCTTCTTGTAATACGAGGGTTTAGAAATTTCAATTTAAGTATTTTAATCTTCGTGTAATCTCTATTTTGTTATAAAATCAAGAATCTACTTTTTAATTATATGATAAATAATTTTAATTAACATCATCAATTTTAAATAATATAATTTTATAGTATTTTTTAAATTTTAACAAAATACTATATTATATATAATACTTATTTTTAAAAAAATGTGAAAATAAATTATAAGTTAGGTTGGGTTGAGTTAGGAATGAGAATAGAAATTAAAAAAGTTATGGGTTGTGATATAATTGGAGAGAGAAATGAATATTTTATTTAGAAGGTTGGGTTGAAGTAGGCTGCGGATGGAAATAGTAAGACCGGATAATTTTCAACTAAGTAATACTTCTGCCCTCACATTTAACATGACACGTTTTTCTTTTCGGGACATCAATAACTTTAAAAAATATTACTGTATCCGTCCCTCATACATATGCCTACTTTTTTTCGTCTATCCCAAATTTATATGCCTATTAATAATTTTTTGTGTCTACCTAAATCTTTCACTAACTTTAATACATCTAATTAATGTGAGAATTTAGAAAAAGACTAATTTATCCAACTTTTCTAATAACAAATACAATTATGTCTTTAACATTTTAGTAATTTACTTTAATTTACTCATATTCCAATAGCAATATTTATCTCATTAAGTATTTTCTTAATATGTGTGGAATAACAAATAGACATATATATTGGGGACGGAGGGAGTACTAAATTATCTCTTACTTTTTTTTATTTCTCTCTCCTACTTTTTCATTTCTCTCATATTTTATCATTTACTCTCTCACAAACTCATTTATCTTCTCTTTGTTACTTCATCATTTATTCATCTCTCATACTTTATCATCCACTTTCTTAATTTCCGTACCGAAAGAAATATATCATGTTAAATGGACTGGAGGGACTATTAATGTGAAAGGAAAAGAGGGAAAATTAACCCGTTAACAAACCCGAGATAAATTCGGTTAAATCAGCTTTGATTTGAATTTCCAAAAAACTAGGACATCACCCGTACTCTGTACGGAAAAATATTACGATTTTATAATACAATAGTTACTACTACTTTAAATAATAATATTATATCATATATCATATTATTAAAACACAAACTACTAAGTGGGATACAAAATAATATTCAAGTCATATACTCCCTCCGTCCCGTTATTTGTGGCTCAATTGGTTTCGGCACGGGAATTAAGAGAGTAGATGATAAAGTATGAGAGAGAGAGTAGATGCTAAAGTATGAGAGAGAAGATGAGTAAGATAATGAGAGAGTATGAGAGAAAGATGATAAAGTAAGAGAGAGAATGTAATAAAGTAGGAGAGAGAAGATGATAGAGTATGAGTAATTTTTTACCAAATTAGGAAAGTCGGCACACATAATGGGACACCCCTTTCGGGAAAGTGAGCCACAAATAGCGGGACGGAGAGAGTATATTATTAAAACACAAATTACTAAATGAATTACATAGTAATATTCAAGTTGTATATATTTTAAAACACAAACTACTAAATGGAGTAGTAGTAATATTCAAGATTTTGAATCATGTTTCTCAAATAATGGGTGAAATATATACAATATACTCTTAAAGCATCTTTGTTTTGTGCAAAAATAAATAAATTAGGTGACGCTAAACAGCTATAGACATAGTATTTTGGTGAATAAAAAGTTTTATAAATCTTAGCAGAATGCTATCTTTAGAGGGATTTTAAGTTTTCACATCATGGAAAAAAAAGAGGAAAAAGATTTGTCGGCTGCTCATGTTTCCTCGAGCTCATCAGAGAACTACTATTTCAATTGATTTTATAAATTATGTATTTGTTTCATAAGCTGGGGACACTCCATGGTCCAAAGGACTACCTTACTCAAGTTGTCATGGAGAAATCTAAACATTATTTTAGTGTTTAAGACTAACAAATTCATAGAGTTTTAAATAATTAATGCTACAAAACGTATACAATCCAACTAATATCTCCCACCTTTATTTCTAGAAATGTATCATATTTTCGAATATTCATAATTACATAAGCCATTGCTTGTAATTAACATCTAAACATTGTTAACATGTATCACCCCCAACAGTAACACCCCTAGTATTCTCATAAAATAGGTAATCTCTCTCAATTGAGATCCACATAGCTCCAGATTTTTACTAAAGGCATTTGCTTCACTAAATTCGATATAAGGTTTTCTGCGAACAAATGCATAAAGACTCGGTAAATAATTATTGAGTAACAATAAGGGACACAATTAAAATTTGAAGAAATATCTCAGAAATATGTGGCAGAAACACAAACCGTTTTAACACCATCATCTTGATCTTTTGAGAATGAACATAACTCATTATTTGTAATTTGGGTTAATAAAATTATATTCAAACCAAGAAAATTAAGAAACAACATGATTTTGGGTCATGTTCATCTATTATTCCATTCACCTACGCGGCTATGATTGGTATTTCATCCATTTCTTGCCTAATTACATGTAAAAACATTTCATCGTCACCATTAGTCATACATTTGCTACGTTCTACTATCATGTCTGCATGTCCATCTAAACAAAAAGATTAAATAGATTTTCTAATGCATGTGTACATAATATCAAGAAGTTTCGACATTCTAGAGCTATCGCATATATTATACGGATAAGACAACGTAGAGGGATGATGATTATTATACAATTTACAAATCTAAAGTTTAAGGGATAAAAAACAAAGGTCAATATAAATATGTAAATATAGTTCAATCACTAAACAAATATATTTGTATCTGAGCATGAATTTGTATAAACAATGCAAATATTAATAAACAGAACTTTAAGGCAAGAGTATCTTCTCTAGAAGGTATCAATTAGCTCCTCCCTTGAGAAGCATCTCCAAATATTCAGATGGTGATTCTAGGATAATCGTATCTAGAAGAGCAACAAACCCAGTGAAGATGTGGGTGGAGCTTTCTTTTCAATATTTCAGCTTCATCCCTTTTTTCTTATTAACTTTACATATAAGTAGAGTGTGTATAACCTGCATTCCTTTTGATGCACATCTAAAAGTCTAGAACATAGCAAAAAAGGATCAAATATAGATTATTCATCACTTTTGATATTAAGAAAGCTTTTAGATTGGTTGTATAATTACAAATTTTGTTGGAGAAGAATCACATTTATCTGTTGCTGAATCAATTTGAAATTGACAGTAAATTTCACTAGTTTTTACGAACCATGTCAACAAACCAAACCTTCATAATCAAACAAATTTTGCATTGTAAATCCAGATATAAAAATTGAAGTTTACTATTTTAAAAGTGCATAAAATAAATATTCATTGAAAAATGCAACGAATACTGGGAAAATAACTATCACACTTTTCAAAATCACAACGTGAGAATCCTCAAAGCGTGAAAAGGAGAAATAATTTTATTCATCTCTCATACTTTATCATCCACTTTCTTAATTCTCATACCGAAAAGAAATATATCATGTTAAATGGACTGAAGGGAATATTAATGTGAAAGGAAAAGAGGGAAAATTAACCCCCTTAACAAACCCGAGATAAATTCGGTTAAATCAGCTTTGATTTGAATTTCCAAAAAATTCGCGTTTGGGTAATGTTTATTAGTACTAAGTACTAGAATTATTCTTTAACTAAAAAAATAGTTTATAATTACTCGTACTTAAAATTGATTGAAGTTTTTATTAAGCAAAAATTAATAATGTTTGAATTATTATTAAAAAAATATTAATTTTAGAAAAAACTTAAAAGTACTATCATATTAGTTTTTGAACTTGTGCTTATTTCAACCTTTTGAACTCAAAAAAGTAAAATCATGTATTCAAACTTTTTAAAAAGTTGTTTATAAAAAAAATTTGAAACTGTTTTTCTTAGTCATTCCAAAAACTGTCTTAATATATTATTTGGACAAATAATTTTTTATTACAACTTTAATTGTTGGGTCATCCCAATAATACGTGTATGTTAATCATGATGAAAGAAAATTATCGATTGAACTCAATTTGAATAGAGATAGATTATCATTGAGATAATGAGAACACTAACCCTTTGTTTAACCCTTTGTTTGATTGTGGAGAGAAAATAAGATGAAAGAAATGCTATATAGAGGTTTTACTACTACCTTCGCCTGCTATAAGTAACTTTCTTTGGATTTTTAAGAAACAAATTATCACGTTGCACATAATAATAATAACCTATAGTATTTTTTAATAAAGTGTATGAATTTTCGGCTTTAGATCTGCTGTCCCCTTTCCCTATCCCAACCCTGTCCCGAGCCCAAAACGTCGTCCTTTCTACATTTTTTATGATATTTATTTTTCCCTTATCTCACTTTTGCAGCCGCGGCTCGACTCGGGAATGAATATTAAAATTAGGGCTTCTCATTCAGCAATCTCTCTCCTTTTCAACCTCTCTCTCCTTATCAAACTTCTCCAATCCTCCTAAATTCTGATACAAACCTGCAACAAAAATTGACACATTATTGAGCTAAATCTATACAACTCATCACTCAAATCAAAACTCATATTCAAATTAACAAGATGCTTACTAGGGCTAAGGGAAGTAATTATAGATTTTCTTGTTGAGGAAATGATGCAATTGACATTCCTAAATTCATTCCACTGGTGAGCGCATGGAATTTTCAATTAAAAATCAAACAAAAAATAGAAATAACAATTAGCTGTTATCACCATATGATTATTTTCACCTTTGAAAATTGAAGTATTGAATACGCATAAACAAAAAAGATTTTTCCAAATTTCTTCTTCTTATCAAGTCTAATAAAAAGATTAATTAGCGTACCACATGAAGAAGAAGAAGAAGAAGGCGGTGGTGAATTAAATTGGACGAAACTATTCAGATTTTGCCGAAATCAGTCGAGTCGTATGTTCTTGGATTTATAGTTGCCGACTTCTTTCTCGATTTTGGTATGTCGTGATCAGTTTCTTACTGATAAGTTCTTTGATATCAATATCATGATTTTGCATGATTAGTTTTTTAAAGGTCGAATTTTCCCAACTTAATTTTGTTAATTTATTTAAGCCCAACCCATTATTACAGTCCGGTCTGCTAGCTTTTGTGCGGTCCAGTCCATTCCCTGCTTCACCTGTTCGACGTTGCCCTACATATAAATAGTGTTGCAATTCGTCTTTGTGAAGCAGCTTCTGCGTGCGCAGCCGAGTGTTTCTACATTGTATCTCTTCTTAGCCGACTGTGTTGTTGGGTTATATAGTGGTGTGAGTGGAACCCTTGCACTCAGGGTGTCTGAGCCATTGTATTTGTAAAGCCGATCTTTCTGTCTTGTATTTCGACGATTAATTTCCTAACAAATTTGAAATTGATTAGCAATTTCTTAATTTGCTAGATTGCAATTGACGTTAATTAAATAGTTCATTACTCCTATGTTCTTCGATTTATAATTGTCGAGTTCTTTATCGATTTTGCAATGCCCCTTTCAGATTCGCTTTCTCCAAATAGTTCATTACTCCTACAATTTTTGCAAGGATTGTATTTCCTAACTATGAAGTTCTAACTCCTAAAATTTATGCTTTTGGATGTATATGAGGTCTCATTAGTGATATGTCATCCCAATCAAGCCATAATTTCCTTGGAAGTCATGGCTCTTAGTCTTAGTGCTAATAATTTATATTTCGTTATTTTTTCTCCTTTGAGAACTATGAGAAGAGGTTTCTAACACAACTTAATTTCTGCTCGTCATTGAATTCATATGTTCAAATTAGAATGTTTGCTAAGTATATATTTAGTCAAGTCTTGAATCTTGATGAGATAGCGGGCAATTGCATGCCTCTTTAAATAAGTCGTAATGGTTTGTACTACTCCATCAATTGTATTTCCAAACTACTCTATTTTTTGCTACATGAATGTTACACGGAAAATGTAATTTTTTATAGTCTCTAATGTTGAGTTATTGCATTTTTTTATATCATGCTTATATCTAAGAATATAGATTGTCATTTCAAATTACACATTATGAGTTTGTAGATCTATATTTTAGCAGGTTTCATGTTGTAGTTGTTGGAAAAAACGTATAATATATATATTATATATATATAATTTTGTATTATGGAAATTAAGTGAGCATTTAATGCTACTTTGACATTGGCAAATTTCAGACCGTTCGATCGCATTTTCGAGCCTCGATACATATCCGATTTGCAAATTAAGATATATAGCGTCGATCTACGTTTCGAGTAGATAATTATGGTGTACTTAATTTCTCAATTCCGTTTTTCGGTGAGTGAGAAATAGTGGCTTGAAGTTTGGGGGACAAAGTTGAGATGTTACCTAAAATGGAGATACTTACCTTATTCGGGTTTTGGAGAGTTATTACATTAATCAATGTCCCACATTGATTAATGTACAAACTTTAATGTGGTATTTAAGTCTCTACCACTTTGTAGGAGATAACTAAGTGACATAAGGTGGGCTTGAGCCACACATGCTTATGCGCGCGAGCCTTTTCGCCGACCGCCTCACACGCGGCGCACCGCGCCCGTGCCCGGCCCCGGTTCCGGTCCGTGGACTTGGACTTGGATCTTGGCAATTAGTCCTTTGGGTGGTCCGTGGGCTTGGCAGTTGGGCTAGACTATTGGGCTCGGTGGGCTACTTGTGGGCTGACCAAGTCGTTGGTGTAGTGAACGGGCTACACATGATTACTCTCCGTGGTGCAGTGCTCCTGCTGCACCAGAGTGTATCTTTTTGGAAGTCTCTGGAAGAGACTGTTCAACAACTCTCCACTCTCCACCGGTGCTGCAATCCTCTAGACGTACGCCAGAACCGAGAGAACTACCGGGGCGTTTTTCGTCTTGCGGAGAGAGATCTTCCTTGACTCGACGCAGTTTTTATTACTTTCAGTTTTGAGTTCTGTTCCAGACTTACTGTCTTGTTTGTAATAGCAGTTTTTGTATCCAACAATAGTTCTAATTAATTTTTCTCAAAGTTTTGATGTTAACTTTTTCTGGAGAAGTGCGGCCTACATTTTTTCTTGTTATTTATTTATAAGTATGAAGTAATGACTAAATTGACATTAAGATGAATTACAAACAAGAAAACCGAATCAATTTTGTCACCGATGTTGAGCATATGAGTGACTTTACAGTTCTATTTCTGTACAGTTAAGAGTCGACTACCCAGATTGATCAAGTCTAAGTCGTCTGCACAGATAACCTACTCAGATACAATACAAAACCTTAAACTACCAAATATGAGCACGTTACAAATCTCACGAATCTACGAATGGAGTTTTATTACCATCAGCGGATCAAACTATTTTGGTATTCATAATGTAAAAAACATATAATACTAAAATAAAAGCATAAGACATGGTGTTATAAAGACCTAAGTTAACGCACCCAAAATCGAGACACACTAAGCAACAAACTAAGAAACAAAATTCAAGAACAATCATACAATTAAGATTCAATTATAAAACTCATAAGACGAAAAGATGCCAATTAAAATGTCTTCAATCACCATTAACTACGCTAAGCTAAACTAAAAACTTTAAGAGCAATTAATGTATTCTCCTCTAAGCTAGAGAGAGAAACCAAAAGAGAGGCAAAAAAGTGCAGAAGCAAAAAAATGTTGTTATCTCTCTTCAATTCCTTAAATACTAGGTAATATCCAAAACCCCTTTAGATAAGGTTTCGGCCAGAATTATATCTTCAAGAGTTCTTCAATAGTTTGGGCCTAATTTCGCACATGAATTCAGGAGTCCAGGAACAACCAGATTTCTGGCCCAATCAGCAATGTATTTAACAAGGATCAGGCCCAAATTGCATGGAATTGTCGCCCACTTCACGATTCTTTGATTCCTACTCGCCTTCACCAACTTGTGCAATAATCCACCAATTTCTCATTATGTCCAACCATTTCCTAAATAGAATCAACAAAAATCCGCAAAAAATTCCAGTAAAATGGAGCAACAAATCTGTGCTTATCAATATCATATAAGCGTATATTAACCATTACAATAATCTTCATATATAATTTATAACATTATAGTCATTACAATATTGCATGTTATATGGATAGAGAAATGAGAAATGATTCCATAAAATGTATTAATAACAAGGCGGAGTTATAACTCCACACAAGTGCGGATAAAAAAATGCTAGTTATTATTATTATTATTATCTATTATATATATAAAAGCCGAGTGACTTTTTTTCAATCAATTGCAATTTCTTTATTATTTACGAATTTGCCACCAATTTCAATTTTCCTACTATTTACGAATTTGCCATCAATTTCAATTTTTTCACTATTTACGAATTTGCCACCAATTACAATTTTTCTGCTATTGCCACTCAAATTGGCATTTTTCCAAAAAAAATAAATAAATTCAATTTTTCACTATTTACGAATTTGCCACTTAATTCAATTTCAACTTTTCCACGGTTTACGAATTTGTCGTTCAAGTTTTATTGAAATTAATTTCTTATTTACGAGGTTGCCATTTCAATTTATTTCCAACTGATTTGCATCTCCAGTTAATTTCAATTTAGTTTCCTAATATTATAATTCCTCTCAAAATATTTCAATTTTCCACTATTTACGAATTTGCCACTCAAATTGGCCTTTTTAAAAAAAAATAATAATTCAATTTTTCACTATTTACGAATTTGCCACTTAATTCAATTTCAACTTTTCCACGGTTTACGAATTTGCCATTCAAGTTTTATTGAAATTAATTTCTTATTTACGAGGTTGCCATTTTAATTTATTTCCAACTGATTTGCATCTAAAGTCAATTTCCATTTAGTTTCCTAATATTATAATTCCTCTCAAAATATAAAAGCCGAGTTGCTTTGAACAAAAGCCGAGTTGCTTTTTCAATCAATTTCAATTTCTTCATTATTTACGAATTTGCCACCAATTTCAATTTTTCCACTATTTACAAATTTGCCATCAATTTCAATTTTTCCACTATTTACGAATTTGCCACTCAAATTGGCCTTTTTCCAAAAAAAAAAATTCAATTTTCCACTATTTACGAATTTGCCACTTAATTCAATTTCAACTTTTCCACGATTTACGAATTTGCCATTCAAGTTTTATTGAAATTAATTTCTTATTTACGATGTTGCCATTTCAATTTATTTCCAACTGATTTCCAACTCCAGTCAATATCAATTTAGTTTCCTAATACTATAATTCCTCTCAAATTGAAGAGTAAATTTAGAATTACGCACTGCAATTTTTACAGTTCAACCTTCTCTCCACTTTAACACGAACTTTCCAATTTTCAATTAATTAAACATATCTTGATTATTTAAGAATTTGTCATTTCTGCATATTTTAATTTTTGATTATTTACACCTTATTTTTTCTCTCTTCGGTGATTAATTAAATTTTTTGCATACTTTTTATTAATCTAAGTAGGAAGCCTGATCCGAAATAGCGGGTTTTTATTGTTTTTACTTTTTTACTATTGATGCTTTGATTATTTTTCTAAAAATTCATTAAGTTCCAAGTAACTTTAGGTACATTAACTGATCTTGAAATTTAATTGATTATTTGCAAGAATATTGTCTTGCTTCATCGATTTATCATAAAAATTAGTGTGGAATCTCAAACCCTAAATCAGTTCACTTGCTAATGTTTGGATTCATATCTAAAATTATGGGAAGAACATAAATTGGGGTGGTCCCAATTTGTCATTTACGTGATTTGTTTCTTCATGTTCTTTTATCTTTGATGTTCTAATTGATTTTGTACAAGAAATTATAAAGTAGTTTAGTCATAAACTAGCCAGTTGTCTTTCCAATCAACTGGACTTTGCAATTTATTTATAAATTTGACACTTAGATTTTAATTAAAATTAATCTATTATTTACAAGTTTGCCATCGTCTTTTGTGGTTATTGCGGGTGCGACTGTAATTTATACTTTAAATCATTATTTACGCATTTGACATGGTGCGGTGCTGCAAACATTTAAACTCCTATTTACGAATTTCGCACTGCCTCTTCATGGTGCGGTGCTGCAAACGCTCCTTTTGGCGACAGCGATCCCTCCCTCTAACTTTTTTGCCCAATCCAAGGTCATGATTCCTTAGATCAATGTCCTTAGAGCAATTTTTCCAACATAATAGTCGAGTGTTGGTCAAAGAGCAATCAAGTATGCTTAGTGTATGTTCTAAGTTTTTGTGTGTAATTATTCCTGATTGATTAATTGCAGAAAGAGTTGAAATCATTTTGAATTATTTGGGTATTGTTTGCAGAGATAGTTGGCATAACTCATTGATTGATCAATTGATGAAAAAAAAAACACCGAACTCTTCACCATCTCCGTCGGGCCAGCTTTAACACGTACCAGTTCTTGATACTTTTTATTTCAAAACTTTTCTAGGTTTAGCTTAGTCCTGAATATGTATATACCTTATTTCAATAAGTTCTCTTCTTGAAAATCAATTAAATAAATAACACTGACAAATTAATCTTATTTATATTTATTTTTTACTTTATAATTTCGATCTCAATATTATAAAATATTAAATTAATCTATATTATATGTAAATTTATATGGAGAGAATAAATTTTGAATTAAATATACTTTAGGGTTAAATGTTAACTTTAGAATTAAATAAATTTATTAAGGATGAATTTGTCCAAAAAAAATTAATATGTCATAAGCTGTAAGCAGAAGCTGTTGAATCTGTCAATTAACAGCTTATCAAAAAGCTCCAAAATTGGTATAAAATAGAGAAGTTGCAGCTTAAAGCTGAGTTTTCAAACACCAAAACTACAACTTTAAGCTATAAGCTGTGAAACACAAGTTATTCAAAACACCCCCTAAGTGTATTGACTTTGATGACCTTCATCTATTTTAATTTTAAGGTTAAAGAAGTTTTACATGTGGTTCTTAGATTCAGTTTATTGGTTTTTGACAATATTTTATTAGATCATCTTTAATAAAACATTTTTGAAATGTAAATAAGAGCTAACACGAATCAAGCCATTTCCAGCATATATTTTTTTCGAAATTAAAATAAATAATAAAGAAGTAAAATAGACATGTTTACCGAAAAACTAATTAAACTGCTATATGTACATATTACAGCCTAATTGGGGATGTATAGAAAATAAACTCATTCAAAGACAAAATGGTGACCAAGTAAGTTCTTCACAACAACTTTTATTTTTGTTCCAAACTTAACTATAAATCCCAATAAGGATGTAAAGTTTTTAATACGCAACACTAACTCGACCTAATTTGTTTTTCAGGTTAGTGCACAAGATCTTTTATTCTCCCCGTTTGTTGCATCGGTGATAAGTTCTCTCATTTTCTATTCCCTTTTTAGGGCTTTCAGTTTTAGCCTCTCAAACGCTTATTTTGTATATTTACGAGATTTGTGCAATTTATTTTTTAATTTTTTCTTATTGTTTTGTTTTTAAAAGGAGAATATTTAAAAGTTTGTAAATTTTTTTGTACTTGGAAGAATTTTCAATTTGAATAATTTTATTTTTTACGATCACGGGTGCTACCCTAGTTTTATTATAAAGGCAGAGTTGCCAATTTTGCAATCAATTTCAATCTACGCATAAAAACTCAATACAATTGGTTGTTTATTTACCAATTTGCCACTCGATTGATAATTTTGTAATTTGACAGATTCCCAAGGACGGCTTCCAACTTTCCATGGTATCTTTTAAACTAAGGCCATTGATGACTTTTGACCATCTCTGCCCACTAACGACAAAACATGTTTGATAAAAAAAAAAAGACTTTGATAACAGTAGTCAAATAGTAGAAATCGAAAAACAATTATAGCATTCGATTAAAACAAAACACAAATATAGCCATTTTGTCCTTATACGGCGCTGGACCGATAGAAGGGCCGATGGAGGCATCGGCCCTCAGTGAAGAAAGCAAAAAAAAAAAAAAAAAAAAAAATGGAAAAAGGGAATCGGCCCTCAGTTAAAAAAAAAATAAAATTGAAGATTGAAGGAGGGCATCGACCCCTTCAGTGAAGAAAGAAAAAAATGGAAGAAGAGCATAGGCCCTCAATTATTAAAATAAAATAAAATAAAATAAAATGAAGGAGGGCATCGGCCCCTTCAGTGAAGAAAGAAAAAAATGGAAGAAGGGCATAGGCCCTCAATTATTAAAAAAATATATATATATGAAGGAGAGCATCGGCCCCTTCAGTGAAGAAAGAAAAAAATGGAAGAAGAGCATAGGCCCTCAGTTAAAAAAAAAAAAAAATTTGCAAAAGGTCATCGACCCTCAGTTAAAAAATAAAAAATAAAAAAAAATGAAGGAGTTCATGGAGGGCCTATGGACTCCCCCATCGGCCCCCCATCGGCTCTCCCATCGGCCCTCCGCTGATGGAGGGCCTATGGACTCCCTCATCGGCCCCCCATCGGCCTTCCCATCGGCCCTCCGCCGGGTAAAGACAAAATGACTATTTTTGTGTTTTATTTCAATAGTGGGCTACATTTGTATTTTTTTTTTCGTTTTGGCTAACAGTGAGTATTTCCACAAAAAAAAATACAGGAATGAAGCGGTAACATGAGTCTCGAGTTGTCACCTCCCAAGTCAATCACTGTTGATCTTGTAAATATGGTGGAGAAGCCGCCACATAACACCACGCGATTGATTGTTCATATTTTAGATTTAATGAAATTTATTTCAGTAATATCATTAATTAATTATTCATAAAATTAAATAAAAATTATATTAAAACTCGTGAGTTTTTCCTCTATAAATAGATTTAATTTTGCTTTGTTTTCACCAAGAAAAAAATTCTCTTTTCTCAACCTTTCAACAACAAATAGAAACTTCATTTTTCTTCACACATTATGAATCCAAATCATTCAGAATTTTCATGGTTTAAATAATTTTCCAATTTTGAGCCCTAACAAAACGATCAATATTATCCAAATTCTCAGTTCTCTCCAAATCTGAATGAATTTCAGCTAGTATACACTTTTTATTTGCATAGTGATATTTTTAATTCTATTTAGAAATTTTAAATAGAATAATAAATAAATATCATATATAGTTAATAAATAAAAATAAATTAAAAAGAGAATTAAGGTTATATTGGTTGGGTGTTATTGATGGGAGTAAAAATTTAATTAGATAGAGAATTGTTGTTGAGGAGAGAGAAATGAGAAATTTAATTAGAAATGAGAAATTTTATTCATACTGCTCAATATCTAATATCATAGGAAGTATTTTAGATTAAGAACCAAGAATGACATAATTATAGCTAAAACTATATTTGGTTTTCACACCTATAGGAAGGCGAAAAATATGTAAAAAGAACAAAGGTCAGGTGCAAGATGCTTGAATAGTATATCTTTAAGAATTATATGTGATCAGATTGAAGTAAAAAAGAAAACACATTTTTCTGATTAATGTCGCGCCAATGACAACCTCGACGAGGCCAAATGCCTTAATACAACGGCGAAATAGATGGGAAATGACTCTAAATAGATGGGAAATGACTCTTCATCAATTAACAATCACCTTCTCAACTAAGTTTGTTATCAAGTAGGATATGGTTGAAGATACGTTTGGCATAAGATTGGAGATCGAATCTTATTAAGCGGATTTTAGGCTAGATTGATGTATATTTTGTACCATTATTCTTTTATTCCTTTCCTCTTATTTTTAGGGTTAGTTTTTCCTGCATAATTATATACGCATCTAACCTAATAGATCGGTATCAATTTTTTGGCTCGAACTTTGTATCTCTTTTTACCATTTTATCATGGTATCAGAGCGGGTTGCCTCCCGCTTCCACCCACATTGTTAATGAACATAATTTTTCCATTGCTTCTTTCTCACACATAATCGTCTCTTTTTTCTTCTTTGTTATTCAATTATGTAAAAGGTTGATAGAATATTGAGAAGAAATTGTTACATTTCCTCCACGTATGTTGTCACAACTTTGATTATTGCTCGCGTTTGAAGCTTCTGGACTATGTCCCGACCCTTCATCTCATTCGTGTGGACAGAGATCTGAGAGGAATTAATTTATCATACTCTCTCTATTTTCTTCGTTCACTCACGTTTGTGTATTGTCAGAGTGGCGTGAAAAAATTGTTTTATTTACTAAACATCTATATAATATAATGAATAAACATTATATTATATTTGTGGCCCATTAGTAATTATATTGCTAATGGACTTCTAATAAATTAATATTCAGCTCATAATATAATTAATATTTATCAATTAATTTGCCCAATCAATTAATTCCAGATAAATAATTTTCATATTATTAAATAACGTATAAATACATTAATTCATTAATAATAATTTTCGAGAGAAAGCAAATAAATACTGGGCATCTAATTGGGCCAGATCAAGGATCCAATACAAGAAATAAAGTCAGGCCTCAAATTACTTAATTATCTATGCTCAACCCATAGCAAAATTAATTAATAAACATAGATTCATTCCATTAGAGAATCCGTGCTGACTTACCCCTTTATCCCAACTTGAGCATGAGCCTGTATTTATAGACTTAAATGACCTCCGTATTTAAGAAACAAATATCTGTTAATTAATTAAGCTCACTTACAGTTTAAATTAATTAACATCATATTATATTCTTGAGTAATACCACTCGACCTTATTAACACATCTGAACTTAATCTACCGACCTAATCTTTACGAGTTAATCAGGGGATATTATCAACACAATTAACAAGGATACGAATGCAAGATACAGATAACCAACTTGAGCTACAAATAACTATTATCATCCAAGATATATAGATCCAGTCAGCTGAAATCTTATCAAGCATAAGACCAAATTAAGTGACCGGTATATTTGGTTCTCCACTAAGGTGAGCTAGAAGAACACATCTCACCGTGATCCATCAATACACCACCTTCAGTGTACCACTATACACAAACAACCAATACATGTCACTTCTTATCTAAATTGCAGCTTAAACTGACAACTTATCTTAAAGTTGTCTCAGTTATGATAAGTGTTTATATCTTGTTAGTTCGACCAATTGTGTAGTCTTCTGTGATCTACAATATACTACACAATCTAACTTTCATACAAGATAAATGATTACATTTGCAAATATATATATATATATATATATATATATATATATTAGATAGGAGAATAAAACAGTGGAAATGAAAAACACATTGTATACAACCATAAAATTTGCTTCCAATATACAAAATTCCAACAAAGGTTGGTGAAACTGTTATTGATAGTATGTCGACGTACTATATTCATGCATCTGACAACTCCGGTCGGATTTTCATACTGATGCCCTTCAAAAAAGAAATTATGTCGATTGGTGGATGAAATCAAAAATTTTTTACGTGCAAAAAATAAGTTAAGGTTTATTGAAGGTTCGATCAAGGAACGAGCGAAGGAAGATAAGATCTTCGAGCATCGGTCCAAATGTGATGCTATGGTGCAAGGATGGCTCGTGAGTTCCATGACTAAGGATGTACGGGTGAGTCTGAAGCGAATTAAAATTGTGCACGCCATTTGGAGCGATTTGAAGGAAAGATATGGCAAGACAAATGCTCAACAGACCTTTGATTTACGCAAACAGGTCATGATCACGAGACAAGATGGAGGTGTTGTTGCTTCTTATTATAATAAGTTACGTTCATTGTGGGATGAAATCGGCTAGCTTGATGTCGTTCCCTTATGCAATTGTTGTAAGTGTGGAAACGATAAATTAGTAAGAGGCTTATTTCAAAGGTAACGTCTATATGAATTTCTTGTTGTGCTTGATGATGTTTATTCAGTCATAAAATCAAGAGTTCTAAGTTCAGATTCTATGCCGAGTGTCGGCGCCGTTTATCATATGGTCTCCTAGGAAGAAAGTCATCACCACGTTGCTAGTACTCGACGTCCACAAGGTGATGTCTTTGCATTTCAAATGATCATGTCCAAGACTACTCTTTCTCTTTCAAATTCTTCTCCTCGTGAGTTTGGAGATAATAGTAATTCAGATTGTCAACTACAATGTTCATAGTGCCATCGTCTTGGCCATTCAAATGACATATGTTATAAATTAATAGGCTATCCTAATGATGGTGAGGCGGAGAAGGGAATCATGGCCAAGGCAGACTTGGTGATGGTGTTTCACGGAGCCCACAACCGCAAGCAAAGGCTGCTTCGGTGCAGAATGTGGTCAGTCCTATTGCAGGTCTCTCTGCCGAACAATACACCAAGCTTCTTAAATTTCTGGGTTCTCCTGATCAAGGTGAGGCGACCAATACCGAGGCTGCCAGTAAATAAGCAAACCAACATGGAAACTTTATAGCTTTATCCGCTCAAACAGAGGGTAAGCAAACTACTTCTCGCCCTTGGGTCGTCGACTCGTGGCCTACTGACCATATTGCAAGTGAAAATAATTTATTGCACGACATACGTCCATCTACTAGTAATGAGGTGGTGAAAATTCCTAATGGTGATGGTATTCCGGTTGAGGGCATATGGATGGTCACACTTCTTGAAAACGTCCAACTTAATGATGTGTTTCACATCCATAAGTTCAAATGCAATCTATTATCTGTCAGTCGGTTAACCAAAGATATTCAATGTGCCTTCACATTTTTTCCCGATTTTTCTATTATGCAGGAATTAGCCTCGAGGAGACTGATTGGAGCAGATAAAGAATGTGATGGTCTGTATTGCATGAAGCCAATGCGAGTACGAGGCACTACTCTAGCCGTACAGACAAATTCAAAGACTTGGCATCGTTGTTTGGGTCATTTACCATCCAAGAAGATAAGACATATTAGCTCTATTCGCCATATTTCTAGTAGCTTTCTTTGTGATTCATGTCTCCAGGCCAAACAGACTCGTAATCCCTTTTCTCTTTGTTCTATTAAAAGCACTGACTATTTTGAATTACTGCATTGCGATATTTGGTGTGATATAAGGTTGAATCTTTTTTTTGGGGCGCGATATTTTTGACTATTGTGGATGATTTTAGTCGTATTCTTTGGATTTTTTTGCTAAAACACAAGTCTATTGTTTGGAAACTTCTGATCTCTTTTAGCAATCTTGTTAAGAACTAGTTTGGTAAAAGTGTTAAACGAATTAGAACTGATAATGAGAAGGAATTTTAAAGTAGCATGATGATGAACTTTTATAAAGAAAATAGGATTGCTCTTGAAACTTCACGCACCAACACATTACAAAAAAATGGGTAGTGGAGTGAAAACAGAGATATCTCCTTTAGGTAGCTCGGGCTCTTTGTTTTCATAGTGGATTGCCGGTTCGGGGAGAATGTGTAATGATGGCAACATATTTAATAAAATGACTACCCTCTAAAATACTAGGTCATAAATCTCCTTATGAAGTGAGTTACGGTAAAGAACCTAATAATGACCACTTGCACGTGTTTGGGTGTCTTGTGTATGCGCATGATAATCATAAGGGCCTAGATAAATTTGTATCTCAATAGCGTCCATGTATTTTCATTGGTTATCCAAGCTCGCAGAAAGGTTATAGAGTTTATGATTTGGATACGGGCACAATTTACACCACTTGAGATGTACGATTTTTTTAGGGCAATTTTCCATTCAAAAGTGGGGTTTCTATACGTCAAAATGTTTCTCAACCTGCATGGAAGCCAACGTTTGATATTTTTCTTTCCACCGACCCAACCATTTCCTTGGGCGAGAATGTGGCAGCTTCTGGGCTATCTCAATTGGGCCCAATCTCACATGAAGATACAACCTCCTCTAGTCGTACTCATTCGGGCCTATATGACTATTGATGAAACAACACAGTTCGTACAAAATGAAGCCAAACATGCTAGTTCTTTCGAGACGACAATAAACTTGCATAATTTGCCCACTCAGCAAACTAAACGTCCCTGACACAGATCGAAGCACTTGGACGATTAGGAGCTTGATCTTCCACACTCCATTGACCATTCGCACTCTCCTTCCAGCTCAGAATCCTCGGCAGTACATCCTCTTTCAAACCATGTTTCTTATGAGCCAAGCTTGTTATAGTTCGCACTGTACTTGCTATAGCAGCAAAACATCAATGGCACGTTCATCAACTCGATGTTAATAATTTCTTTCTCCATCGTGACTTGTTGTAGGATGTTTATATGGAAATTCTGCAGGGTTTTGTTCGAAAGGGGGATACTAGATTTTGCAAACTCCAGAAGTCATTATATGGACTTCAGCAAGCTTCTCGTAATTGGTATCAGAAGTTTACCACGACGTTGCAATCCATTGGTTTTCGGCAGTCTAAAGCACATTATTCATTGTTTATTTATGAGAAAGACACTACCTATCTTGCTGCCTTAATATACATTAGACGATGTAATTCTTGCACGCAATGATCTAGATCAACTTAAAGCAACAAATGATCATCTCCATGGTCTCTTTAGCATTAAAGATCTTGGCCCATTAAGTATTTTTTGGGCATAGAAGTTGCAAGGTCTCCTGATGGATTTATGTTATGCCAAAGGGAGTATACACTTGACATCCTCGAAGAAAGCGGTATGCAAGGCTCACGACCTTGTGCCTTTCCAATGGAGCAGAATGCTCGATTCGATATGGAATAAGATGGAGAAAAGATAGATAATGGGCAATATCGATGCTTATTGGGACCACTCCAATATTTATCTATTACTTGTTCAAATATTTCGTATGCGGTTAATGGTCTTAGCCAGTTTGTGAGTAATCCACGTCGAAATCATCTTGAAGCCATTTATCGCATCCTTCGTTTTGAAGGGAAGCCCGGGACAAGGGATCTTTTTGCCTTCAAAAGGAGATCTATCATAGGAGGCATATTGTGATGCGGGTGGTTGCCCTCTTACTAGGCGATCACGTACAGACTATTTTATTACCCTTGGAAGAGCTCCTATTTCTTGGTAGACAAAGAAGCAAACAATAGTTGCTCGTTCATCTGCAAAAGCTGAGTACTGTGCTATGGCTACAATTGTGAGTGAAGTCTTATGGCTTCGATGGCTTTTAAAAGATCTTCAAGTTGTGATCACTGCTCTTACCACCTTGTTTTGTGATAATCAAGCTGCAAGACATATTGCGGCAAATTCGATTTTTCATGAGCGAACTAAACAAGTTGAGATTGATTGTTATTTTGTACGTGAACGAGTTGAGTCAAAAGATGTTTTCACTTTACCCATTGCCTTTCGGTTACAACTTGCCGATATTTTCAAAAAGTGTTAGGAGGTGATCAACATACCTTCTTACTCGGCAAGATGGGTGTTTGAGACTTACACACGCCATCTTGAGGGGGAGTGTTATCAAGTAAGACATTGTTGAAGATACGGTTGGCACAAGATTAGAGATCAGATCTCATTAAGCGAATTTTAGGCTTGATTGTTATATATTTTATACCATTATCTTTTATTCCTTTCATTTTATTTTACGGTTAGTTTTCCTGTGTAATTATATACGCCTCTAACCTAATAGATTGGTATCAATTTTTTGGCCCAAACTTTGTACTCCCTCTGTCCCGCTATTTGTGGCTCAACTTTCCCGAAAAGGGTGTCCCGTTATTTGTGGCCACTTTCCTAATTTGGTAAAAAATTATTATCATATATTCTACTCTATCATCTCCTCTCTCCTACTTTATTACATTATCTCTCCTACTTTATCATCATTTCTCTCATACTCTCTCATTATCTTTACTCATTTTCTCTCTCATACTTTATCATCTATCCCCTCTCTCATACTTTATCATCTACTCTCTTAATTCTCGTGCCGAAACCAATTGAGCCACAAATAACGGGACGGAGGGAGTATCTTTTTTCATCCTTTTATCATCGACAACACGGAACACGTACTGGGATCCATAATTGGAGCTAAGGTTTCAAAGTTCCACCCGATTTGAGAACCGTTGGATTCTAAATGGACAATTACGAAAGTGACCATAATAAAAAGAAGGCAGCTAGTATAAGGAAGCGGTGCGTTTGGGAATTCACAATTACAAAGACCGTAATTGTGATGAATGTAATAGTGTTGCCCTTGAACTAGAGGTGACAAAATGGATAGGCGGGCCGGCCCGACACCAAGACTATCGAGCCAACTTTATTTTTCAGGTTCGTCCAAGCCCGCCTGACACCTTGGCCCGCCTGACACCTTGGCGGGTCGTGATATATGAAACTCGATCCAACCCCGGACTTTTGGGTGGGTGGACGAGTTTAACCCTCCAAAACTTTTAATATTTTTTTATTTTATAATTATATTTTTAGTGTATAAAAACGAAATAAATAAATAACCTAAACTAAATATGTTAATGGTTTTATAAAGTAGTACTCCCTCCGTCCACATTTCTTGTCCTCTAACTTTCCGACATGGGATTTAAGAAGAGTTGTTGGTTGTGAGTAAATATGGTGGGACCCTTAAAAAAGAGTGTGTAATAATTTACAATTTTAGAAAAGAAGACAACAATTGTGGGATGTCCCGAAAAAGAAAAAGGGACAACAACTGTGGGACGAATGGAGTATAAACTATGAATTAATTAAATAAATTAAATGTATCATATTGTAAATTTATGCCAAATAAACATCAAAATAAAGAATTGTACTTTCACAAATTTTATCATATATGAATCACATTTAAATTTAATTTTGATAACTTTATATCTTCATTTGTATTTGTAGAATAACATTAATACTAAGTAATAATATATATGTATATTCTATTAGGCGGACTTTTTAGCATAAAGCCCATAGAATCCCGTGTTTTTTTAGACGGATTTTTTAGGCTCAATGTATCTTTTGGTTTTTGATTTTGGTCCCAACCTAACCCTTTTATCAAATACCTAGACCGTCTGATTGGGTTCGCGGCCCATTTTGCCGTCTCTATTTGGACCTTTTCCCATCGACACTCAATTAAGATGTGTATATTGCAACATATGCATCATATTTATATATATTTGAAGTGGTCCTGTCCTGTATTCAAAATATTCACTTTCAGATTCTAAATTCATAATGTGAGAGAATATGAATCTCTTTCTACAGATTCAAGATTTTAAAAACATGGCAAAAACTTGTGTGCATCATGTTGCATGTTGCACATGCAACATGATCCAATTATCCAATTTTGACCCGCTTTGACCCGTATTTGACCCGTTGACCCGCATTGACCCGTGTTTGACCAACTGACGTCAGCATGACATCATTAATTTTTTTATTTTTATTTTTTTACGTTTTTTTTATTTTTTTTATTTTTTTTAACGTTTTTTTTAAACGTTTTTTTCCCTTTATTTTAAGGACGGACGTGTCACTCTTTGCATACGAAAGTGTCAATCATAACAAACAAAAGTATCAATCGCAACAAACAAAATTTTTTTCATTTTATTTTTTATTTTTATTCCCTTTATTTTAAGGACGGACGTGTCACTCTTTGCTTATGAAAGTGTCAATCGTAACAAACAAAAGTGTCAATCGTAACAAATATTTTTTTTTTATTTTTTTCCAATTTTTTTGATAAGGAAGACGTGTCATTTGTAATGAATAAATGTGTCATTTGTTACTTATCCAAAGTATCAATCGTAACAAACAAAAGTGTCATTTGTATTTGAATAAAGTGTCATTTATATCATTTATTGAATATCAATTATTTTTTTTTAAAATGCGATTTGTTTCGAAAAAAATGTCATTTGTTTATGAAAAAAGTGTCAATTACAACGAACGAAAGTGTCATTTATCTTAAAGTGTCAATCATACTGAAGTAAATTGACACTCAGAATTAAGGAACGTGTCACTTTCATCTACTAATCAATATGAAACATAATAACCAGAAATATTACCTAAAGTGTCAATCGTAATAAACAAAAGTGTCAATTGTCCCGAATGAAAATGTCATTGTTTAGAACAAACGAACAAAAGTGTCATTATTTAGAACAAACGAACAAAAGTGTCATTGTTTAGAACAAACGACACTTTTGTATACAAAGAGTGACACGCTAGTCCTTATAATAAAGGGGAAAAAAACGAAAAATATTTTTTGTATTTCAAAACGAAAAAAGTATCGTGTCATTCTTTGTATTTCCGAAAAGACGAAAAAAATAAAAAATGAAAAAGACGAAAAAAGACGAAAAAATGAAAAAGGCGAAAAAAAAAACGAAAAAGACGAAAAAAAAACGAAAAAAGGCGAAAAAGACAAAAAAAGTGAAAAAATGAAAAAAGACGAGAAACAAAAAAGGCGAAAAAAAAACGAAAAAGTCAAAAAAAAAAAGCGAAAAAATGTGAAAAAGACGGAAAAAATGAAAAAGACGAAAAAACGAAAAAGGCGAAAAAACAAAAAGACGAAAAAAAAGAAAAAAAAAAGATGAAAAAAAGACAAAAAAATTAAAAAAACGAAAAAAGAAAAAAAAAGCAAAAAAAATAAATGAAAAAAAAATAAATACGAAAAAAAAGGGTCAACACATGAGTCAATGCGGGTCAACGAGTCAAATATGAGTTAAAATTGGGCAATTGGATCATGTTGCATGATGCACACTAGTCCATCTCTAAAAACATTAGCTATTAATTACTCTTTGATTTCCACTTCAATTGCACACATTTTATTTTCGGATTGTCACATACAATTTATAATTTTTATATTTCAATTTAAAATAATATTCTAATTTAGTAAATTGCACTAATAAATTTCTTAATTCCATGCTGAAAAAGAAATTGAACCATTGAAGTGGATACTAACAAATAGAAATTTACTTTTAAAAAAAACTAGCAAACATAAAAATAGTAGATCGAGATAAGCAAATTATGAAGAAAAAAAATAGGTAAACAAAACATGTGATTTCTTGTTGGGAGATAAATTAGCAGAAAATAGTCCGGACCTAAAAACAACTGCTGTCGTTTTTGACGTTAATGTGAGAGAAGGTTCGAGAGATGAGAGAGAGAGAGAGAGAGGGGGGGATTAGGCGAAGACAAAAGTGGATTGTTCAATCATCATCACCAGTACAAGAATTGTGGAGAGAAGCAATCATTCGCAGCAAAAAGAGGATGAAAAAAGATGTCGATAGCTGCTTATATAATTACATTACATTGCTTCCAATGAGTAGAAGTGCATTACCCACACAGCTAGCTTTTTGAGTCCACAAATCATATTCTAAATTATTCTTCCATCCATTTCTCGGCGGTTTGATTCCATTTTCTTCGATTCGTCTGTCCTTTAGCTTTATATACTAAAAAAACACACTGACATACACCGTCCCCTCTCCCCATCATCTTCTATATATAGACATTTAGGTAGAGAGAGAAACAGAAAGTTCGTAAAAGTAAACAAAGATGCGAAACATGGGTAGCTCATCGGCCTCTCCAAGAGGCATCGCCGCGATAGTCGGCGTTGGCGCGAAGCTCGGCCGGTCGGTGGCTCGCAAATTCGCCCATGAAGGGTACACGGTGGCCATCCTCGGCCGCGACTTGGGTTGGTGATCGATATATATATAAACCATGGTTGTGCCTGTTTTGTGTTGACTGTTAAGTATTTTTTTATGCAGGTAATCTTTCGCGGTTCGCAGACGAGATAGCCCGGGAGGAGAAGGCTCAAGTGTACGCGATCAGGATCGACTGTTCGGAGTCCCGGAGCATCAAGGATGCGTTCGAGGGGGTTCTCTCCCTCGGCTTCGTGGAAGTGTTAGTCTACAACGCGTACCGTCCTGTTTCGTGGTCCGCCACCACCGATATCCGCCTAGACAATTTCGAGAAGTCGATTGCTGTCTCTTCCGTCGGCGCCTTCCACTGCGCCCAACAGGTAAGCATACGTCTTCCCCTTAGGATCCTCAGACTGCATTAATGACTCAGGAGTTCAGGTGTTGCCTGGAATGGTGGAGAGAGGAAGAGGGACTATCCTCTTCACCGGCTGCACGGCTTCGCTCAACGGCATTGCCGGCTATCCTGACTTATGTATGCAAACTTACTCACAACTCCGATCAGTATCCCTGTATTTCAACAGTGACTCTACATAATGTCGTAGGTTGTGGGAAATTTGCGCTGAGAGCCTTATCGCAGTGTCTGGCTCGTGAGTTTCAACCACAAGGCGTCCACGTGGCTCACGTCATCATCGACGGCGCCATCGGCAATCCTCCACCGGCACCAAGGTTTGCCTTGCCAGCTAGTTTTTCTGTTTACATTTCGCAATCTTACACCTAAAGAAATCATTGCCTGCCCCGCACCAGCTACCACTTTGAAAGATTCTCACCCAGAATCTTGCTACTTTTCCCCCAACCACTTGCACTCCCTTTTCCAAAATTAAATATTACTGCTCATAAGATTCAACTTTTTAGATAAATACTAAAGTGGATTCAATATTTTAGATAAATACTAAAGTGGATTCAATATTTTTTAAGATTCAAGTGAGGTATAGAATCAGAATTTTGATAATTTGGGTACAGGGGTTCATCAGGTATGCAGCAAAGTTGGGGGGCGTCGACGGCGTCATCGTCGGTTAACGTAGGCGATCACGGAGGAGGAGGAAACGGTTTGATGGAGGCGGACGTGGTGGCGCAGACGTACTGGCAGCTGCATGTTCAGGACAGGTCGACGTGGACCCAAGAGATGGACCTCCGTCCCGGCGGCCCCAGGCTATTGTAATCCCAAATCAAGCTACCTTAGACCCATCTCCATTTTCAAGATTTCAATTAAAAAAAAAGAAATCTATATTTTTTATTTTTTATTACTAAGTTTGGGTGTAATAGACCATGGAAGCATTCACAGTCGTGTTCCAATTCAGTACACTCAAAACTCTGGTTCCACTTTTGGACCACCTCTCTCCACATTTGCCTTTTTGCATATTGTAATAATTGGACGGATCCCCACCGTGTCGGATTGCACAAAGACTTTAGTGTCACACTTCTATACTCTCTTATATGTCACACTTCATAAATGTGTTGATATATACTCCCTCTGTCCCGTTATTTATGTCCTACTTGCCTAATCGGGCTGTCCCGCTATTTCTGTCCTCTTTCCTAAAATAGTAAAAATTACTTTTAAACATAAAATGAAGTGGGTTCCCTTACTCACTACTCAACCCCCACATTCTTATACTCTCTCTCTTCAAAAATATATCTCTCACTCGATTATGTTCCGCTCCGAACTCAGAAAATTATGATTTTTATCTTTTTGAAAACTTTAGATTATTTCTTCAAATACAATATAAAAAATATATAAAAAATAAAAATCGATTGCCTTTCACTAGCCTTGCAAAAATTTGGATAATTCTCATTTTTTCCACCAATCACTCCTCGAAAACTGTGTCATCTTCTTTATACAATTAAAACTCATAAAATTCACACTAAATTAAAATTTCTTAATCTCCGTGCCGAAGTCAACTGGGACTTTTTAGCGGGACGGAGGGAGTATCACACATGACCCACCACAATTGATTTTGATGTTATTTAATTAAAATTTATGCCACATGTCAAATATTTGTGGAGGTGATATAGAATGGAGCATGAATGTGAAACATGAAAATCTATCCGGTCTAATTGCTGACCCTCGTTTTGAGTTCTATCCCATCTTAAGAAAGTTTGTAAACATAATTTGGATCTCAAAAACAATCCATAACACTAAATGTAACGATAAATAGTTTTTGGAATGTAAATAAGTTCCTTTATATGAGAGTGACGTACACTTATACCTCAACAATTCTACCTTGATGTTTTTTAAAACAACAAACACTTATAAAATTTAAAAGATGATGTGACATTTCTCCACACTACAAGCTCTACAAGATCTGGTCTAAGCTAGATTTTTCCCGCTACTTTACAAGAGAGTTTGCAAGTACGTATAATAACTGCGGAGGCCTCTCTCTCTCTCTCTATCTCTCTATCTCAACCCATGAAAGAGAGACTAGGGCCAATACAAGACAGAAGATATCAAGGCTCAATCCAGCTAAGGTTCATGCACTTGCATTTCCATAGATATAAAGTTAAAAAGTTGCCACAGAACTTGCATATATGGGTCAGATTCTTGGGGTCCACGAGGGTTGAGTTCCAATATGAGATTTGCAATTTCTTGCAACCTAATCCAATATATGGTCAATAGACAAAGTGTAGTTCAATTTCATCCTTGGATGATGATTTTGACCGCCGCAGTAATAAAAGTTGGGATACAAACTGCAGTAACAGAACGATTAGGTAATAAGCTGTACAACTATTTACCTTATCAAGAGCATTTACATGCAGCATCAATATAGAGCATTTAAGCAATCTGAGAAAGAAAAAAAATGTCATTCTGTTTCCGAACTCAATATTCAAAAGGGACCATATTATCTCCATCCGTGTCTTTCACTAGTAGTGTAATGTTGATAGTTACCCCTTAATCTAGGGTAGTTACCATTATTAGAATGTGAATAACTAGGGCCAAGAGAACTTCCATGACTAATTTCTTGCCATTGTGATGTAGGCCTTGTGCTTGAGTAGGGAAGAGGGAGGGAGTAGGGCAATTCACCTCTAGATGCAAACCCTCCATGAGGGTACAAGTTATGTGTCTCTGTTGGGAAAACATCTGAGTTGAAGTGGTTAAAATTTTGGGCAGGGTAGGTGTACGACGAAGATGGGTATTGTCTAACTTGGTTGGGAGGGTTGTGATGTCTCCTATGAGGTGCATAACCTCTAGAGCCAGCATTCGGTTTTGAGTTATAAGGAGCAAAGCGATGAGAATCAACCGTTTTCTTGTTTTTGGCCACCTTCCCATGTTCATTTGGACACTTCTTTGCAGAACCTTTCCCTAGGGTTCTAGATGGACCTAGATGATGGGAACGCTTGCGATGCTGGTCACCTATCACCAGACAACAACTTGATACATGTTGTACCATGTGAAAAATAAGACCAATAAACACCACATACTGCATCTACCTAGCAGGATAAGTTACTTACTTTTGAATGCTAGATGTTCATTCAGCCTCATAGCTGTTTTTGCCCTCCTCATATCTCGTACGCTTCTTGCTGCATCTCCTCGTCTGTGCTTTTCAGCAAGTACTTCCTTTCTTTCGTTTTCATTTTTCCAAAGCTGATACACCAGAAGAAGCATATGAAGGGGGGAATTAAGAAAGTGTGTTAAATGTAAGGAAGATTATTAAAGACAGCTTATCAAACTAGTGGATGCGACTTTGCTAGGTGAATATGAATCACCTGTCTGAAAGTTCTCTTTCTATAAAGGTTGCGGCCTTTCACAAGTAAAGGGAATAGTGGATCTAGTTTCTTAATCCCTCTGCTCCAAAACACTTCAACCTGGCTCCACATCAAATGTTAAAAGAAAATGAGGGACATGGTAGGATGGGAAAGTACTTTACCCTCCATACCTTCTGGTTCTAAATTCTAATATCCTCAATCACTCACCCCACCAAGATTAGTCTTACCGTGAAAGTATGTTGCTGTCTGGTAGCACCATAACTTTCCTTGATAATCCTCCCAGCAACAGTCCTCCTTCCAACAGTTCTATTTCTTGCCATTTTGTCAGATCTGATCCAACAAATGCATCTATCAAGACAAACACATTGAATTCATTGAAACATCAAGAATTGTTTGAGAGTTTCCACACAGTACACATTTCATTTACTTTCTGATGGAATAAGGCTATATCTCCCTTGCATACATCACCTGCAAAGAGGCACCACAGTGTGTGTACCAGTTACGTTAAATAAAGTTTCCACATAAGTAAGAAACTGTATGGGATTAATAGAAGTACCAGTGCAGTCAATTTTAAACGATGATAGGGGATAGAATACTTCACCATTTCCATCTTTCAACCTGTGGGAGAAAATTGACGTGGAATGCTTCTTTAAACACCAAGCAAAAACTAAAACATAAATACTACAACATTTCAAATTTGTGCTTATTAAAACATTTCCCTCTCTATGGTTCCTGCTGCCTTCATAAAATTTTCTAGAAGCTCATACTTGGAAGGGCCAAACATGTACTCCGTATAAAAAAGCTTTTAAAGATGGAGGTGCAGAGCATGTAAAAGTGAACCGGTCATCGAGATATTTGAGCAAAGGGACCAGTTGTATCATCAGACAAATGAGAATTATATCCATATGGGAATACTAGAACATTCAAATGTTACAGAAGTATTAGAAGTATGATATCAACTTCAGAAGAAGAAGAGGTACTGCATGTGGTGAACTCTTCACCAGAGAGTCGATGCAACTTAAACTCCTATACATGACTAATCCTTCTTTCCCCAACCAGGAGCATGATATGCTTATAGTTATGGCTGCAGTAAGGAAGGCCTCATATCTACTTCCTTTCCTCCCTCCTTTATGGGAATCAATCCTTGAAGTAGGACAACTTGGCAATGACAGTTCTATAACTAGAAAAAGAGACATTGTTTCCCCTTTCATATTTGATAGTGTGAGTTAAAAAGGCAGCCAACCAAACAGCTAAGGGACAAATGCATATAAAGCATTGTGAAGATTTCCCTTGATCTTCATAGCATTATCCTATTCTTTCAAAGAACAAGACAAGAGGCACTCTAAGGTGGGGATATGCTAAACAACCAAACAGCTTTTAGTCCAGTAACGGTCAAATGCTATAATCGCACAAAAAAGAAAGTGCACAATTGCACGAAAACTTAAGCAACGATAAGTATGCTTTTAAATACAAAACTAACTTCCAGTGCTCCTTGATCCTTTGTATGCACTCTTCTTTAGTCCCTGATAGCCTCAAGTTATGCCTTCGAAGGTAGGATTTACACTCGTTCAGCTTTAATTCTTGCAGATCATTCCTCCCTGCAGCCCCGCAGGCATAATGCCAATATCTGAGAACTCTCCACAACTTTTCATTTCACGCAGGAAATACAATTTATAATTTGAAAAAAGCAACAAAAAATATTGTTTATACAACAACAATCATTTTACTAACTATCATGGTGAAATTGCAAAGAATTCACGAACCTCTAATTAATTGAATAACTTTGTAGTACATAGACTCCGCGTCAAGTTTCTCAACATCGTCAATGTCCGAATCTGCATCTCCACCGACTTCGACCTTGTCTTCATCTCTGAATAACTGCACTCCCTCCAGTCACCATCAACATCATCATCACTGAGTGCTGAAACACAAGATCGAAAAAATAAGATGATAATAAAACCTATGACACAAGGTAACGTCTGTATTTGCGCTTATAATCTGACGGAAAAAACATAGAATTTCCATAATACCAGGAAGCGGGCGAACTAATCTCTTCCGCAGCGTCGTCATCATTCTCCGACCACGGCGATTTCGACTCATCGGAAGAAGAAGAGATTTCGACGACGACCTGCTTGTTGGATTTTTCGTGAGCCAATTCAAATTTCAAAAGAAAGTTCCGAAAGAAAGCAAGATCATCACTTGTTACAGGCGTTGATCTTTATGCGCGAATTCAATTCTGAATTTATTTCTTGCTCAGAGTTTCCGATAATTCTTTTGGGGGCGTTTTAGGAGAATCAAATCGAGGAAATAATAATAATGGAGGGGCGAGTTTCCCCCAATTTCAATTTGAATTCACCGCCAAGCTACCGTTAGAACAATAATGATTTTTATATTATTTTTTTTAATAGTTTTACTTTTAGTAACAATAATACTTAGAAAAGGGAATAATATCATTTTTATTGCTCAGAGTGTATCATTAACTCAAAATGGTGTAAATCACTCTATCCACAACACCTAGCAACTTGAATTAAAATTCATAACCTTCAACAACAAGTTAACCATCTCAACCGTTAATCCACCACAATCTGGCCACTAGACTTTACCTGATTGACACAAACTCAAAGTTCCAAAGACTATGCATGGATTCGAAGAATTAAAGACAAAGTACGGTTTCAATCTCTCTGTTTGAATTCGAAATTTCGAATCATTGTAAAATTATGGTGAGGGAGAGTGAGATGTTCCCAAACCAAAGGGAGTATGAGTTGCTCCAAATATTGATTATGTATAAGAATGTATGGTGATTGAGGCAATGACACTCCGTTTATCTAGCCAGAGTTTCTATCACCACCAAAACCCGAGTCCAGAAACCCAGTCTGGTTGAGGTGACTCACATCGCCCCATGATTTAACGCACCATTTGCCGTTATCATACAGGTGAAGCACATTGACAGAAGTGTTGAGAATCTTCCCACATCGCTGATTTGGGGAAGCCCTTCGATGAAGTGCTCTGATGGTACCGCCGTGTGAGACTACGACCACTCTCTCTCCTACACAATCTGATTATTAGTTGAAGTACTAAACTATTTCTGAGTATGTCAAGACCAGCATAGTGTACCTTTGTGTTTCTTCGCAATCCTTTGCAAAGCCGATGTACAACGTTTGTAAAGTTGATTGAAACTTTCCCCACCACCCTGCATAGGTAGTGGATTCAGCTATAGCTAGCAACACCCCTGCATATTACTTGCAATTGCCACAAATGTCTACTGACAACAAATGACCAGAAAATGCTAACATATGAGTATTATCTGGTCCATTCCCATCAGTAGCATGATTCATTATTGAAGGGATTAATTGCTAGATCCCACAATTATGATCCCATTACTACAGTTCTATATAAGATTATTTTGTTAAATATATAGGTACCTAGTCGGGAGTGACTGGACAGCAAGCCCAAATGTATAAGAAACTTTCGCAATTAATCATTAAAATGAACAAACTAAGAAAATAAAATATGTCAGATATAATGTCACTAGTCTTTTCTTCCAAAAGTACCATCGCAATTTCACAAATTGCTCTTTCATTATATAAACCTGCAAAATCAGTTCTCCATAATGAAGTGGCCAACCTATCACAACCTTATTCCCCAGTCTGATCTATGCAATAATTTTAGGACAGCCATGAGGTATTCATCTCCAAATAAGGTCCAAAGGTGGTTCTATATAATTTATAAAGATGAATAGTTAATTTTTTGGTAGCTTTTATATTATCATTCGAGGTTATTTTCTCTACTAATGGAATGTAGCAAATATCCTCTAATTCCATTTCTATAGCTTAAAATGGTAGTGAAATCAGGCTGCTCAAGCTAGTCAACCCTTTCAATTTATCGTAGAATTCTGTTGGAAATCAAGGTGTTTACTGCAATTTTAGGGGGAAATTTCTCTGCAAATTTCTATATAGATGAATATCACCAAAAAAAGGAGAAGAAAAAACCTTCCATATCAAAGTAGGATATCAAGGGTGGCATGGAAATAAAAGATAAATTAAGGATATATCAGTGTATGAATCACCAAGTAGGAGGAAAAACAGAGAGCACCAACATAACTCTACGTGCATGAGTGTCTGCATGTCGACAGAGAGGGGAGAAAGAGGTGGGGACACTTACAGGAATTTCTTGATCATCATAGGGAGAAATAAATGCTTTATGAGCCTCATGATTAACTTTCTGTGCTTCTTGAAAGACAACACCTTGAAGGTCACCAAGATGTCTCTCCCGCAAGTCCGAGTCTTTTGAAACCTGATGGAAGCAATGCAGAATACTCACGAATTATATGGCGACTAACAGAAGCCACATATCAGTCAGCAGGAAAATCTCGGGGTAGGTAATAGTATTCTGCTTTATTTTGAGGTTATTTTAGATTTCATTATTTGGGTTTAGCTGCAGACTTTCTGCTGGACAGGACTGGAGGGTTTCTTTTGGTTAAATATCGGCAGTTGCTGCTGGGCAGGCTATGCCTGAGGATTTTTGTGTTTCCCATTGAGTTTTACAGTTAAATTTATCTGTGTGCACGAGTCTATTCACCCTTCCACTCTATCAGAAACTGCACAGAAAAGTAATAGTAAATAACTAAAATGACTTCGTTTTTATAACATTGCCTTCTTCATTGAACCAATAAATAAATTTAGGATCTGATTTACTAACTACTGCCCTAGTTGTGCACGGAATTTAAAAGATTCTTTGCAACTACTGCCCTAGTTGTGCACGGAATTTAAAAGATTCTTTGCAACTACTGCCCTAGTTGTGCACTTTAAAAACTTCTTTGCAGGGTAAAATATAACAACCAGCTCAGAAATTCAAAACTATTTAACTCATATATATGTGATGATGTTAGAATTAGAAAGCATTGCCTTCAACTTTCCAGGTTAATGATTGGTTTTGACTTGTGACAAGTACTTCTTCATCCAAGAAGACTAGAGCTACGGGAATAAAAGCTAAAAGTGATCCGCGAGTCATACCTCAAGTACCCCACAGCTTTTTGCTATTATCTCTGCAGTGCAAAATGCTCGTTTTAAGTCAGAAGCATATACTGCATAGATCTGAGGCCCCTTCGATAGCCGGTCAGCCACCTTGAGTAAGTAGGCAAATTTCAGATCAAATGAATGTCTACAGTAGCAAATACACTAGAACATGCAGACCATAACTTACTGCAACTGCCTGCTGTCTTCCCACATCATTTAAGTCCACATCCAGGTGCCCCTGTCCAACACAAAGATAAAAACTGTAAACATAAATGACGGCAAATCTAGTATTTACCACTACATCAGACCGAATCTCCTTTACCTAAAAGAGGGCTTGCCTTCATATATGAAAGGAGCTAGATTTTCTAAGACTTAATGCTTTAATGTCCAAATGATTCAATACTTACTGGAATCAACCATAATTTAAACAAGAACAGGATACAAGCAAATGAAGTAATAGTGAAAATACAAAACTCCCTCATCACTTATCACAAATATATTGGCTAATCATACTTAAATCCAATAGATTTATGGACAAAGCTGTGATTTCTAATCCAGAATTCAAGATTCAAAAGAGAGGGCAATTATTAAATCAAGTATGCGATTTGCTTCATCTATCAAGTAAATAGCGCACTTAATTTACTCAGAACGCGCGAACAAACACACCTGAATTTTGCGAATGGAATTCCACTCCGTTTCACCGTGACGAATTACAATAATTTCAGCATATTCCGAGCTAGCAGTCTCGATCATAACACCATTCGCAGTACAATCAGATTCCGCTAAAGGAGAAGCGCTGAAACAAAACAAAAAACTAATTTCTCATAAATAATTCATGTTTTGATCGAAACATGAAACTAAATACTCCCTCCGTCCCAAAATTCTTGTCCGCTATACCATTTTGGGTTGTCCAAAATTCTTGTCCACTTTCCTTTTTTAGTAAATTATTACACACAACTTTTTTGTGGGACCCACAACTTTATATCAATCTACACACAACTAACAACTCTACTTAAAAACCGTGAAAAAAAGCAAATTGGACAAGAATTTTGGGACGGAGGGAGTAACAGATTAGTGGTTTCCAATTCTCTCGAGCTACTTCAATTCAACTAAACAAAAATGCATATATACTATATTCACCTAGGAGAAAGTGTCATTTCTGACCTACAGTACATACGAAACGCAAAATGTAACAACTATTAACAATCGGAACTCAGTACTTTCACAATTTTATGATCCGAAAACAGAAATACAAAGTATCGACGGACCTTGATCCTGAGCCGGCCATGATAAAGAAAGTAGAAAATGGTTTAAAACGTTTCACCCTCTTAACGAGCAACCGGCAAGGGCGACGGAAGGAGAACGGGCGCGGCGGAGATTCGGAGATATGGCGCGGAGAGTTAACGCTATTCAGATTTATTGCGCTCATGGGACAATCCAGCTCTTCTCGGGTTTGTACGGTGTGCTTTAAAGTAGTTCTAACATCTGGTAACGAATATTCGGAACTTTTATTGGTCCACGTCATGATTGAGTTGGGAGAATTTGGACTCAATTGGGCTGAAATAATTCAAGGCCCATTAAAAGCAAGACTTTACAAGCAGACCGGTATTGGGCTTTTTGGTCCATGATGCCTTTCAAATTTAAGGAACATTATTGCTGCAATTTAAAACGGTGCAAGTAGGACTAATCTACTAAACTCTGTAAGGCCCCGTTTGGTTGAAAAAAATGAATGGAATCGGAATTAGGAATCAAACCCGAGGGAATGGAATCGGGGAATGATTCTTGAAATCAGTTGTTTGGTTTATCGGAGGAATGATTCCATTCCAATACATGTTTGGTTTGATAAGAGGAATGGAATTAAATTTACTTTCTCTCTCTCTTCACATTCATCGCCATGGTCGAAGCTTCTCCGACCGGCACAACTGCTTCAAGGCGCGCGGCCCCGTCCATCCGTACACCAGAGGCTGCTCCGCCATTACTCGCTGCAGGAGATGAACAACAAACAGCATTTGGTGGTTATTTATTTAAAAAAAATTAAGATAAACTCTATCTCTCTCCATTACTCGCTGCAGGAGATAAACTCTATCGCTCTTCCCCGGCGGTGTGTTCTTCGATTGTTCTTGAAATTACAGAAACATAACATCTGGGAATTACAGAAACAAAATATATTCTTGCAAAATTCGCTGTAACTGGGTTTCTTCGATTGTTCTTCGATTGTAGATCGACACTGGGACAGCAACCATGGGAGCAGCGAGACGGTGCGGCAACCAGCGAGAGAGAAGAGAGAGCTCGACGGCGCGGCGGCGAGCAAGAGACGGTGCGGCAAGCAGCGAGAGAGAAGAAAGAGCTCGACGACGCTGTAACTGGGTTTCTTGTTTCTTGCCAAGAGAGAAAAAAAAATGAGAAAGAGAGAGGAGGAGTCGACCGAGCGAGTGAGAGAGAGGGGGGAATCAGGATGAAAGTGCCCAAATCTAAGGGTATGAAACAGTGTCATTTGGGAGGGATGGAGAGAGGCATTTTTTGGAACCAAACAGGGGGAATGGAATCATTCCGTTAAATTGATTCCTGATTCCATTCCCCCCTCTCAACCAAATGGGGCCTAAGTGTGGTGGAACGAAGAAAAAAATTCATTGATTGTTAATTACTTTCATCCGTCCCATCAAAAGTGTCTCAATTCATTTTGGCTCGTCTCATAAAAAATACTCTCTCCATCCTGTTATTACTGTCTATTTTGGCTTCGGCACGAAAATTAAGAAACTTTATTTAAGTGTGTATTTTAATGAGTTTTAATTGTATTAAGAAATTAAAATAATTTTCGAGGAGTTATTGGTGGAAGAAATGAGAATTTATCCAAATTTTTGCAGGGTATAGTTGAGGTAATCGATTTTTTTCTTTTATTTTTCATATTATATTTTAAGAAATAATTTTAAGTTTCCAAAAACTTAAAAATCATAAATTTCCGAGTACGGAGTGGAACGAAAATCGTGTGAGATTTAAATTTTTTGAAGAGAGAGAGAATGATAATGTGGGGATGAGTATTAAATAGGAGGGACCCACTTTATTTTTTGTTTAAGAGTAGTTTTTGTTATTTTAAGAAAGATGACAGTAATAACAGGACAATCCGATTAGGAAAGTAGGACAGTAACAGCGGGATAGAGCGAGTACCATTTTTTTATTTTGATAAGTATTACAAACATTTTATTTAATAAATTCACAATTTATAATTTTACACACAACTAATAATTTTCATTAATACTAGGATATCACCCGTACTCCGTACGGAAAAATATTACGATTTTATGAACAATAGTTAATATTACTTTAAATCATAATATCATATCATATACTCCCTCCGTCCCATTATTTATGTCCCATTGGGATTGAGCACGGTAATTAAGATAGTGGAGGTAAATGTGTAAAGTTGTGGTGTAAAAGTATAAAGGAGTGGGGTCCACATGCTTAGATTGATTGTGGTCCACTCATTTATTTCCTTATTTGGTATGGGCCATAAATAATGGGACAACCAAAAAAGGCAAGTGGGACATTAATAATGGGACGGAGGGAGTATCATATTATTAAAACACAAACTACTAAGTAATATTCAAGTCATATATATTATTAAAACACAAACTACTAAATGAAATACATACTAATATTCAAATTGTATATATTATTAAAACATAAACTACTAAATGGAGTACGTAGTAATATTCAAGATTTTGAATCATGTTTCTCAAATATTTAGTGAAATATGTACAATATACTCCTTAAGCATCTTTGTTTTGTGCAAAAAAAATTAAATTAGGTGACACTAAACAACTATAGGCACAGTATTTTGGTGAATAAAAAGTTTTATAAATCTTAACAGAATGCTATCTTTGGTGGGATTTTACGTTTTCACATCATGAGAAAATAAAAGATGAAAAAGATTTGTCGGCTACTCATGTTTCCTCGAGCTCATCAGAGAACTACTGCTTCAATTGATTCAATGAAATATGGGTTACTTGAATATGAATTCAATGCAATATGGGTTACTTGAAATATTAAACTGATACAACTACTGAATGAGACATACATTTGCATCGTGGAAAACACACTCTATACTTGATACATCTTTTTTGTTGAATGAAGGGATATCGTATGCACGGATCAGTCGAAGTTTCATCGCAAATGACTCATTGAATTCATTCAACTCCTCAATGATGGACCAAATATTATGCATTTTGTACTTCCAAGTTTTTTTTCCAAATATGTGAGAGTTTTGAAATGGCGTGAAAATGTTTTAGACTATGACTATTATATATGTGAGGGTAAATATATAAGATATAATATAATGTAATTTGTTCCTTAAATTTATTAACATATAATTTGTATAATTAACCTTTTTTTAACATCATTATGCGTAAATTGAGGAGTAGTTATTTAACATTAAAGTTTTAAAAAATCCCGGTGAACAAATTATAGATTCAAAATTGATTAATCTTATAAAGTTGTGATTTGAATTTCTTTAATTATATTTTATAAAATATTATATTTAGTATGATTGTGCGATATAATCTAGTCTAATTTGTTTCTTAAAATTATTAACATATAATTTTAATATATAATTAACCTTTTTTAACATCATCATGGGTAAATTGAGGAGCAATTATTCAACATAAAACTTTTAAAAATTAATAGATTTGAAATTGATTTATCTTATAAAGTTGTGTTTAGAATTTCTTTAATTATATTTTATAAAATATTAGATTTAACATGATTGGACGTAAATTGAGGGATATTCTCAAAATATTAATATTAACAATTAATGGGTGTAATTTGAGAAACAATATAAAATTATTTCATAATTGAGCATAAATTGAGGGACATAATCTTATATATCTTATATATTTGCCCCTCAATTTAATGATATAATATATATGTGAGGGTAAATATATAAGATATAATCTATTTAATTTATTCCTTCAAATTATTAACATATGATTTTAATATATAACTAACATTTTTTAACATCATTATGCGTAAATTGAGGAGCAGTTATTCAACATAAAACTTTTAAAAGTTAATAGATTTGAAATTGACTTATCTTATACAGTTGTGTTTTGAATTTCTTTAATTATATTTTATAAAATATTATATTTAGCATGATTGGGCGTAAATAGATGGATATTTTCAAAATATTAATATTAACAATTAATGGGCGTAATTTGAGAAACATTATAAAATTATTTCACGATTGAGCATAAATTGAGGGACATAATCTTATATATCTTATATATTTACCCCTCAATTTAATTTGAAAATTAATAGATTTGAAATTGACTTATCTTATAAAGTTGTGCTTTGAATTTCTTTAATTATATTTTATAAAATATTAGATTTATGATTGGGCGTAAATTGAGGAATATTTTCAAAATATTAATATTAACAATTAATGGGCGTAATTTGATAAACATTATAAAATTATTTCATGATTGAATATAATTGAGGGACATAATCTTATATATCTTATATATTTACCCCTCAATTTAATTTAAAAATTAATAGATTTGAAATTAATTTATCTTATAAAGTTGTGCTTTGAATTTCTTTAATTATATTTTATAAAATATTAGATTTAGCATGATTGGGGTAAATTGAGGGATATTTTCAAAATATTAATATTAACAATAAATGGGCGTAATATGATAAACATTATAAAATTATTTCATGATTGAGCATAAATTGAGGGACATAATCTTATATATTTACCCCTCAATTTAATTTGAAAATTAATAGATTTGAAATTGATTTTATCTTATAAAGTTGTGCTTTGAATTTCTTTAATTATATTTTATAAAATATTAGATTTAGCATGATTGGGCGTAAATTGAGGGATATTTTCAAAATATTAATATTAATAATAAATGGGCGTAATTTGAGAAACATTATAAAATTATTTCTTGATTGAGCATAAATTGAGGGACATAATCTTATATATATTAAATATTTACTCCTCAATTTAATTTAAAAATTAATAGATTTGAAATTGATTTATCTTATAAAGTTGTGCTTTGAATTTCTTTAATTATATTTTATAAAATATTAGATTTAGCATGATTGGGCGTAAACTGGGGAATATTTTCAAAATATTAATATTAACAATTAATGGACGTAATTTGATAAACATTATAAAATTATTTCATGATTGAGCATAAATTCAGGGACATAATCTTATATATCTTATATATTTTACCCCTTAATTTAATTTAAAAATTAATGGATTTGAAATTGATTTATCTTATAAAGTTGTGTTTTGAATTTCTTTAATTATATTTTATAAAATATTTGATTTAGCATGATTGGGCGTAAATTGAGGGATATTTTCAAAATATTAATATTAACAATTAATAGACGTAATTTGAGAAACATTATAAAATTATTTCATGATTGAGCATAAATTGAGGGACATAATCTTATATATTTACCCCTCAGTTTAATTTGAAAATTAATAGATTTGAATTGATTTATCTTACAAAGTTGTGCTTTGAATTTCTTTAATTATATTTTATAAAATATTAGATTTAGCATGATTGGGCTTAAATTGAGTGATATTTTCAAAATATTAATATTAACAATAAATGGGCGTAATTTGAGAAATATTATAAAATTATTTCATGATTGAGCATAAATTGAGGGACATAATCTTATATATCTTAAATATTTACTCCTCAATTTAATTTAAAAATTAATAGATTTGAAATTGATTTATCTTATAATGTTGTGCTTTGAATTTCTTTAATTATATTTTATAAAATATTAGATTTAGCATGATTGGGCGTAAACTGAGGGATATTTTCAAAAATTAATATTAACAATTAATGGGCGTATCAAGAAGTTACGGATCTACGAAAAGGCACTACCGAAACGCCATCCTCCCCGGGATGTGCCGAACCCCCAACTTTAGAATAGCCTAGGAGCTTCGTCCCTTCTCGAAACTCACCGATTCTTATACCGATAGAAAGCTGAGTTCGTTGGCTTTCCAAAACTATGCTCGACGCATAAAATGGAGTTCAGACGAAGAAGATACAAGCCCGCGAAGTACAGCTGGCAGAACTGCCACAAACTTGCTGACTCAAGTTTGGAGGCCATTTTAATTATCGTAACGACGCCCGATCAGAAAGCTTACTTCTACGAACTTGAAGCCCTCCTGGGGCAGAACCTAAACGTGAATTTTCGTCAAAGACCGACGTTCGGATCCTTTCCACATGAACATGGATCCTTTCCGCGTGAATTTGGTTGTTCGTTGTTGTTGTAAAGTTCGGCAGCACGTTACTACTACTTGTCATCATTTCTTCAACACGTATTATCGTCTTGCGAATGTTATTAGAAATTAGGTTTGAAGAAATGTAGCGACAATAAACCAAATGTTAGTATAAATACTACAACAATATAACAAACAATATATGAGAATAGATTAGCGAAAATAACGAAATGCAAACCGAGGCGAGAGTTAGACTCTCTCTCCGCAAGACGATAATGCTCCACTACTCGGTGCAAGCGGTCTATAGTACTCGTCTCCAAGATACAACGGTTTTTCAATTACGAGTAGTTGCACTACTTCTCGTAATTCCGGCGAACTACTTGATATTTGGGACTAAGGAAATGAAAGATAATATGTAAGTGATGAATGAAACATAAAGAAAATGGAAGATTAATGAATGAAATTCATTGATTTCCTCTCGGTTATGTCTAATTTATAGACAATAGGTGCCGTTTCATTAATCATCACAATGGTTACACACTTATGTAACCTTTCACAAAGAAATGCATGAAAAGCATTCAAAAGGCATGAAACGTTGCCATCTCACCAACCGAAGGCATGCAACGTTGCCATCTCACTAACTAAAGTCATGCAAACATTTAATCATGTCTCATGCATGCCAACCAACACGTTTGTTCATTTAATTAAAATTGATTAATTTAATAATTTAATTTCTATTAAAAATCTAACAGGTCGCATCACTTCCGATCTTTTAAACCACTTCTCCAACTCTAATCTGATTACAATATGTATGAGGTTTTGATGTTTGATGTTTTTCATCAAACACGAGTTAGGATTCAATTCTAGTCGCTTCCCAACTGATTTTCAATGAATATTTATCTATTTTTAGGAAAATATTTATCCACACCGAAGAAAGAGAAAAAATTATGAATCTTTTAGCTAATTTAATACCCCTCCATCTCGTTAATATCGTTTTGTTTTTTCGGCACGGAGATTGAAAAAATTAATTTAGTTGTATATTTTATGTGTTTTAATTGTATTAAGGAATTAACACAGATTTTGAGAAAATGGTGAGTGAGAAGGAATGATAATTCATTCAAATTTTATTAAGGCTTAATTGAGGCAATTGATTTTTTTTTTTCGCATTTTTTTTTTCATGTTGTAATTAAATAAATAATTTAAAGTTTCTAAAAAGTTAAAATTCATAATTTTCTGAGTTCATAATGGAATATAATTGTATGAGAAAGAAACTTTTGGAGAGAGAGTGTTTATAAGAATGTGGGGTGAGTATTGAGTAATGAGGAGTCCACCTCATTTTTGAATAAATAGTGTTTTTTGTCATTAAAAGAAATAAGACAATATGAATGTTAGTATGAAAATGACTATTTTTTAGTAATATCGTATTATAATAATATAAATAAAAGACATGACAAAAGTTGATTTCATTTCTAGGTATTAATAATAACATTTATAAAATCAATAACATTTACCGTAAAATAGATAATATAAATAAAATATCTGGAGAAAACAAAGAAACCTTGGTGTCGCCTTTCAAACTCCTTCCATTTTTCTTTTTCGTTCTTTTTTTCCCCTCCCTTTTATGGCGGAACAAAAAATATATTCCGTTAATAGTTGTATACCGCATTTCCTGAGCGTTTGGATTTTCCGACATTGTTCCGGCGCCCCCACACCGTGGGGTTCTCTTCCTCCTCCGTTCAATCGGACGATTTCGATTTCGATATTTTTGGTGATGTGAATTTGACGGATCCTTGAAATAATGCATTGGTGGCAGGGCGCCTTCTCGTCTATATCCAAATTTCAATCCCGCGACGACAGCGTTATCCCCTCCGACCACGGAAAGAGCGGCTTCTTCTCCTCGCGCCGCCACCGCCTCCTCTCGCGCGCAAAGAAATTGCTGCAACCAATCGACGTCGGGTCGCCCGGCCACTCTCGCAACCTCTCCGCACGCCCTGCTTCGACTTCGAGCAATGTATCGGCCTCAGCCTCGGCCTCGGCTTCTCCGCTGCCGCTGCCGCTGCCGGAGAAGCATCACCGCGACCCCAAACTCGCCGCCGCGCCCTCCTCCTCCGTGCCCCTCCCCTCGCCCAATGCAGTTAAATTAGGCAAAGAGTGCGAAGATAGGGATCGAGAGACGGCGGAACCACCAAATGCCGAAACAACCGATAGACACGATGAGCGTAAGAGGTAAGATCTGGCAATTGCAATTGCGTGTGTTTTTCTTCTAATTCGCTTCAATTTCTAACGATTGGCATCATATATATGGAGCACTGAGTTTGAATTGGTCTCAGCCGGAAAGAAACAAGGAAAGAGAAAGAAAACGGCGAGATTAGGAAAACCTCACACGGCAAAACGACGTCGTTAGAGAGCTTCATCAGCGCACCTTGTAGCCCCTACGCAAGTCCGGCGAGGAATGATATGTGGGGAACTGCTATTCACACGACTCCTCCACCTAGCCTCTTCCAAGTTTGGTCTGCGCCTGAACCGGATTCACATCTTACGCACACAATAAGCCTCGACAATTCTCCTCTTCATAGTCCGAGACCAATGCCCGCCGCCGCCGTCCATCCCCTGCCTCTTCCTCCGCCGCCGGTCTCCTTGCACACCCCATTATCCCCCATCTCAGCTTCCAGTCCGGCTGCCTTACATTTACCTAAAAATGATTTGAAACTAACCCCAACTTCTCCGGTTGAAGTGATGCCAATCAAATCTAAATGGCAAAAGGGGAAGCTGATCGGAAGGGGAACCTTTGGAAGTGTTTATGTAGCTTCAAATAGGTATGCAAGTTTAAATGCTTAATAATTCACTCAATTTTGAAAAATCATAACATCTTGTTGTTGATAGAGAGACCGGAGCCTTGTGCGCGATGAAAGAAGTCGAAATCCTACCGGATGACTCAAAATCTGCAGAGTGTATGCGTCAGCTGGAACAGGTAGGTTTTTTTTGCATTCTAGGTTATATAAATCTGCTGGTGTTTATACAGTTGAATCTCATGACACGTTTCAGGAAATTCAGGTTCTCAGCCGCCTAAAGCATCCGAATATTGTGCAGTATTATGGCAGCGAGATAGTAAGTAATCCTTAAGTGACATTCTGCTTCTGTAGGTGAAGTTTGATTTTACTTTCGGTCTAGGTTGGTGACAAGTTCTACATTTACCTTGAATACGTCCACCCCGGTTCCATCAATAAGTTTATCCATGATCATTGTGGAGCTATTACAGAGTCTGTTGTCCGCAACTTCACTCGCCATATCCTCTTCGGTTTGGCTTATTTGCACAGTCAAAAAACCATACATAGGTAAGAAATGTGGTGTTAGATTTAACTTGGGAATTGGTTCTTGCTAACTTGGTCTGATGCCGGCTTTTTAGGGACATTAAGGGTGCTAATTTGCTTGTTGATGCATATGGAGTTGTTAAGCTTGCAGATTTTGGGATGGCAAAACATGTGAGTTGACTCATAACCATTGAACTGAATGATTGGGTAATATAAAGGCAACTCTAAGAAAGAGGAGAATTAGTGTTATGTTTGTTTAAGATTGTTAACTGTAGTTGTGATTTGAGGCATTGAGTAGTTGAAAGTTTGATTTGGATTTGGCAGCTGAGTGGACAAACAGCCTTTCTTTCATTGAAGGGCAGTCCTTATTGGATGGCTCCAGAGGTATGCAAATTTCGGAACCCGGATTTATACTGTAGTTCTTGTCTGCTTAAACATTATGCATATGCAGCTTCTTCAATCAGCAATGCAGACAGATGCTACCTCTGATATTGCTTTAGCAGTTGATATATGGAGTTTGGGATGCACCATTATTGAAATGATGGATGGGAAGCCTTCTTGGAGCGAGTACGAAGGGGTGAGTAAGCTCGAATGTTTTTTAGTAATTTCCTACTAGTACTACTGTTTTATTGGTTATTATTTGTTCATATTTCAGCCTGCAGCATTATTCAGAGTTCTGAAGGAGACTCCACCGGTACCTGAAACACTGTCAGCAGAGGGTAAGGATTTCTTGCAATGCTGCTTCCGTAGAAGCCCGGCCGAGCGGCCATCCGCTACTCGACTACTCGATCATCCCTTCGTCAACTACTCAAATCCAATTGAAGCAGCCGAGGACAACAAGGGGAAACTGAGTTACAAGTAAGACTTTGGTGCTACATCTGAATTCACTCCTCTTTCTTTCATGCAATGATCTAATTCTGTGCATGTATTTATAGCTTGAGCTTCGTCACGTACGTATGATTCATTTACTCCATTGAGAATACCCAATGAAGCCATCTCCAAGCATCCCCATTAATTTAGCCGCTGCAGCCATGCATTCTTTGATTCTTTGTTAGACCATGTAGAGCAGGAAAGGAGGTGTTCTTTGTATTTGTATTTGTATTTGTGTGTAAATATTTCACCGGTACGAAATCGAGTTAAAACAATAAATCGATCAATTTACTAGTGTGCACAAGTGAGTGAGGAGTTGGATCTTAGAAAACCATTAGTTTTTAGTCGTGTTTTTGTAGAATATCTTGATAAGCACGGTCTTGTGTTAATCCATTGATGCTTGTTGCATGTAAGTACCGATACCATCTTGTGTGTCATGTGTCATAATCATTTATCATTTTATACTAATAGAGTTGGAAAATGGGATGCTATTTTTAGTTCCGGGTATATTATAATTTTTGTTATAAATTAAATAGAATAAGAGAATAATAGAGAGAATGAGAAATATGTGTATTATTATGAGGGTGGAAACCTTTATTTATAGAGTACAAGATGGACTCATGGGCTTTTAGGGTTTACATAGTCATCATAATATATGGTAAGTATATATATAAAATATATTTTCAACACTCTCGAGTCGGCGCATATCAATCTTGTGTACCAACTTCTTGAATGTTGATGTTGGTAATGCCTTTGTAAAAGAATCCGCTAGATTGTCACTTGAGCAAATTTGCTGGATGTTGATGCCGTCAATCTTTTGGAGATCATGTGTTGCATTGACTCTTTTATGAATCAATCTCGATGACTCATTTACTCGTGTGTTGCATTGGATGACTCGTTAAAAACCTGAACTAAGAAAACCCTTTGAGAAAAACTTAGAGAAAAACTAATTATTTAATCTCAATTCCAAATCCATATAATATAAATTTCTTTAGGAGGAACTTAGAGTTTTATAAACTTGCTAGCTTTATCAAAACAATTTTTCTTGAGGGAATTGAGTTTTTATTATTTGAACTATTAGTTCTAACAATTGCTTCATTTCTTCTAGAAATCAAGCATTCATGAAAATCAATGTAAAGATTCTTCAGGATCTCTATTTGCGCTCAGATAAATTTTTAATTATGTTGCGCATGATAATTGCTCGTGAATATCCAAACCTCTCATGTCAAAGCATGCATAAAGCCCTTTGAACTTCCGGTTCATGACATGGTTTGTCTCACTTGTTTTCATAAATGTGTAATACATTTAAAATGGTAGTGTGATAACTTTTCTTTTGTTAGCTTCTGGCTAAATATAAAATAAATTATACAAGAATATGTATCACTACCTTCTTATATTATTTCAATATGGTATCCATTGCAGCGGATATCCTTAAAACTTAGTAAGTTTCTTCTAGATTTACTAAAGTAAGGACAAACTCAATAGTTGATTTCGTATCATTTGATAAAATGACACATGCTCTTCTGGAGCCTTCAATAATTTCGATCCACTAGATTTTAAAATCTTGCAGTGAAGATGCAACTACTCGTATCGAGCTTTAGGAAAAACAAACAATTATATCTTTATGCAATCCTGCTGGGATGCTTTGTTTCATTCTATTATTGCCTCCCTTATGCCCTTTTATTGGCAGATGAACATCGATATCAAGAGTGCATCAATGTCAACAAGACATAGATCAATAATGTTTTTCATTCGGGTATATCACACAAAATACGAGTTGCTCTATAAGAACATTTAATATTCTTCTAGAATATAAATGATGCTACTTCAGGAACAAAAGTTTAATAGTATATAAATATATTATATTGCAGGCATTTCCACAAACATGTGTTAGTAATGTTACTATCACAATGTAACCATTATTCATGAATTTAATTGTACTAATCCAGAGCAACAATTTAATATTATTCAAAAGAAATAAAATCAGTAAAATTCAAATTGTGAGATCTTCTAGATCGCACATAATTACTTGAAAATATATTAAACCATAATTGAATATTATGAATCTATTTATCAACCATATAAGAACTCTGCTACCAATTATATAATTAGGGCATGAATTAAATTAGAATACCCCATAAAGTATGATTGTTCTTCAGGAACATGTAATATTCTTCAATTAATTATGTTACTTTAGGAGCAACAAATTTGAGTACAATCTTGTGTTACATGATTCCAAAATGATAAATTGAATTGTTCTTCAAGAACATGTAGAGTTAATTGTGCTACTTCAAGAGCAACAATTAGAATTATGAACATATAACATTTGCCAAAATCAAGAGCTTGAATTGTTATTCAAGAACATGTAGTATTCTTCATGACTACAAATTGTGCTACTTCAGGAGCAACAATTTTAGTATATATTAAACTACTTCAGGCGAAAGACTAATATTTTCGAGAAACCCAATGGCTCTTTAGGAACATATAGTATTCTTTGGGGATATCAATTATGCTACTTCGGGAGCAACAAAAATAACAATTCAAGAATCGAGATTCGCTCATCAATAAGACATATTATATGAATTGTTCATCAAAAGTACATAATATTCTTAAGGAATATTAATTGCGTGCTGCTTCAGGAGCACCAAATTAAAACTGTATGTATAAATAGATATAAGTATTATACTGTATGCATGAGAAAAAACTGAGGTATATAGTAAATACATAGATAATATTATAATTCTTCAAGAGTGTGAAATATTCTTCAAAAATATTAAATTGTGCTACTTCTGGAGCAACAATTAAATTTCAACAAGTAATTTTGAGTTGCTCGTTAAGAGCATGTGATATTCTGCAGGAATATGAATTGTGCTACTTCTGGAGCAACAATATGGATTAAAGCATTAAATAAAGAAACAAATAAATAAAAACGTACATAGAAATATTGATTGTAAATGCTCTTCAAGAACATGTAATTTATTTCAAAACATTGATTGTGCTACTTCTGGAGCAACAAATTAAGTTAAAAATATGGTTTTGAATTGCTCTTCAAGAGCATTAATATTCTTCATAAATATGAATTGTGCCACTTCAGGAGCAACAATTGTTATTTAACATTAGATAAACAAACATAAAAAATAAAAATAAATAAAAACATAAAGTAAAAGCTCTTCAAGAGCATGTAATATTCTTCAGGAATATTGATTGTGCTACTTCTGGAGCAACAAATGAAGTTGAAAATATGTTTTGGAATTCCTCTTAAAGTGCATATAATATTCTTCAAAAATATAAATATATTGTGCTACTTCTGGAGCACTCCCACATTAACATTTTGAATATGCAAGAATATTATTCTTCTACGAATGGTGTGCAATATTCAAAACCATGTAATTGATTTACATGTTTCAAATATTCTTTTACAAATGTGTGCAATATTCAAAACCATGTAATTAATTTACATGTTTCAAATCATGCAAGGTACTTTAATATTAATCTTGAAGTTTTTTTTAATCGTGACAATCAATACTTGCCAAAAACAATATTATATGAATTGCTTTACTAAAAAAACGTTTATTGTTTATTGATGACTCAATCAACATGATAACAAATATGTGAAGATTTTTTTGAAAAACGTGTATAAAAAAAATCACACATAGATGTTGAAGGAAATATTTTACCATAAGCAGCTTCTTTTCGGAAAGGAGCTTTCGTGCTGATAACGTATTATAAACTAAATAGAACAAGAGAATAATAGAGAGAATGAGAAATAGATGTGTATTATTATGAGGGTGAAAACCTCTATTTATAGAGTACAAGATAGACTCATGAGCTTTTAGGATTTACATGATCATCACAATATATGGTAAGTATATATATAAAATATATTTACAACAATTTTCAACTTTTTGAAAATGAAATTTTAATTTTAATTTTGGAATAGATTCCAAAGGTATTAGCGTTGGAATCTAGTAATCTATTTTATTTCTTTTCCAGAAACATGCCAAATATGGGGATAGGATTAAAATCAAACTTCATTTTCGATCATATTCCAACTACTATAGTTATATATAGATTAGAACTCTTCATCGTCTTTGTTTGTTAGTATTTTTTTATTATTTCAAAAGTACATATAAAATTATAATGTTGAGTCCAAGAACAAGAAAGTCTCGTTTTTGTGATATGTGTTCGTTTTTTTTATACTATAATATTTTTAAGTTTATTTTTAGTCATATACTAACTTTCAATAAGTATATGTTTATTATTGTCACGGTGGAAAGTATTAAATCCATCAGTTGAGTAAGTGAGGAGTTGGAGGTTAGAAGATCATTGATGTTAAGTCATTTTTTTGGTAGAATATCGTGCATAGCTCGGTTTCGTGATACATTATTGATTAATGCATGTTACAAAGTTATATGTAAGTATGGATAACATCTTGTGTGTCACAATTATTTTTTTATTTTTATATGAAAATAGGAATATATTCTAAATTTTTACATCTTGAAAATGATATTTAATTCTAATTTTGGAATAATTCCGAAGGTATTACCGTTGGAATCTAGGAAACTATTTTATTTTTTTCCGGAAACATGTGAAAGAATAAAGATAGGATCACAAGAATAGGATTAAAGTCAAACTTCAATTTCGGTCCAGTAGTACTTCTAAAGTCCACTTCTTCCCCACACTACAAGTGAAAGGGAAAATGTAAAGACTACCATTAAAGCAGCCCAAGCGAGACTTACTATATCCATGCTACAGGTTATATATAGATTAGGATTCTTTTCATTATATCTATTTTTTTATTTTATTTTGAAAAGAGGACTATAACATGATGCAATTTGTTAATTTTGACTCATTTTAATCCGGATTTGACGCTTCATTATTATTATATAAAAAAAGAAGAAATATAGCCCTACCTCTAGCTCCGCTTTCGCGCTCGGCCACCGCTCAACTCTCCAACTCTCCGCCTCTCTGCCTCCGCCTCCGCCGTCTTCGCTTTCTCTCGCCTCTCTTTCTTCTCTTCACCTCCGCCTCCGTCGCCGTCAACAGAAAAAAAATACAAAGAAAATGGTACTCCAAGTTCACAGTGAGAAGTTGGTTGTTGCTATTGCTATCATGAACCCGATTCCTGGCACAACCATCTAGGTGATGAAGAATATTAGAATTTGATAACCAAGATCACAGATCATGATATTATGATAAGAGATCTAAAACGGTTTCACCATTTCAAGATCATGATATTATGATAAGAGATCTAAAACGGTTTCACCATTTCAACAAACGTAGTTGTTCATGTGTGTATGTGTATGTAAGTGAACCAGACTCCAATTCACTAGCTTGCGAAGTAGTCGGCGCAGTTTTATGTGAATTCAGCCTTCTCTATTTTTTGTTAATTTATTCGATGTCAGTTGTTAGATTTTGCTCTTCTTTTGTTGGATTGTGCCTGAATTTTGTGTGAATTTATCCTTCGATTTCTCGTTGTTGCGTATGAATTTTGCGTATTAGAATTTTGCGTATGCACTCAGTGTAACGCCCCGAAATTTTCAATATAAAATGCATTTCATATTTATTCATGCATGTTCTCAGGTGTTTTAGTTCTGTAAGTCGCGCCTTAGAAATTAAAATGAAATTAATGCATTTATGTTATTTTTAGTTAAATCATTTTTATTATGTAAATTTATTTTGAACTTTGAATGTGTTTATTTATATTATATTATGTTTATATTGTTTATTGATGAGATAAAAATAATGTTAGAATTATGAGGCAAGAATAATATTTATATGGGTTGGATTTCCTAAGCCAACTAGGATTCATAAAAGGATATAATATTTATTATTATATTAATTTATTAGGAGATAATTTGAAATTATATTAGATATTATATTTGAGATATACATGTTTTAGGAAAGAAATCTAGTTGTATTTATCCTTATCCTAATTTATCTAGGATTGAATGTCTTATATGGTAAGTGAATAGAATAAATCCTATATAAAATTGATATGAACGAAAATAAATATGGATAAAATATATTTGATACCTTATAGGATTAGAAATATTTAGATAATGATTTCTAGGCCTATTAATACCCCTTAGTCGCTCATAATATAGCATCCCATAATTTTTCAAAATTCACAAGCACACGTGCGAATGGTTTCAAGAATTATTTACACATCTTCCCGTCATCATATCGTAATTTAGGTTCATCTTCCTAGGTATGTCTAGTATAGTCAGTTATTTTTGTATAATTTTTCAAGTATGATAAATATTTGTTTAAAATTGTTCATCGTAACCTGCCGGTTTACGTCGGCATGTTCATGATCTTGAAAGGAAAATTATTTTTCATGTTTTCTTTGAGTTATTTTCGACCATGATGAACATTAATAGAATATAATACATGTTAGGTCATTAATTTTAAGACTATAGAATTTTTAGGATAGGTTTACTATTTATTTTTTTAAAATGTTTAAGTTTCATGAGAGTATAATCTGTCCTGCCATTTACCTTTTCTGCCGAGACTTTCCAGAGCCAATTAATCGATCTTATGTTACTTTAAAATTTCTATAAAAATTATAGAGATAAATGTTAGTATGCTTTTAAGGTCTCTGTAAAGTTTCATGATTTTTTGATAAGTCCTTATATTTTACTGAATTACTACTTTTATACTGCCGAAAAATAATGCTTTCTGGATAGGTCTTAGCAAAATATTTATATCTCGCTCTACAAATATTTTTTTGACTTGATTCTTTTTCCTAAATACTCATCAAACGTAGGAGTTTCTCAAAATATTTATTTTGTATTTTTATCGTATCTTTACAAAAGCAGTTTATTTCAAACATTTCATGGTTCAGCAAAGATTTATATTCTGTCGAGCAGTTTTGAGTGAAAACTGATCTGTATATTCTGAATACATAACTTATCCATATGATTTGAAATTTTGATATGATACGTCTACGTATTTCTCCTAGATGTGTGTTAAATATTAGAATTTTTAAAGTATGTTTAGACTCTGAAACGTATAAATGAAGCACAGTAGGTCAGAAACCGTTTTAGTTGATGCAGTAGATATTGTTTTGGTTATAACTTTTAGATGACTTATGATTTTGATATGAAACCAAATCCCGTGTGTTTTAGATTCATTAAGGAACCTGTATTTCGAAAATTAGAATTTTTGGAATGATTTCATGTTCTGTGGAATATTTTCAAAATGGGTCTTCTGCACGAGTCTAGCGGATTTTTAAAGCTACAACATTGTTTGTATCCTTTGTGCAAATGTTTTAATTGTTTCATGCATATCACGACATTAAGATAAAATTTCCATGTATAGGATCGGCGCGCAGGACTTAAACATTGATATCCATTATTTTCTTCAAAGTCAAGGTCAAGATGGGGAAGTTACCGTTATCCTTATTATATATTTTGTATAGTATTCATGTGTTTATGACAGGCATGAGAATGAAAGAGGTCAAGGTCAAGAGGAGGCCTTTGACCGGGGTCAAGAGGAGGCCCTTATGAAATAAAATAGGTCAAGGTCAAGAGGAGGCCTGTGACCGGGGTCAAGAGGAGGCCCTTATGAATTTTTACGGTCAAGAGGAGACCGTGTGAAATGAAATGGATCCTTAGGGTCAAGAGGAGGCCCTAGGATCAAAGTTATTTATTATGCATGTTTCATATCCGTGTTTATTGACATTTTATATAGTTTGGATATATGTGTACATCTTCCACTGAGTAGTCGTACTCATCCCTATCATTTTAACATATTTCAGGAAATGGCTCGGCCGATGCGTAGAGGTGGTGGATGGTGATGGTCACATGAGGTAGGATTTACGAAAGTCATTATTATATTAAACTCTGTGCATTTATTAGCCATAATTATTTTTATTTAAGACTTCCGCTGAGCATGAAAATTAATTGAGTTTTTCGATGATTCATTTAAATGAAAATGTTTAGAAATAGTTGAAATATGCATGTTGAGTATGAAGTAGCGTCCCTAGTTAAGTTTTGAAAATTGGGGCGTTACACTCAGTGATATAGGAAGAAGACGAAAAGTTATTGATGTTTTTTTGTGATTATGAGAATTACTTTTTTCGGCTATTGTCGTTCTTGATGTGACGCATTCGAAAGTAGGATGTGCGTTAGAGTTCTTGATGTAATGTATTAAAAAAAAGTGACATGTTTCTTAATTATAATTAAAACTTTACTTCACTGTGATTGACACTTTAAGATAAATGACACTTTTGTTGTTGCAATTGATACATTATGAGAATGTGACACTCTCCTTTGAGACGACACTTTTGTTTATTACGATTGACACTTTGGGTAACATTTATGGTTATTATGCTTCATATTTTATTGTGTGATTATTGGATTAAAGTAATACATTCCTTAATTATGATTGACACTTTGAAATAAATAACAATTTGTTCGTTGCAATTAACACATTATGAGAATGTGACACTCTCCTTCGAGACAATTGACACTTTTGTTTAGGCACTTTACTTTAGTGTTATTGACACTTTGATAAATGACACATTTGTTAACAACAATTGACACTTTTTTTCATAAACAAATAATACTTTTTTCGAAACAAATCACATTTTTTCCAAAAATAATTGATAGTCAATAGATGATACAAATGACACTTCATTCAAATACAAATGATATTTTTATTTGTTATGATTGACACTTTGAGATAAATAACATTTTTGTTCGTTGCAATTAACACATTTATTCATTCCAGATGATACTCGGAATGTGACACTTTTGTTTAAAACAAATGACACTTTTGTCAATGATGGTAAAATGACGGTCCAAACGAAAATGACACTTTTTTTCGAAATAAATGATATTTGACAAATGATACTTTTGTTCATAACAAATTATACATTTATTCATTATGACACGCCTTCCCTTTAGTAAAAAATAAAAAATAAAATATTTTGTTTAGAACAAACGACACTTTTTTCGCAGGGAATGACACAACCGTCCTTACAATAAGGGAAAACAATAACAACAAAAAAAATATAAAAATATACTCCATCCGTCCTGCTTGACTTGTCTTATTTTCCTTTTTGGGTTATCCCATTTGACTTGTCTTGTTTTCTAAAAAGAAAAATAATTACTATACAAACTCCCATTTTTTCTTTGTGGGATCTATTTTTCTACATACAATCACTCACCCATTTATACACAATCACTCATTCATCTTAATCTTCGTGCCGAAAAGAAACAAGACAAGTCGGACGGGACGAAGGGAGTATAATAAAATGGAAAAAATATAAAAATATAAAAAATGAAATTCTGACATCATGCTAACGTCAACGGGTCAAACACGAGTTAAAATTAGGTAATTGTGTCTAAATAAAATGTCGAGTCCAAGATTCTGAGAAAATTTCCTTTTTGTTTATCTACTTGGCTTGTGTTCGTTTTGCATCCTTTAGTATTGTCAAGTCTACTTTTATTAGTCATGTAACTTTTAGAAAAACTATGTTTTCTACAGCTGAAATTGTACATCGCCATGCATCTTTTTTCCATTGCCTAATTACCAATAATTTATTATGTTACCAATAATTTGGAAGGATTATTGAAGCACAAATTAAACACATAATCTTAGGTACACATGCCACTGGTCACAAATATCTCAAACGATGAAAAAATGAATGCATACGAAATATGATTTGTCGGTATTATTAATTTGGGGACGAAAAAACACCAAGTCATATTATACCTACCAAAATCAAATTTTTTCTCCCAAAATTGCTGAATTCAGAAAAAGAAACAAGAATTTGGGAGTATGAGTAAGAAAGGAGTGTAAACAGATATAGCAATAAATTGCAATGAGCCAATGAAGGGTCCGGTCCGGTCCGGGCAGGACAGGTCAGGCTGAGAAATTTCTGAATTGGAATCGTCGCATTGAATACAAGGGAAGGCTTCTGCACGCAATTGGTTAAAGAACAAACTCAGCAAGCCTCTGGCTCTGGCTCAGTCAGCCCGCACCACTGAATAACTCCCTTTTGTCTCCCCCTCCATGGGCCCTACTTATACACAATATATATCCTTGATGACTATTTTGTTTGTTTCATCTTATAAGTTTTTTGGTACACAAAGTGATTAATTTAAGGACAGCCCCTAAAACCAGAGGCCTTGTGCACCTTTCAGTCCTTGTGTAACCTTAAGGTTTTGTCACTTCCCATTTTATGGCTCTTGCATCTAATTATGCTTTTTTAAAAACTATAGCTATCCTTTCTCACGTTAACGGTGAGATCTGCAGCCGCTATCGAAAGTTGTGCATTTAGTGAAGCTGACTTGATATTTATTTCGGTAGAATCCACATATTGTAGTAATTAATAAAGTGTGTTTATTCGTATAATTATAATTTCGCATGCAGCCGTTATTGAAAGTTGTGCATTTAGTGAAGCAAACTTAATATTTATTCACTTGCAGTCCACGTATCATAATAAAGATGTGTGTTTATTTTTAAATGTAGATCTTAATTATGATTAAACTAGAGTTATCTTTTCTTACGTTAACGGTGTGATCAGCGGCCGCAATCGAAAGTGTGCATTTAGTGAAGCTATACTTTAATATTTATTTCCGTAAAGTCTACGTAGTAAAGTAATTAATAAAGTGTGCGTTTATTTGTACTCAGTAATTTCCAGTGACAACCGATATCTGATGTTGTGCATTTCATGAAACTAACTTAATGTTTATCCATGTGCAGTCCACGCATCATAATAAGGTGTGTTTATTTGTAAATGTAGATCTTGATTATTACTAAACTATAGTTATCTTTTCTTATGTTAACGGTGAGATCGGCACCCACTATCGAAAGTTGTGCATTTAGTGAAGCTAATTTAATATTTATTTCCGTAATGTAGTAATTAATAATAAAGTTTGCGTTTATTTGTAATCGTAATTCTAGTGACATCCACTATATGATGTTTTCCATTTAGTAAAACTAACTTAATATTTATTCTTGTGTAGTCCACGAATCATAAGAAGGTGTGTTTTTATTTGTAAAGAAAGATCCTAATTATGATTGAACTATATAATTTTTGTTTGTTAGGTTAGTAGTAAGATCTGTCGTCACTATCATAAACTGTACATTTAGTAAAGTTAACTTAATATTTATTTCCGTACAATGTATGAGTATGAGTGTGTTTATTTGTAATCACAAATTTTAAAATTATGATTGTCATGATATTTGTTGTAGAATATCCTATATCTTATACGTTACAGCTCTAACATTCCTTTTTTCTTTAAAATAATTTGCTTATATGATCTCAGCAATACAGAAGTAGGAAAGCACAGTCTTCACAATATAATTTTATTTTACATTTCAGATTTCGATCCAGATCATTGACCCAAAACTGTGCGTGTATTATAATTTGCCTTCAATTTTAGCTTTATTTAGTTATTATACTTTTCAAGTACCGAGTAATTAAATAAACTTCGTAATATTCGATTCCGTATTTTTTGTACGACGAGAATAATTCGGAGCAAAATTCTGCCATTTATTTAGCTGGATCAATATCACAATGTAATGAATTTCTCTTCGAACTAGTTATACATAAATTAAATAATCATTAATTTCAAAACGGGTGTGTTTTAATAAAGAATCATTAATTATTCTTGCTCATTTCTTTCAAATCTTGGAACACAAATAAATATAAATCGAAATTTAGGATTTTTGTACTGTTTAGGAATTTAAATAATTATATAATTAGACAGGTCAACTTTTTTGAACGTACACGCATAAGAAAAAGGAAAGGTCCGTAGCGTAAATATTGGAATTATGAGGCCCTTTATTGAAAAACATGTTAAAAAACTGAGGGCAGGTATAATGAGGAAACTCTCAGAGTCAGAGCGTATATTTACATTCCTCCATAGGGGAAATTTGCTGACATGACCCTCTCCCCGTTACGTGATCCGACGGGCTGGGAAAGCCTCTCGAGGACACGTGGACGGTTTTGATGTGACCACTCGCTTACGCACTCCTCACCAACTGCAAATGTATACTTACGGATATAGATATAGAAATCACACACACTGGTACACGTACGAATACACGCATATATAAAATTTGACGTGACTGACTCTCTCTCTCTCTCTCTTTCTCTCTCTCCGCACATCTGGTTATGATCTCCTTCCCTCCTCTTGAATGTAATTCCTTTATTCTCATCTCTCACTTTGTAACAATCTCGTGTAAAAGTTTAAACAGTGCCGCTCATTGTAATTTTGTTGTTTACATCGCGTCGTTGTTGTTTTCGGATTGCGAAATTTGAAGATCGGATCCGGAATTTCTCGAACTCAAACCCTAGGCTTCACACTCTCCAATAAGCGGAAGGTTCGTTCTCCATTTCTCCACTCGCTCATTTTGTTTTCGCTTTTGTTCACGTTGATTAGCCGCTATTTGGTTTGATTGTTACGTTTGTTTCTGTTGTTTGTCGTTCTGCAGATGCTGTAAGCGTGAGGGAGAGAGTCGGCTCGAGTAGGTTTTCTCCTAATCGGGTAAGGTGAGGAACTTGGGCGAGTATTTATCGCTTCGTGTTATTATTTCTTTTTGTTGATTTATCTGAAATGAGGTTGGTTGGACATGAAGAAAGATTTCAACTTTGATTCTCAAAGAAGATTGATGTTCATCCATTTTGATTTATTTCCTTTTGTTGGATCTAAAAAAAAAAAAAAAAAATTAGCGGCTAAAACTCACTGACTTCTGGCGATCGTCTTCTTTTCTGGAGCTTTCTACAGTTAATGCATTCATATAAGATGAATAAAATTTTGATTTTGATTTTTTTTTAAATCGTCTTCTGACTTTGTTCATATTGAATGACGGACTAGATTTTAAGAATGGATATAATGACTTTCCATGTCGGCTTCAATTTGCCCATTAATTTATTACTTTTACTCCGTTAATCGGAGAGGGAAACTTCCCCGAATATATAAACTCACATTTGCACCGTCTGATTTAAAAAATAGCTCAAACATACATGAAATCATTGATTATTGAGAGATTTAATTTGAGTGCAGTGATAAACTCACTACTGATGAAATGTATGTATAACGATGTCTCTTTCAGTTGAATCTGGCAAGAAGAGGAAGATGTCGTCGTCAAACTCGCCGTGCGCGGCCTGCAAGTGTCTCCGGCGGAAGTGCACGCAGGAGTGCGTCTTCGCGCCGTATTTCCCGCCGGACAATCCTCAGAGGTTCAGCAACGTGCACAAGGTGTTCGGAGCCAGCAACGTCTCGAAGCTTCTGAACGAGCTCAGCGCCATCCAGCGCGAGGACGCCGTGAATTCACTGGCCTACGAGGCCGAGTTCCGACTCAGGGACCCGGTGTACGGCTGCGTCGGCCTCATCTCCATCCTCCAGTCGAGGCTGAAAGCCGTGCAGCAAGACTTGGAGAACGCGAAGAAGGAACTGGCCACTTACATCGGCCCCTCCGCACTGCTGCCGATACTGAACAACCTGGGATTCGTTCAGCAGCACTCCAATTACGGCCCCTCGGCTTATCAAGTCATGCCGTACAATATGCAGTCAATGATGGGGCTCCCAACGGGTATCCCGCACGGGGCCCAGCTCATGATCCGGGAGCCTCCGCAGCAGCAGCAGCAACAACAACAACAACAGCAGTTTCTCGAGGCCCAACAGTTAGCGGCTGTAGAGGCAGCTGCCGCTCGAGACCAGGAGATGATGCGTTACGAGCAACAGCGACGACAACAACAACAACAGAATCAACATAATGACTTATTGAGATTCAGTAGCGGCTTTGAGGATAATGGAGGGCCGGTTACCGCCACCGGATTCAATCAGATGGGCGGAGCCGCCATGCAGCCACCTTCGTTGGCGTTGGGGAGTTCTTACGAAACCATCCCTTACCAACAAATTCAACAGCAGGAACAGCATTCTCATCAGCTCCATCTCCAGCCGCCGCAAGATCTTCTTCTACAACAACAGCAGCAAAACCATCAGCCGCCGCCGCCGCCGCAGTTATCCCAGACGCAACAGCAGCCGCTACTAAGAACCAAGAGCGAAGATGACAGGAGCATCGGCCCCACGTGCTAACCCTACAATTAATGGAGAAACCCAAAACCTCAATGCTCTCTAAGCCTTATTCTCTGAACAAGAATTTTCATCCAGGTAAAACAATTTTTTTCCCATTTCTTACTCTGCAGTTGATACTGAAATCTGTGCCTCCATTATAATGAATCTTGACCTTTTCCAGTGAGCACTATTTTTCTTGTAGCATATAAACGGGGTCACATTCTTCTGAGGGCAAAGAATGCAAAGCTTACTGTGTGTTGCATAGTGCAGCAGGTGGTTGGTTATGAGAATTATTGTCTTGTCACGGCCACAGACATCAGTAATCATGACTTAAAGCCTATAGAAACCCTAATTACCCTTTTCAAACTAGTGTACATCTTTGGCTCTTTGCATTTTGTGATGGATGCAGGATTTGAGTCAGATTTACCAATAGAAAAATATGCACTTGTCTAGTAGTAATAAATGTGTCCTGGATGCGCCTTCGTTATCCAAAAAAAGTGTGTCCAGGTATACTTTACTTATTGAATGGAATTGAGAATTTGAGAGATCATATACCTACTCCTGGTGGGCTCATGCCATCACACCTCCTTTAAATATGTTGTACAAGGAGATTTTGTCCAATTAATAGGGTGTTTGCTTCCCTTAGGCAGGCCTATGTGAGTTGTTTAATGGTTTAGAGGTTTTTTAACAGAAATAAAAGAAAGGAATGTGTTTTTTTTCAGCAATAATACTGTGTGTTTTTGGGTATAACTGAACTTTTCCCAACTTGGTTTAGTTAGAAAATGTGAAAACTCTTTGTCATGTCATGCTATTGCTTCTCTCTATGCCATTTTTATTATGATAAATTGTCCTTTTGTTACCTGCATTTAAATTCTATTTTGGTTATACCTATAGCATTTTTTTTTTATATTCGTGAAACCCGGAGCCGCTATTTTCGGTGCGCACTGGGTAAACCACGCTCCTTGTGCAGTAGCTTGCTAATACTGATGGTGATGCTTGAACTTGCATGCTTTTAGGGATTTCGTTTTACAAGAAACAATATAAGATATTGGTCCCATTTTAACTGCTTGTTTATAATGTAATTAAATACACACGATACAGTGGAACAAATGATGCAAGCAAAATATTGTTGTGTTAGATCTGAATCTAACTGGATTATTAGTCAATGCTCTTAACGTACACACTTCAAACTAAATAAACATTATTGTCTTATTTAATTTACAATCTACACTGTTTCCCTTGCTCATAAAATATTCCCAGTCGTCAGACTTTCTTAAATGTGTGAATGATAAAGATTATCATGCAATTATCGTCCTTAAATAATGCTCTCTTTCTTTTCTTGCAGCAAATTTTAGGCAGGAGAGATCCATTAATTAGCTTACAAAAGGGGGGAGGGAGAGAAAGAGAAAAAACAAAAGAATGAGAGAGAAAGAAAAAGATTGGAGTATTCACATGTACGTAAGTCACCAGATATATTTAATTTTTCCTTTTATTTCTTCGTTTATGGAACTTGGAAAGACCACAGTTTCTGGTGAAGGAATGGATACATTAGAAATGTAGGAGAAGAGTTGAATTCAGAAGTAGCGTTCTCTTTCAGTTTACTATGGGGTTACTTGTTTTTGCCGGAACCACAGTATAATTTTAAAATACAATTGCTTTTCTTCAAAGATAACCCTACCATTACATTAATGTATGCATGCATGTAATTAATTACGAGGCAGAATTACAGTCTCTACTCGTAGTGCGTACTCGATAAAACTATATGCAAATTTTATTTTAGTGTAATTTTAATTCAGCAAAGCATATGGTAAGTAATTAGTTATGGAAGTGCGTGTTAAGTTGGTCCATGTGAAACTTTTCTTTCATTTCTTTTTGGTGATTTGCATGGTTGACTCTGGAGTTTTCTATTCTTTTTTTTTTCTTTGAGGCACCTGTCGTACATTTAATTGTCTTACTGTGGTAAATTGTGAATTCAATTCAAGATTCAGAAATTAGGTTTAGGGTTTATTAGACTATTAGGCTAGTTGGCTAAAAAAAATTATGATTTATAATAAGGGACTAAATTTAAACTCGTAAAAATGTATCTGAAATTGTGTTTCTTGAAATTTGGAAACAGTGTATATATATAGCTCTCATCTATTGAGAATTGAAATATAAAACAAGTGGTAGGTGTGATAAATTTAAGTATTTACTTGCATGTGAAAAGCTGGCCGCAGAAACCAAGAAGAATTCCTTCAGATTTTATCAACTTTTTTTGTTATCTTGTTCGGCTTTACTTAATATTCTTTCCATCTCAAATTTATATATCTACTTCATTTTCTGTTTGTCCTAAATTTATATATATATTTTTTATTTTTGTGTCTAATTAAAATTTATATGATAACAAAGAAAAAAAATTATTTTATCTAATTTTTTAAATAAAATTATATTAATAATTTACTTTAATTTCCTCAAATTCCAATACTAATATGTATCTATGTTGGTCCGGAGATGAGTGTCAGGTGTAGAGGGGGGGGGTGAATACACATGAGTACAAGTTCTTTTTCTCAAACGCGAAGGACAGCTGAGCTGTAGATTGCAACTGATGAACAGTGTCAAATAGTAACCTTCTGATCGCGGGTCAGAGTGAGTCAACTACTGAGTTTCTCCTACTGACTTTTGTCAGTATTTGATTCTCAGTCGGAGACTTAGTGCGGATAAGTGTGTAGGGCCCGATTGACTTCGCTCGATTTGAAAACGTGTTTTTCACAAACCAAATAATTTTGGCTAGTGCACTTTCAAATACGTTTTATGCAAAGTATGAGTTTGTAAGATGATTTTGAATGCAGTGCTAAAAAACAGTAAATGACACAAGCGATTTTTAACGTGGTTCGGATACGCAAGATCCTACGTCCACGGTCCTGCTGAACAGGAGGTCTTGTTGATTAATCTGAGCAAGCCTCAGCAAGGTATCTGTGCATTGGACATACTCTTCTAAGTTATAGTCCTTAGCGACTTTACAAATCAAATCGGAGTTTGAAAGGGAGGGGATGTTCTCCAACTATGAAGGAGTTCTTACAATAAGAAGTAAGAACAGTCACGAAATGTGAACTCCTTCGAAGGTTCTAAGCTATGGATATAAACGGTTGAGCTTAGATAGAGAAGAGGGATCTAAAGAAGAAAACTCTAGAGAGAAGAACTAGAAATATTCTAATAAAGCAAGTTCTTCGCTGGATTTTCGTGAAAGGCGCTAGAGTGTTTCGAAATCTTGAGCGTGTAATCCCTTTGATATCCCGTGCGTGGAGCTCGGAAAGGCTTCTCTATTTATAGTTGTGACCCAGGCATTTGTCCGTTGGAGAGGACGAGGCCACGTGTCACAAACGTCCAAGAAAAACGGCCATATGTTCGAAATGTTGTCGCAGAGTAGTTGGTTACTGTGCATAAGAGCAGCTTTAGTTGGTCAGAGTAGGTAGAGCTTAGACTGCTTCTCATTGGTCGAGGTTTGTGGTAGGTGAGACTTGTCAGACATCGGTCTTCATCAGAGTTGACTCTCACTCATCCTCGTATGATCTTCTGCTGACTTTCGAATGATGTTAAAAGATGGGTCATTTCCTGTCGGATACAGTAGACCTGATAATATCTCTGTCTTCTTCATCTGAGTCTGCTGATAACGAATATTCTGCTGAGCGAAGTCAGCTGATGACTCTGAAGGCACTGAGCTTTGATACTGTGTTCTTCTACTGATGTGGATCAGCTAAAGAGAAATCTTCTACTGATTGAAGTCAACTGATGACCTATGAACACAAGCTCTTACAATGATGATGTGGGGTTCTGGAAAGTAACTTCCTACTGAAGATCAGTCCAACACTTACCCCCTACAAGACTTAGACGAAAACGATAATAGAAAATACAATCAGTCTAGCCTAGTACATCATCTAGACACTACACAAAGGATACAAGACGGGTTTTGGGATCTTCAATTCCATAACATTAAATCACTATGATTTCCCCCATTACCGATAAACAGATAAGTCCTATTACAAGAACTACTGACAGAATAATACTAAGTGCCCTCTAAGTGATTATTAAGATCAACCACTGACTCATAACCCAACAATTTCCCCTCAATTGATGATGCCAAAACCTAGGAAAATTCTAAGAACATTAAGTCCTAAACTACTGACCCAAAGAGACTTCAGTAAAACTGAGCAAATAAAGCAAGGTAGTCAGCAGCTAAAAGATAGGCATATCAGAGAAATAGGTTAAGTGTGTGTGTGTCAGATCACTTTAGTGATCAATTGTGATAAAGAAAATAAACATAGCCGTAAGACAATGAGTAGTTGTCTGGCCAGAAGAAAGGTACTGATATAAATGTGAGAGATGATTACAGTCAGCCCTAACTTTTGTACACAAGGAGAGAGAATCTACTGCTATCGTCTGAACTTCTTGATCTTGTCTTTGAATTTAGCAGACTTGACAGCAGGAGGATCCAACCCATAAGATCTGTAGATTCTAGCTCGGAGGGTTTGGATATCCTTGAGATCACTTGGCTACAAAGGATCAAGATCATGATGGCGTGCAGCAGCGTCGACCTCATCTTCAATCTCTTTGGTGTATAAAACTCCTCGAGAGGTCATGGGTGGAGTCAGCTATCTGTAGGCAGGGGCAACGAGTGACAGTTTTTCCTTGAATAGAATAAGCTGAATCTGTGCTCTAAGGTTGGCATCGTACTGATGAATGAACTCGTCGAAGAGATCAGCCGCCAGTACCTTAGCAGGATAGCACTGCCATACGTAGTATGCCTTAATGAAATCAATCTTCAGCTCCTCCCATTCCTCGTTCAGGTTCCAGGGAATCCTCTTGTCAACATGGCGATGCAGAGATTTCTTCTGATAAGCAACTTTCTGTGCACCTCGCCTGAAGTACTTGGAAGTCCTGGGCACCTGTTTACTTCTGTCGAGGATTGGCTCCTTGGCGATTTTGTCAGTTAGCTCTATTATTTTCGCCAAGTCTTCCAACCTCTTCTTCTCCCTAAGGGCTGCAGCTCTTCTATCTCCTCTCCGGAGATTCAGCCCTTGCTGCGTTGCCTCCCAGGTTGCCTTATCCTTTGCCTCCTGCTCAGGTGTTAGTGTAGAGACTTTCTTCATTCTCTGAGTGAGGGGCAGATTGTTAGTGTCAGAGCCAGCCTGCTCATCCTGAGCCTTCTTTTTCTTCTGTTCTTCCAGGAGTTTCTTGGCTTGGCTCTTGTACATCTTGGCCATTGGCTTTCTCTTCTTCTTGGCCTTTTGTACTTCTTCTTCAAGATGTCTCTCATAGTCCAGCTCATCCTGGAGCTTCTGAGCAACCATTTTATCGATCTCCTCCTGCTCTGCTCAGGTTTTAAACTTAGGCGTCGGGGAAGGAGGTGGAGTAGATTCAGTTGCTTTCTCCTTCCTGGGCCTTTGAGGTGGCAGGGGCTCGTCTTCTTGGTCCTCCTGGTCCACAAACCGTGTGACCTCTTCTATGTGCTGCGCCTGAGCCGAGGATCCTTCTCCGGATCCTCCAACAGGCTCGGGCAGCTGGGTTGTTTGGATTGCTGGGATTTGGACTACGGGAAGGGGTGCTGAACTGGTTCCAGCCTGAGCAGCTGAACCTTCCCCCTTGACAACTTCCCTTGCCTCAGCCTCTACACCCACCTGAGCTGTTTCCGCCCTATCTTCCCTATCTTCCCCCTTTTTGGCATCATCAGCAGCTGGGGTCAGAAGAGTACGGGTAGCTACAACTTCTTTCTCTAGTTTGAAAAGAGCATCCTTGATGGAAGTGGTGGTGGTGTTGAAGTCTCCGACCGCATCGCAATAGTGCTCCCAGTCAGCCTCTTGATCCTTGCGGATTTGGCGAATTTGGGCTGCTGTTTCTTGTCGTTGCTTCAGGAGCGATGCGTCGAGTGAGGCAGTCATCTTAGACTGGATGAGCTTTAAGGCGGCCGCCTGATTCTCCAATTCCTTCTGCACGCTGAAGGTGGCCATCTTATTGCGCTCGTCCATAGTCTTCTGGACTGTGGCTAAGCTCTTCGTCAGCTGCTCAGAAAATGATTTCTGCTGAGCTTCGAGCAGCTGCTGACTTTGAGCAGCCAAGTCCGCCTTCTGAGCGGCCAACGCAGTTTGGACGATCTCCTGAATATTTGGAGTGTCCGAGACCTTCTTGACTGCGCTTGCCAGTCTGTCAACAGTCTCCGTCTGAGACTTTGTATACTGCGTCCACTTCAGATGGACGTCCCTAACTAGGAGACGGTTTTTGTCTCCTTGCTTCCTGATAGTGTCATGCCCCAATTCCCGAGGGAAGGCAAATGGGCAGGGGCGCGACTGGGGAGGGGTGAAAGAAGCGGGGAAAGAAAAGGGGAAAAACTTAACTGAACTCAGTAGCACTACTCTACTGAGCTCCACAAAGAACAGCCGGAGATCCGTATTCAATAGACTTGGAATTCAGTAAACTTGTATTTATATAAGCAAGATCCAACTACCTCAGTAGAAACAAGAGAGGTAGTGTGTAATATACATACTGATACAACAGAAACGTCTCAAATAGACGGATATTTGAACAACAGAATAGCAGACCCACTCAGTACTTCATAATAGACTGACTCAGCACCGCCACTCCCGCACTTCTATCTTCAGTCTGTAAAAATCAATTTTGAAAATATTTGGGCTGAGCACTAGTGTACTCAGTGGGTGAAGCAATTCATAAACATTTTTATAAACAGTTTATCCATGCATAAATCGTATGACTTGGAAATTTTTGAAACAAAAGCCACTCCCAATCATACCAACATTTATCTCCTTGTGTGCGCACTGTCACGTTCTACTGTTACTCTCACTTTACCCCTTCCTTCCTTTCGGACTTTGGGTTACAACCCAGTGAGTCCCATAATCATTTGATCTCGAGTTTTCACCCAGAGATCCCAACCGTTAGACTTAAAGCCGAAGCCCATAGGTCCTCTCCCTTAGTTAGCACACAATGGAGATCAACCTATTGCACTACTAACAATGGTGTACTCAATTCTTGCTAGCGTTTTAGGCCAGTCAAGAATCTCGATCGATTAAGTCAGAGCATTAAACAAGTAGAACGCACAAAAACATTTTCATGGATAAACATAACATTTCATAGAGCTCAATAACTCAAAATAGTTTTGAGAAAGTAAAACCCACCTTGTTCTACTTTGCTGAATTGTTTCTATCTTTCCTCGATCTTCCAGCTGAATCTTCTTCTAAATTATATCTCAAAGTCTACTTTACTTTGCTGAAGTATGGAACTTGAGTAAAAATTCAGCAGGGTCATCTACTATTTATAGAGCCCTTTAAGCTGCTGAGTCATCCATGCTAGGTGTAGGTATAGCTTTGCATGTTAATAGGCTATACGTTCCTGCTGAATCCATGTGGCTGTTTTAACTCTTCTTCTTATCAACTTACGTACACAAATTGACTTTTTCCACCTATTTTATTAATATGTACTTATGGTATTTCTACCACATATGTATGCTTGCACAAAACTTTAATTGTACACTTCATTCATTCTAAGTGTAATGAACCTTTAGATAATTAAGAAAATTAAATGAGGGTTATTACAGATAGCGCGATTGACATACTTTGAGGACACGGAATCTATAGCTTTGGCCTGATAGGATGAGGTTCCGAGCCTCTGTTCTGAGGCTGCGAGCTGTTGCTTCCGACTGGGCTTCGAAGCAACAGGGACGTCACCTGATGTAGGAGGTGGAGGTGGTGACTCGCCCTTCTCGCTGGGAGATTTACCCTCAGCAGATTCTCCCTGATCTGCGTCCTTGGGTGGTGCCTGATCCTCATCATTATTATCATCATCATTATCATCATGATGGGAAGGCTGCGATGGGCTGCTGGCGGTCTGCTGGGAGTACCTCAGGTTCAGAAGATATAACATGGCTGACCTTAAGTCCTCGAAGGATGCAATGTCAGCGGGTTCCCCAAACCCAATCTCTGACTGCAGACGTTGCACCTCTGCTAGAAGGGACAGTGCAGAGTGCTGCTGAATCAGCTCTGCAAGGATATCCCAATTCAGGAATCTCAGCAACATCTGAGTCCTTACCCTGATCGCAATGTCGACCAGATCCTGATGAGATGAAATTTCAGGGATCTGTGCAGCGACTTCTCCTGTGGCTTGGAGACGAGTCATCTGCAATGTCGACCACTCGGATGAGACTTCACCAGCCGGTTCCTCAACTTCCTCCGGCTGAATCTCTTCCGAACTGATTCGCTGTACCTTATCCTTGAGGGTGGCACCCTCTATTCCGGTATCAGCGTCCAGTATGTCCTCCTCCTGAGGTGGTGGGGGAGAAGCAGGCTTTGCGGGATCCTCAGAAGCTCCAGCCTTGGAGAGCTTCTTCCGCTTCGGCGGGTCAGCCCGTGGAGGCAGATCAGTAGAAGGCCTCTTGAGCTCAGTGGCTCCACGTTCGACTGACTTCTCAACCGCTGCTCTTGTCTTGAACTTAATGAGCTTCTTATCAAAGTATTTCGAATCAGCGAATGACGCATGATTCGTGACTGAGTCTTCGATCAGTATGGACACACCTTGGTCCCATACAGCAGTTTGCCCACATTAATTAGTCTCCTCTCTCCAGACTGTGTGGCGACAAACTTTTGTGCCTGAGCCTTCAGCTCAGTCACAAAGAACTCCGTCCAGTTCACCTGGACTCCGTCAATAATAGCCATCATCAGTTGGAGTCTGGGCTTGGACAGCTGGTGAAAAGAACCTGCGGCGCTCGTCAGGATATGTATAACTACGTACGCGAGGCCTCTGTACTTCGGTAGGAGTTGGTTCTTCGGCAGCGCGGACTTGAAGGAGATGTCATCCCTTCCACAGAAGCGGTGGACATAGGCATTCAGTTCCTTCTCCTTGTAGCCCACTGAAGAGATCCCGTAAGCTGGAAGATCAAAAGACGATTTCAGCGCTGCCTTGATGTTGATATCGGCATGGCTGGATTCCCACTTCTGAGGGGCCACTTCCCTCATGTAGGAGATCTGCGACATCTCTCCATCGGTATCTTCTACGGAGCGCCAGTTATAATACACCTCTGCCACCTGGCGGGGAAGATACGACCGGGGATGCTTTGTCATGAGAAGCATTAGGCCAGATTCCTCAAGAGCCGAGAATATAGGCTCAAGATATGGAAGGTCTGCCTGATGAAGGACCATAGTCGGTTCGAAAAGAACCCTTGACTTGATGATCTCCTCGATGTTGGGTGGGGTCTGAACAATCGCCATAGTTATCTGCAAGAAACTCGTTAGCACTTGAAAATAGAGTAAGTTAGATTCGAGTTATGCAGAAGTTTAAGAAATTACCGTAGACGAAGAGCTTGAGTTGAAAAACAGAGACAGTTTAGGTAGAAAGCGAGAGGAAAAACTGAATGCTTGGAGAAAGCTCTAAGTGCGATAATGGCGAAAAATAGATAGGATTAGAGGAAAAAAAAGAGATTTTATAAGTTTTGAATATCAAACGGTTTTAATCGGACGGCTGGGATAAAAACTCGCTTTTTAATGACGACAGTGATCTGATGTTATAAACGGAATGATTACATTAGCCGCCTCTAACCTAGACCCGTGTAAGATATGCGCAGATAAAGTAAGGTGAGAAGACATGTATTAAATGCGTTGCAGGCAGCATTAAAGGCTAAGCTTTTTAAATGAAAACAGTTTCTTCTGACTTAAACCTTAAAAATTAATGGCGGGAAATAAATGTTCATTATGCTACTGAATGCAAACGACTGATTTAATAAATGCGAGCATGCTTCTGAGAATATTAAGTATTTAAACTACGCAAACCTCTTCAGCTGAACTTTTACGATCAGCTGGTTACCGTAATGATTCAGGATGATCTTTGTGGCACTGATAGCCATGTTCCCCCTTACTGTGTACTGTATGATTCACCCGACTGAATCAAAGTACTGAGTCTTCTGACCTGTCATACTAACTCTTCTTACTGACATGAGTCAGTAGGATCCAGTAGACCTAGCTCAACTGATAATTCTCCCGAATCGTTCTCGCCTAGTGGTTTGGTCGGTATGTTCGCCCTTTTTGTTTGTCAGTATGGATCTTTTCCATCCTGATATCCTTCTTCTCGACATGGTCTCTGATGAAGTGGTGTCGAATGTCTACGTGCTTGCATCTCGTATGAAGAACTGGGTTCTGAGTTATAGCAATCGCATTGGTGGAGTCGCAGTAGATGGGCACTTCATCTTGAGTAATTCCATAGTCTCGCAGTTGTTGTCGAAGCCAAAGGATCTGGGCACAGCAACTTCCAGCAGCCATATACTCAGCTTCAATAGTGGACGTCGCTACTGAGTGCTGTTTCTTTGAAAACCATGATATCAGCTTGCTGCCTAGGAACTAACAAGTTCCAGAAGTTGACTTTCGATCTATCCTGCATCCTGCATAATCAGCATCAGAATAGTCTGTTAGTATCAGATTATCATCAGCAGGATACCATAACCCTGCATCGGGTGTTCCCTTCAGGTATCGCATAATCTTTTTCGCTGAGTCCAGATGACTTCGCTTGGGATTCGCCTGAAATCTTGCACATACACCTACAACATAAGTTATGTCAGGTCTGTTTGCTGTTAAATATAGTAAAGAACCAATAATAGCTCTATAGTCATTAGAGTTAACATAAGCTCACTCTTTGTCTAGATCGATTTTAAAATTTGTGTTCATGGGGATCTTGATTGGCTTGCTTGAGTCGCAGCCGAATCATTTCAGGAGATCTCGAGTGTATTTAGCCTGGTTGATGAATATTCCTTCAGTTGATTGCTTCACTTGGAATCCAAGGAAATAGTTCATCGCCCCCATCATGGACATCTCGAACTTCTCCTTCATCTTTTTCTCGAATTGTTGATATATAGTCACGTTCCTGCAACCGAAAATGATGTCGTCCACGTAGATTTGCACCAGTAGGATGTCATCTCCTGACTTGATGTTGAACAGGGTGCGATCTACTGTCCCCTTCTGAAAACCTTTCTGAAGCAGAAAATCTGATAGGGTATCGTACCAAGCCCTGGGTGCTTGTTTTAACCCATACAGAGCTTTCCGAAGTCTATACACCTGATGTCCCTGCTGAAAGCCAGGTGGTTGTTCCACATAGACTTCTTCCTTCAGTACGCCGTTCAGAAACGCTGACTTTACATCCATTTGATAAACTTTAAATCTTTGATGCGTTGCATAGGCTAGGAACAGACGAATAGCTTCCAATCTGGCGACTGGAGCGAATGTTTCATCAAAGTCTATCACTTCTGCTTGACAGTATCCCTTGGCAACAAGTCGAGGTTTGTTTCTGACAATGACGTTGTTTTCATCTCGCTTGTTTTTGAAGACCCACTTAGTGCCGATCACGTGCTGATGTCTAGGTCTGTCAACAAGCTCCCAAACTTTGTTTGGGACAAACTGGTTTAGCTCCTCTTGCATGGCAATAATCCAGTCAGCATCGTTAAGAGCATCCTCTATCGTTTGAGGTTCTTCAGTAGACAAGAAGCAGGAGTAGAGAGAACTTTCTCCTTGGCTTAATCTGGATCTTGTCCTTATTGCTGCTGATGGATCTCCTATGATAAGATCAGAAGAGTGAGCGTCAAGCTATGAACGTCTGAGTTTGGCTTCTTCTTCTGAGATTACTTTTGTACACTCAACAGGAGTGTTAGACATTTTAGTAGTGCTATTCTGTGACTGAAGCAATTCAGTAAGAAGGTTAGGATCTACTGAGTTTCCAGGTTCAGGGGCATTTAGCTCAGGAACATTTGTCGTTCCCCCTGAATTTATATTCTCAGTAGAGGTCTCAGTTACCACTGGGGCTTCCTCATCGACCGTTGTTACCTGATGTTGATTCTGTTCGGTAGAATCAACCAGGTTAGCTACAGTGTCTGTGGGATGGGTCTGGATTTCTTCATCGTCTGACTCATCATCCCAACAATGCTGGATCTTTTCGGCTTTGTCGTTTAGTGTGAGATCCCGTAGCTTGCTACTGACATCTTCAGTATTTGTCTTCTTCGATCTCCTGTTCTCAGTAACAAACTCATCAAAGACAACATGAGGGCTTTCCTCCACGCAAAGAGTCCGATAGTTAAAGACTCTGAAAGCTTTACTGACTCGAGAGTATCCTAAGAATACTCCTTGATCAGATTTGCTATCAAAGACCTTCAACTGATCTTTCCCATTATTGTGAATAAAGCAAGGACAACAAAAAATATGGAAATGAGAAATAGAAGGAATTCTCCCTTTCCACAGTTCGTAAGGTGTCTTCATGTGTTGTTGTGTAAGCAGTGAGCGATTCTGAGTGTAACAGGTGGTGTCAGTAGCATCAGCCCAGAACTTCGAGGGTAGTCCAGAGTCTACTAGGAGTGTTCTTGCTGCTTCTTTGAGTGTTCTGTTCTTTCGTTCAGCAAGTCCGTTCTGCTGAGGGGTGCGAGCTGCTGATGTCTCATGTTTGATTCCCTCTTTATCGCAGTACTCTTTAACTACTGAATTGAGAAATTTTGATCCTCGGTCTGAGCGAATTCTCTGTATCTTGATGTCTTTCTCCACACTGAGTTTCTTCAGCAGTTTTGGCAACTCAGTCTTGACATCAGATTTGTTGGCTATGAAGATGACCCACGTATATCGAGAATAATCATCAACAACGACGAGGGCATACTTCTTGCCTCTTATAGTCACTGGAGAAACTGGCCCAAACAAATCCATGTGTAGCAGTTGAAGGATTCCATCAGTGGAAGGTGACGGAATTGGTGGATTGCTCTTCTTTGTCTGCTTTCCCTTTAAGCACGCTTCACAATTTCTGTCTTTGATAAACGCTTCATTGGGCAGTCCTTTGATTCTAGAGTTCTTGGCTAGCTTGTTCATAGTTGTTGGTCCGGAGACGATAGTCGGGTGTAGAGGGGGGGTGAATACACCTGATCACAGTTTCTTTTCTCAGAACGTGAAGGACAGCTGAGCTGTAGGTTGCAACTGATGAACAGTGCCAGATAGTAACCTTCGATCACGGGTTAGAGTGTGCCAACTACTGAGCTCTCCTACTGACTTTTGTCAATACTTGAAACTCAGTCGGAGACGTTGTGCGGATAAGTGTGTAGGGCCCAGAGATTCGTCTCAGTTTGAAAACGTGTTTTCGCAAGTTAAAGTCTTTTGGCTGGTGCGCTTTGAAAATACGTTTTATGCAAAGATATGATTTTTAATCAGTTGTATGCAATGCAATAAAACAGTAAATAACACAAGCAATTTAACGTGGTTCGGATACGCAAGATCCTACGTCCACGGTCCTGACAAGGCAGGAGAACTTGTTGATTTATCTGAGCAAGCCTCAACAAGGAATCTGTGCACTGGACATACCCTTCTAAGTTATAGTCCTTAGCGACTTTACAATTCAAACCTAAGTTCGAAAGGGAGGGGATGATCTCCAACTAAGAAGGAGTTCTTACAATAAGAACAATTCACAGAAAGTGAACTCCTTCGAAATTTCTAAGCTATAAATTTGGCAATGAGCTTAGCTAGAGAAGAAGGGATCTAAAGAACTCTAGAGAGAAGAACTAGAAATATTCTATGAAGGCAAGTTCTTCGCTGGAATGGTCTTTAAGTTTGCTAGAGTTTGTTCTTGAGCTTGAGCGTTTTTCCCTTGTTTATCCCGTGCGTGGAGCTCGGTTTTCTTCTCTATTTATAGTTGTGAGCAGGTATATGTCCGTTGGAGAAGACGATGCCACGTGTCACAAGCTTCCAAAGAAAACGGCCATATTTTTCGAATTGTTGCAGCAGGGCAGTTGACACTGTACATGAGAGCAGCTTTAGTTGGTCAGAGCAGGTAAAGCGTTGTCGGCTTCTCATTGGTCGAGGTTTATGGTAGGTGAGAATGTGTCAGTGTTTAGAGTTGACTATTCTTCAACCTCGTATGATCTTCTGCTGAACTTCGAAATGACTTGAGCGACTGGGTCATTTTCTGTCGGACACAGTAGACTTAGGACAGTCTCTGTCTTCTTCGACTAAGTCGGCTGACAAGCTGATAAGGCTTTGGTAGGTCAGCTGATGACTTCGAAGGTACTGAGTTTTGCATTAAGTTCTTCTGCTGATGTCTACCGGCTGATGAAGAATCTTCTACTGAGGACAGATTCAGCTGAAGACAGAAGAATGCAAGGGATTACACTGATGACGAGGGGTTCTGGAAAGTAACTTCGTCAGAAGATCAGTCCAACAGTTTACCCCGTACAGGACTTAGACAAAAATATAAACTATCACAAAAAGTCTAACCTATACATCATCTAATCCTATCGAGACACTACACTACTGACATCAGCTGGGTTTTGGGATCTTCAATTTCATAGTACTACTATGATTTCCCCCAATATTATTTTAACCGCTAATCAACTGAATACCATCTACTGACTCATAACCCAACAATTTCCCCCTAATTGATGATGCCAAAACCTCTACTATTATAAAGAGAAAGACAGGAATGCTAGACTACTGACTTAGAAAGACTTCAAGAAAAGCAAACGGATAACTTCAGTAAGTTCAGCAGGTGAGAGATAGGCAAAATCAGAGAAACGGTTATGTGTGAGTGTGTGTCAGATCACTTCAGTGATCAGTTGTGTAAGAAATAAAACACAACAAAAAGCCGTAAGACAATGAGTAATTGTCTGGCAAGCAATAGAAAATGATATATATACACAAATGATTAAGAGTTTCTATTACTATTACAACAAACTGAGATAAAAAGATCATGGCTGACGTCTGAATTTCTGCGTTCGGCTCTTGAAGTATGCAGACCTGTCAGCTGGAGGATCCAGACAATAAAACTTGTAGATTCTCTTCCGCGGAGTCTGGATTTCCTCGAGATCCTCAGGTCGATCAGAGCTGAGATTGTGATGATAAGTAGCTGCCTCGATCTCATCTTCTATCTCTTTTATGCAAAGCACGCCGCGAGCAGTCATGGGCGGAGGGATTCTTCTGAAGGCTGGAGCTCTGATGGGTATCTTCTCTTTCTCCATGATTGGCAGAAGTTGTTCTGCGAGCTGGGGAAAGTTATGATGAAGACATTCTTCGAATAGTTGATCAACAGGTATCCCAGACGGATAGAAGTCCCATACATGATATCCCTTGATGAAGGATTCTTTGAGTTCCTCCCATAGCTCGTTCAGTTCGGCTGGTACCCATTTGTCTATGTGAGGAGTAGGCGCCTTCTTAACATAAGATGCTCTAGGCGCTCTCCTGTAATATTTTGAAGCTCTGGGTATCTGCCTTTTCAAGTTAGCTGTTGGCTTATCAGATAGACTAATCATTTTAGCCATGTCAGCCAATCTTTTCTTCTCTCTGAGAGCCGCTGATCTAGCATCTCCTCTCCGGAGACTGAGTCCTTTCAGCGTGGCCTCCCAGGTAGCTCTGTCCTCGGCCTCCTGCTCAGGTGTAAGAGTTGAAGTGTAGTAACTCTGAGCTGTTGGCTGGACTTCAGTAATTAGAGCTTTGGCTAGCTCCTCTTGAGCTTTCTTCTTTAGTTCCTCCTCGATTTTCTTAGCCTTGCCTTTGGCAGCCTTGCCAATCACTTTCTTAGGCTTCTTGGCCTCTTTTAGCTGATGCTCATGATCTAGCTTGTCTTGTAGCTGTTGAGCAATTTGTAGATCATAGGCTTCCTGCTCCGCTTTAGTTTTGAATTTGGGCGTCGGGGAAGATGGAGGAGTGGTTTCAGTTGTTTCAGTTGTAGTCTCCTTCCCCGGCCTTTGCGGTGGCAGTTGCTGAGGCTCTTCTTCATCATCCTGATCGAGGAAACGAGCTACGTCCTCGATGTACTGAGCAGATGAGATAGGTGCTGGCTCAGTTACAGTGGGTTGCAGTGGGACATGCTCTAGGAGGAGTACAGTTGAACTGGTTCCAGCCTGAGTGGCTGAACCTTCTCCTTGAGGTACTGAGCTGGTCCCTTCCCCCTGATTTCCTTCCTCAATAACCTCAACATCAGCCTGTTCCGCCTCAGTTTCTTCTTTCACTGCTCCTTCCCCCTTTTTGGCATATCAGCCTGGGAGAGGTGAGTGCGGATGGCTTTCACGTCCTTTTCCAAGTTATGGACACAATCTTTAATTTGAGTAGTAGTTGCTTCAAAATCCTTGACTAGGTCGCAATACTGCTCCCAGTCCTTCTCCTGATCAGCTCTGAATGTTTTCAGTTGAGCAGCTGACTCCTGTCGGAGTTTCAGCAGAGACTGATCGTGAGATTTTGTCATCTCCTTCTGTATGACTTTCAGTGCCTCAGCCTGTTGTGTAATAGCTGATTGAAGGCTAGTAGTGGCCAATTTATTTCTCTCGTCCATGGTGGCCTGGACTGCCGCGAGAGTCTGAGTCAGCTGCTCAGAGAAAGTTTTCTGTTGAGATAGTAGGAGTTGCTGACTCTGAGCGGCTAAGTCCGCCTTCTGAGCTGAAAGGGCTGCCTCAACGATCTCCTAAATGTTTATCTGAGGAGTAGGAGCTTCTGAGGCCTTCTTGACCCCTTCTGCTAGTCGGTCGACGCTTTCAGTCTGGGCCTTTGTGTATTGAGCCCATTTGATATGTACGTCTTTGGCGAGGAGACGATTCTTGTCCCCTTGGCGCCTGATAACTTTATTCACCGACTTGGAGGTCACGGAACCAATAGGTTTTATCTGATAAGAACTCGTCCCGAGCCTCTGCTCAGATATCGCGAGTTGTTGCGCTCGACTCGGCTTCGAGGCAACTTGAGCTTCACCAGATTTGGAGGGTGGTGGTGATTGGCCCTTTTCGCAGGCAGTGGAACCCTCAGCAGAACCTCCCAATTCTGCATCCTTGGGTGGTGCCTGTTCCATCTCTTCATCATCCTTGTCATCACCATGATGAGATGGAGGCGAAAGGCTATCGCCGGGGACTGAGGAGCGCAGGCTTAGTAGATATAGCATCGCCGCCCTCAAGTCCTCAAAAGAAGCGAGGTCAGCTGGTTCCCCGAACCCAATGGCTGACTGTAAATCCTGCTCCTCGGTAAGTAAGGACAGAGCTGACTGGGTCCTTATTATGTTTTCGAGAATATCCCAGCTGAGGAACCTCAGCAGCATTTATGTCCTTGCCCTTATGGCTATCTCCACTAAGTCTGGGTTCTCAGAGATCTCAGGGATCTGAACATGTACTTCTCCTGTAGCTCGGAGACGAGTGGAGTGTAGGGTGGTCCACTCAGAGGATGTTTCCTCAGTCGGTACCCTGATGTCCGACTGAGTCTCCTCAGAACTGATGCACTAAACTTTGTCCTTTATCGTGGTACCCTCAATGCCGGTGTCAGAATCTAGGATCTGTTCTTCTTGAGTGGGTGGAGGAGAGGCTTGTTGAGCTTGTACTACTGAGACCTCAGACGGTCCAGTCTTAGTAAGCCTCTTCTTCTTGGGTGGGTCGGCGCGAGGGGGCAAATCTGAGACTGCTCTCTTCGGCTCAGGCGGCCCTCGCCCGATTGATTTCTCAGCAGCGGCTCTTGTCTTAAATTTGATGAGCTTGCTGTCGAAATACCTGGAGTCATCAAAAGCTGAACTCCTCGAGACTGATTGCTCGATAAGTATGGACATCTTCGTCCCATACAGCAGCTTCCCAACACTTATAAGTTTTCTCACTCCAGTGGGCGAGGCTGTGAACTTCTGAGCCTGACCTGAGCCTTCAGCTCGGCTACATAATAGTCGGTCCAATTAACTTGGACTCCATCATCTATAGCCATCATCAGTTGGATGCGTGGCTTAGACATCTGATCATATGAACCCGCAGAACTCGTGAGTATATGAGAGACAACGTATGCGAGTCCTCGGTATTGCGGTAGCAGAAGGTTCTTCGGCAACGCTGTCTTGAAGGTGATATCCTTCCTTCCACAGAACTTCTGAACATATGAGTTCATCTCCTTCTCCTTATAGCCTATAGGAGAGATTCCAGTCGCCGGAAGATCAAAGATTAACTCCAGAGCGTCTCAGATGTTGATGATATGCTGACTAGCATCCCATGAGTTGGGTACTAATTCCTTCATAAAGGCAAACGATGATTCCTCAACCCCTGAATCTAGGGTTCTCCAGTTGTAGTACACTTCCGCCACTTTTCTGGGCAGAAACGCTCGGGGTTGCTTGGAGACGAGCAATTCTAGTCCAGAACTTTCAATAGCTGTGAACACGGGCTCCAGATATGGAAGATCAACTTGACGAAGCGCCATAGTGGGTTCGAACTGGATGCGAGTTTTGATGATCTCATCAATATCGGTGGGTGACTGTACTATCGCCATGAGAATCTGCAAAATAACTCGTTAGCACTTGAAAATAGAGTAAGTTAGTATGAGTTTTAAGCAAAATTTAATACATTACCGAGTGATTTAGAGCTTGGAGATACTAAAAATGCAAAGCAGTCTTAAGATTTTGGAAGAAAACTGAATCGCGGAGAGAAAGCTCTAAAATTTCGGAAATGGCGATAAGTGAGGAGAAGGTAGAAGATGAAAGATTTTGTAAGATCATGCGTGAAAAACCATTTAGATCGAACGGTTGGGATTTAATCTCTCACTGTTATTTGCGGCTGAGATTAGATGTTATAAAAGGAATGATTACTAGACCGCCTCTACCATAGACCCACATAGGATGATGCGCAGTTAAAGTAAGTGAAAAGACATGCATTAAATGCACTGCAGGCAGCATTAAAGACTAAGTCATTTTAAATGAGAACGGTTTCCTACTGACTTATCCTTAAAAATTAATGGCGGGAAATAAATGCTCATTAACTACTGAGTGCAAGCGACTGAGATAATAAATGTGAGCATGCTTCTGATTAAGTTTAAGTAAATACTACGCAAACCTCTTCAGCTGAACTTTTACGATCAGCTGGTTACCGTTAAGACTAAGGAGGATGGTTGACGTGCTGATGACCACGTTCCTCCTTACTGTGTACAGTTTGATTCTCCCGACTGAATCAATGTACTGAGTCTTCTGACCTGTCATACTGCTTCCTTACACTTGATACCAATTGTTATCAATTGTTGTTATCAGTAGTTGTCTTCTACTGATGTGATTCAGTAGGATCCAGTAGACCTAGCTCAACTGATAATTCTCTGAATTTGTTCTCAGCTAGTGGTTTGGTCAGTATATCTGCCCTTTGCTTGTCAGTATGGATTTTCTCCATTCTGATATCCTTCTTCTCGACATGGTCTCTGATGAAGTGGTGTCGAATATCCACGTGCTTGCATCTCGTGTGGAGAATTGGATTCTGAGTTATTGCAATAGCACTTGTGGAGTTACAGTAGATGGGCACTTCATCCTGAATTATACCATAGTCTCTCAGTTGTTGTCGAAGCCAAAGGATCCGGGCACAAAGAACTTCCGAGCAGCCCATGTACTCGGCTTCGGTAGTGGACGTTGCTACCGAATGCTTGCTTCTTTGAAAACCAAGATATTAGTTTGCTTTGCCTAGAACCGACACGTTCGGAAGTTGACTTTCGATCTATCCCGCATCCCGCATAATCGGCATCGAATAACTTGTCGGTATTAGATTATCATCGCCAGGATACCATAACCCCGCGTCGATGTTCCTCTTAGATATCGCGAGAATCTTCTTTGCTTGAGTCTAGATGACTTCGCTTGGGATCCGCTTGAAATCTTGCACATACACCTACAAGATAAGTTATATCGAGTCGGCTAGTCATTAAGTATAATAAAGAACCAATAATAGCTCTATAATCAGTAGAGTTAACAGAAGCTCCCTCTTTGTCTAGATCGATTTTGAAATTTGTGTTCATGGGGATCTTGACTGGTTTGCTTGAATCGCAGCTAAATCTTTTCAGAAGATCTCGAGTGTACTTGGCTTGATTGATGAAAATTCCTTCAAGTGATTGTTTCACTTGAAATCCAAGGAAATAGTTCATCTCTCCCATCATAGACATCTCGAATTTCTCCTTCATCATTTTCTCGAACTGTTGACATATAGTCACGTTTCTGCAACCGAAAATGATGTCGTCCTCATAGATTTGCACCAGTAGAATATCATCTCCTGACTTTATGTTGAATAGGGTGCGATCTACTGTCCCCTTCTGAAAACCTTTCTGAAGTAGAAAATCTGATAGGGTATCGTACCAAGCCCTGGATGCTTGTTTTAACCCGTACAGTGCTTGTTGGGATTTTGTATACTGGAAGCACTTTTATGCTTGTATACAATGTGTTTTTGTCCTTACCACTGTTTTATTCTCCTATCTGATAAATATGTATATTTGCACATGTTATCCTTCATCTTGTATAAAAGTTAGATTTGTGTGGTGTGTCGGGTATCACAGAAGACAACACAAATTGGTTGAACTGACAAGATATAAACAGTTAACACAGCTGAGACAACTTAAGGATGAAGTTGTCGGTTTAAGCTGCAGTTTAGATAAGAAGTGGCTTGTCTTAGCTGCTTGTCTTTACTGGTACACTTAAGGTGGTGTATTGAAGGATCACAGTGGGATGTGTTCTCCTAACTGACCTTAGTGGAAAACCAAGATCTCGGTGACTTAGCTAGTCTTAAGCTTGGTAAGACTTCAGCTGAGTGCATTTGGCTATCTATCACTTTGACCTACTATGGTGAACGTCCAATGAGCGACCGGATCTACGTATCTTGGGTGTTAGTAGTCATTTGTGGCTCAGGCTGGTTGTCTGTATCTTGCAGCCGTATCCCAGGAATGGGTTGATAATATCCCCTGAGGAACTCGAAAGGATTAGCACACTAAACCCGGCCGGTTGATTAAGTTCAGGTGTGTTAATAAGGTCGAGTGGTACTACTCAGGAATACAAGATGTTAATTAATTTAAGCAGTCAGTAAGCTTAATTAATTAACGGATATTTCTATCTTAAATACGGAGATCGATTAAGTCTAAAATACAAGCCCTTACTCAAATTGGGATAAAGGGGTAAGTCAGCACGGATTCTCTAGTGGAATGAATGCGTGTTAATTAATTAATTTTGCTCAGGCCGAGCATGGATAATTAATTAATTGGAGGCCCGACTTTATTTCTTGTATTGGATCCCCGATCCGGCCCAATTAGTTGCCTAGTAATTTATTATCTCTCAGAATTCATTATTAATGGATTAATGTATTTTACATTATTTAATAATGTTATTTATCTGGAATTAATTGGCTGGGCCAATTAATTGATAAATATTAGTAGCCCAATAAATTAATTATTTATATTATGGGCTGATTTAATAGAAGCCTATTGGATTATAATTAAATTAATGGGCTACAAATATATTAATATTATATAGTTTTTTGAAGCCTATATATATTAGTATTCTGTTCAGAAACTCATACAATTGATTCATAAAATCGAGAGTGGCGTGAGTTTATAGAGAGAGAATAAATTTATTTTCTTCAGATCTCTGACCACCCAGAGGGAGAAAAAGGCCGGGACACAAATCAGAAGATCTGACACAGGAGCAACAATCGGAGCCGCGACAACACACCAGGAGGAAGGTAGCCTTACTGTAAACCCTATTATTCCTTCAGTGCTTTCCAAAGTCTGTACACTTGATGTCCCTGCTGAAAACCGGGCGGTTGTTCAACGTAGACTTCTTCCTTCAGTACGCCGTTCAGAAAAGCTGACTTTACATCCATCTGATATACTTTGAATCATTGATGCGTTGCGTAAGCTAGGAAAAGACGAATGGCTTCCAATCTTGCGACTGGAGCGAATGTTTCATCAAAGTCGATTCCCTCTGCTTGACAGTAACCCTTGGCAACTAGTCGAGCTTTATTTATGACGATGACGTTGTTTTCATCACGCTTGTTTTTGAAGACCCACTTAGTGCCAATAACGTGCTGATGTCTAGGTCTGTCAACAAGCTCCCAAACTTCGTTTCTGACGAACTGGTTCAGCTCTTCTTGCATGGCGATGATCCAGTCAGCATCATTGAGTGCGTCCTCTATTGACTGAGGTTCTTCTGTAGACAAGAAACAAGAATAGAGTGAGCTTTCTCCTTGACTTAATCTAGATCTTGTTCTTATCGTTGCTGACGGATCTCCTATAATGAGATCTGAAGAATGAGCGTCAAGCCATGAACATCTGAATCTGGCTTCTTCTTCTGATACTACTTCGCACGGCCGGAGGTGTGTTAGGCATTTCAGTCGTACTGTTCTGTGATTGCAGTAGTTCAGTAAGAAGGTTAGGATCTACTGAGTTTCTAGGTTCAGGGGCATTTAGCTCAGGAACAATTTGTGTTCCCCCTGAGTTTATATTCTCAGTAGAGGTCTCAGTTACCACTGGGGCTTCCTCATCGACCGTTGTTACCTGTTGTTGATTATGTTCAGTAGAATCAACCAGGTCAGCTACATCGCCTGTTGGCTGAGTCTGAATTTCTTCATCGTCTGACTCATCATCCTAACAATGCTGGATCTTTTCAGCTTTATCAGTTAGTGCGAGATCCTGTAGCTTGCTGCTGACATTTTCAGTATCTGTCTCTGTAGTTTTCCTGTTCTTAGTAACAAACTCATCAAAAACAACATGAGGCTTTCCTCCATGCAAAGGGTCCGATAGTTAAAGACTCTGAAGGCTTTACTGACTCGGGAGTATCCTAAGAATACTCCTTGATCAGATTTGCTATCAAAGACCTTCAACCAATCTTTCCCGTTATTGTGGATAAAGCAAGGACAGCCAAAGATATGAAAATGAGAAATAGAAGGAATTCTCCCTTTCCATAGTTCGTATGGTGTCTTCATGTGTTGCTGTGTAAGTAGTGAGCGATTCTAAGTGTAGCAGGCGGTGTCAGTAGCATCTGCCCATAACTTTGAGGGTAGTCCAGAGTCTGCTAGGAGCGTTATTGCTGCTTCTTTGAGTGTTCTGTTTTTGCATTCAGCAAGCCCGTTCTGCTGAGGGGTGCGAGCAGCTGATGTCTCGTGCTCAATTCCCTCCTTTTCGCAGTACTCTTTAACTACTGAGTTGAGAAATTTTGTTCCTCTGTCTGAGCGAATTCTCTGTATCTTGATGTCCTTTTCCACACTGAGCTTTTTCAGCAGTTTAGGCAACTCATTCATGACATCAGATTTGTTGGCAATGAAGATGACCCAAGTATATCTCGAGTAGTCGTCAATAACGACAAGGGCATACTTCTTGCCTCGTATAGTCACTGGAGAAACTGGCCCGAATAAGTCCATGTGCAGCAGCTGAAGGATTCCATCAGTGGAAGGTGAAGGAATAGGTGGATTGCATTTCTTTATCTGCTTTCCCTTCAGGCATGCTTCACAATTTCTATCTTTGATAAACGATTCGTTGGGCAGTCCTCTGACTTTGGAGTTCTTGGCTAGCTTGTTCATAGTCTTGAAGTTCAGGTAGCTGAGTCTCTTATGCCATAGCCATCCTGACTTGTCACTTGATTTCGTCTGTGCTAGTAAGCAAGCCTCAGGTTCTGCGGTTTCCAGTTTGCAACGTAGATATTCTTTCTCCGCGTGCCTGATAACACTGTTTTCCCTGTAGATTTATCAACAATATCACAGAAACCAGCGTCAAAGATAACTCTGTTAAGATTGTCACGAATGATGACGAGAAAAGGAGATTATGTTGAAGTCCTTCAACATATGTTACTCTTGGAACTGAAGCAGTCCCAATGTTCAGCGTTCCATATCCCCTTGTGTAGCCTTTTGAGTTGTCACCGAACTCAATTCTGGGACCATCTTCTTGTACGTAGTTGGTTAGCAGGCTCTTCTGGTATGTCATGTGTCTCGAGCAGCCGTTGTCCACTATCCAAGGGTCCTTATGCACCTGCAAAACAGAAGCATTTTTAGGTACCCTTTGGTTCAGTTTGGTCCTTATATGTTAGTGGGTGATTTCGGAACCCAGATCTGCCTAGGGACCTTAGAAGTCTGAGACTTCTTCTTCTGAACCTTGTCAGTTTTCTTCTCCACAGGACCTGGAGATACTGACTTTCTGATGATTTTGGGTTCAGGAACTTTCTTCTTCTGAGTCTTTGCGCTTCTCCTGACCCTGGGCTCATAGTAGTACGAGCCATACTGAGCCGGGTGCTCATACAGTGGCTCATTGTACTGTTCTGCCCACCTGACCTTCTTGGTTCCCCCTGAGTTTAATCGTGGTGTCCTGGGGTTGGAACCTTTGGTCAGCTGCTTCTTGTTGCTCGGCTGAGGTGCAACTATCTTCTGTTTATTCTTCGTCTGAGGTGTGGTGTCAGCATCTTGCACCTTTCCTCTGACGAACCTATCGCCCAAGATTTCGAGCTTTTTTGAAGTGGAAGCCTCGTGAGTATAGCCAAGTCCTTCTTTCATGACTGTTGGCCTTTGTGCTCTAAGCATACTTTCCAGCTTCTCCTTAGCTCCCAGGTACTATTCAGTCATCAGTCCTCGCCAGACCTCGTCACTTCTTATGAGTGAGTCATAATCCTTTTCTACGTCTGTGAGCTTCTGACTGAGTCGGGCTATTTCAGTCTCTTTCTCAGAATTGTCCTTAGTCAGAACTGAGATCTGAGTCTCTTGAAGCTGAGACTTAGTCATAAGAGATTCGATCTCTTCCTTGAGTCTCGCTACCAGATTCTCTGACTCAGTAGAGACCTGACAATCAGAAGAAAGTCTCTGATTCTCAGCCTTTACCTGTTCCAGTTCCTGAATAGTTCTGCTGAACTCTCTGCTCAGCTGAATCTGCTCCTCTAGTAGATCGTCGTACGCTTGTACCACATCTTGAGGCTCATCTGTGACCGAGCATGTGTCGTGTGTGCTATGTGAAGAAGAGGTTATGTTAAGTTTAGAATTTACCTCAGCCTCTTCTCCGGCCATTAGACAGTATTCAGCCGTTTCTTCAGGAACCGTCTCTCCGATCTCAACTACGACGAATGCAGCTTCGTCCTCAGAGGAATACATAAATGTATCTTTCTTGATTGAGTTGTCGGATATCTCTCCGGCTATGTAGGCCTGCCTTCTTCGGGCAAATTTTTCACGTCTAGCCTGCCGTTCTGCTCGTTGAGTAGCTGAGAGTTCGGGACAGTCGTACTGATAATGTCCCTCCTTCTTGCAGTTATAGCAGACAGATGATATGCTGCTTTTTCCAGCTGAGTCCTTCGATGGACTTGCAGCAGGTTCTGAGTTCCTGCAATCAGTAGAAGGTTTAGATTCTTCCCTTTTCTGATAGTCTTTCTTACCTGAGGGAGAATCTCTGTTGTATTTCCTCAGCTTTCTGACTCTCTCTTTTTCTCTCTAATATTTGAGAGCCATTAGTGCGAGTTGGTCAGTGCCTGAAGTCTCAGAGGACTTTGCTTCTATCGTGGCCACTGCCTTGCTGGAGGAAATAGGTTTGGCTCCAGTTTTGTTGACTGTTGCTTTGAAGGCATGGTCAATCTGAGTGTCAGCTGGAGCACTGGAACATCTTTGGGGTAAGTTGTGCTCAAATTCCTCTGTTTTTAATTCTGAAAAGATAACATCAGGAGTTAGAGCATTAAGACCAGAGCGTCGTAAATAAGTAGCAAATGGAAGCCACTTCTGTCGAGGTAGCGCTCTCAAGATCTTGGTGTTCATCTCTTTGTTGGTGAACATCCTCCCCAGCCCGTTGATCACATTGACTTGATTTGTGAATCTGACGCTAAGCTCGTCAATGGTTTCACTGGGCTCCATTGCAAAGGCATCGAACTTCTGTAGCTCTAACTCGAGCTTATTTTCCTTAATCTGCGGGGTTCCTTGGCTTAGTACAGCCAGGGCATCCCAGAGTTCTTTTGCTGTTTTGCAGTCATGCACCCTCCCGAGGTGAGAGTCACTGAGCGTTGTCAGTATTGCATTTTGCGCAACTCGGTCGAGGTTGTGCAGCTTTTTCTCTTCCGGTGTGAAGGCAGATTTTTCTTTGGGGATCTTTGCACCAGTCTGTGCTCCTACACCTCCCACAGCGGCAAACTGAACGCTGTCAATCATGGGAACGATGGGTCCTGTTTCAAGGACGTCCGTCATGCTGTCATGCAGCGATGTAAGGTGTGCCTCCATTCTCACATGCCATACCGTATAGTTCTCTATAGAGAACATCGGCATCATCCGAATACCTGACATATCAGACATATTGTGAACGAGTATAAGGATGATAGAAGAGATGCTTGTGCAGTGAAAACGTTTTTAGGATCTGTTCGAGAAGACCAGTAGTACAGAACCGGCGATCAGAAGAACACCGTGCGCTCTGATACCAATTGTTGGTCCGGAGACGATAGTCAGGTGTAGAGGGGGGGTGAATACACCTGATCACAGTTTCTTTTCTCAGAACGTGAAGGACAGCTGAGCTGTAGGTTGCAACTGATGAACAGTGTCAGATAGTAACCTTCGATCACGGGTCAGAGTGTGCCAACTCATCGAGCTCTCCTACCGACTTTTGTCAATACTTGAAACTCGGTCGGAGACGTTGTGCGGATAAGTGTGTAGGGCCCGGAGATTCGTCTCGGCTTTGAAAACGTGTTTTCGCAAGTTAAAGTCTTTTGGTGCAGTGCGCTTTGAAAATACGTTTTATGCAAAGATATGATTTTTAATCGGTTGTATGCAATGCAATAAAACAAGAAATAACACAAGCAATTTAACGTGGTTCGGATACGCAAGATCCTACGTCCCACGGTCCCGACAAGGCGGAGAACTTGTTGATTTATCCGAGCAAGCCTCGGCAAGGAATCGTGCAGACCGGATGACACCCTTCTAAGTTATAGTCCTTAGCGACTTTACAATTCAAACCTAAGTTCGAAAGGGAGGGGATGATCTCCAACTAAGAAGGAGTTCTTACAATAAGAACAATTCACAGAAAGTGAACTCCTTCGAAATTTCTAAGCTATAAATTTGGCAATGAGCTTAGCTAGAGAAGAAGGGATCTAAAGAACTCTAGAGAGAAGAACTAGAAATATTCTATGAAGGCAAGTTCTTCGTTGGAATGGTCTTTAAGTTTGCTAGAGTTTGTTCTTGAGCTTGAGCGTTTTTCCCTTGTTTATCCCGTGCGTGGAGCTCGGTTTTCTTCACTATTTATAGTTGTGAGCAGGCATATGTCTGTTGGAGAAGACGATGCCACGTGTCACAAGCTTCCAAAGAAAACGGCCATATTTTTTGAATTGTTGCAGCAGGGCAGTTGACACTGTACATGAGAGCAGCTTTAGTTGGTCAGAGCAGGTAAAGCGTTGTCGGCTTCTCATTGGTCGAGGTTTGTGGTAGGTGAGAATGTGTCAGTATTCAGAGTTGACTATTCTTCAACCTCGTATGATCTTCTGCTGAACTTCGAAATGACTTGAGCGACTGGGTCGTTTTCTGTCGGACACAGTAGACTTAGGACAATCTCTGTCTTCTTCGACTAAGTCGGCTGACAAGCTGATAAGGCTTTGGTAGGTCAGCTGATGACTTCGAAGGTACTGAGCTTTGCATTAAGTTCTTCTGCTGATGTCTACCGGCTGATGAAGAATCTTCTACTGAGGACAGATTCAGCTGAAGACAGAAGAATGCAAGCGATTACACTGATGACGTGGGGTTCTGAAAAGTAACTTCGTCAGAAGATCAGTCCAACAGTTTACCCCGTACAGGACTTAGACAAAAAGATAAACTATCACAAAAAGTCTAACCTATACATCATCTAATCCTATCGAGACACTACACTACTGATATCAACTGGGTTTTGGGATCTTCAATTCCATAGTACTACTATGATTTCCCCCAATATTATTTTAACCGCTAATCAGTTGAATACCATCTACTGACTCATAACCCAACAATAGTCTTGAAATTCAGGTGACTGAGTCTCTTATGCCACAACCATCCTGTTTTATCACTGGATTTCGTCTGAGCAAGTAAGCAAGCCTCAGGTTCTGCGGTTTTCCAGTTTGCAACATAGATATTCTTCCTCCGCGAACTTGATAACACTGTTTTTCCTGTAGATTTGTCAACAATATCACATAAACCAGCGTCAAAGATAACTCTATTCAGATTATCACAGAATTGACTGACAGAAAGGAGATTATGTTGAAGTCCTTCAACATATGTTACTCTTGGAACTGAAGCAGTCTCAATGTTCAGTGTTCCAGATCCCCTTGTATAGCCTTTAGAGTTGTCACCAAACTCAATTCTGGGACCATCTTCTTATACGTAATTAGTCAGCAGACTCTTTTGATATGTTATGTGTCTCGAGCAGCCGCTGTCCACAATCCAAGGGTCCTTATGCACCTGCAAAACAGAAACAGTTTTAGGTACCCTTTGGTTCAGTTTGGGTCCTTAAGCGTTAGTGGGTGATTTCGGGACCCAGATTTGTCTCGGGACCTTAGGAGTCTGAGACTTCTTCCTCTGAACCTTGTCAGTTTTCTTCTCCACTGGACTGGGAGATACTGACTTTCTGGCAGTTTTGGGTTCAGGAGCTTTCTTCTTCTGAGGCTTTGTGCTCCTCCTGACCCTGGGCTCATAGAAGTATGAACAATACTGTGCTGGATGCTCATATAGTGGTTCGATGTACTGCTCTGCCCACCTGATCTTCTTGGTTCCCCCGAATTTGATCGTGGTGTCCTGGGGCTAGAACCTTTGGTCGTTTGATTCTTGTTGCTCGGCTGAGGTGCAATCATCTTCTATTTGTTTTTCGCCTGAGTTGTTGGTTCAACAATCTGAACTTTCCCTCTGACGAACCTATCTGCTAGCATTTCTGAGCTTTTAGATGTTGAAGTGGAAGATTCATGAGTGTAGCCAAGTCCTTCTTTCATGGCTAGTGGTCTTTGAGCTCTAAGCATGCTTTCCAACTTATCTTTAGCTCCTAGGTACTATTCAGTCATCAGTCCTCGCCAGATCTCATCACTTTTCTGAAGTGATTCATAATCCTTTTCGACTTCTGCGAGTTTCTGACTGAGTCGGGCTATTTCAGTATCTTTCTCAGAATTGTCCTTGGTCAGAACTGATAACTAAGTTTCTTGAAGCTGAGACTTAGTCATAAGAGATTCAATCTCTTCCTTGAGTCTCGCGACCAGATTCTCTGAATCAGTAGAGACCTAACAATCAGAAGAAAGTCTCTGATTCTCAGCCTTTACCCGTTCCAATTCCTGAATAGTTCTGCTGAACTCTCTGCTTAGCTAAATCTGCTCCTCTAGTAGATCATCATATGCTTGTACCACGTCTAGAGGTTCATCTGTGACCGAGCATGTGTCGTGTGTGCTTTTTGAAGAGGAGGTTATATTAAGTTTGGAGTTTACCTCAGCATCTTCTCCGGCCATCAGACAATATTCAGTTGTTGATTCAGGATCTGTTTCTCCGACCTCAACAGCGACAAATGCAGCTTCGTCTTCAGAAGAATACATAAATGTATCTTCCTCGATTGAGTCATCGGATATCTCTCCGGCGATATAGGCCTGCCTTCTTCGGGCAAATTTTTCACGCCTGGCCTGCCGTTCTGCTCGTTGAGCAGCTGAGAGTTCGGGACAGTCGTACTGATAATGTCCCTCTTTCTTGCAGTTGTAACACACAGAGGTTCTGCCGCCTTTTCCAGCTGAGTCGTTGGATGGACTAGCAGCAGGTTCTGCGTTCCTGCAATCAGTAGAAGTTTTAGATTCTTCCCTTTTTCGATAATCCTTTTTACCTGAGGGAGAATCTCTGTGATATTTCTTCAGCTTCCTGACTCTTTCCTTTTCTCTTTGATATTTGAGAGCCATGAGTGCAAGCTGATCAGTAGCCGGAGTCTCTAAGGACTTAGCATCTGACGCAGCTGTTGTCTTGCTGGAAGAAATAGGGTTGGCTCCAGTTTTGCTGACTGCTTCTTTGTAAGCATGATCTATCTGGGTGTCAGCTGGAGCACTAGAACATCGTTGGGGTAGGCTATGCTCGAATTCCTCCGTCTTTAATTTTGAAAATATAACATCAGGAGTTAGAGCATTTAGATCTGAGCGACGTAAGTAAGTAGCAAAAGGAAGCCACTTCAGTCGAGGCAATGCTCTCAAGATCTTGGTGTTCATCTCTTTATTGGTGAACGTCCTCCCCAGCCCGTTGATCACATTGATCTGGTTTGTAAATCTGACGCTAAGCTCGTCAATGGTCTCATTGGGCTCCATGGCAAAAGTGTCGAACTCTTGTAGCTCTAGCTCGAGCTTGTTCTCTTTGATCTGCGGGGTTCCTTAGCTCAGTACGGCCAGGGCATCCCAAAGTTCCTTTGCCGTCTTACAGTCTTGCACCCTCCCGAGGTGTGAATCGCTGAGCGTAGTCAGGATTGCATTCCGCGCAACTCGGTCGAGGTTGTGCAGCTTTTTTTCTTCAAGCGTGAAGGCTGGTTTATCTTTTGCAACTTTAGCACCAGTCTGTGCTCCTACACCTCCCACAACTGCATATTAAATGTTGTCGATCATGGGAATGATAGGCCCTGTTTCTAGGACGTCAGTCATGCTGTCGTGCAGCAATGTAAGGTGCGCCTCCATTCTCACACGCCATACCGTGTAATTCTCCACAGAGAACATTGGTACCATCTGAATACCTGACATATCAGACATTATGGGTGAAAGTATAAGGATGTATGAAGAGATGTTTGTGCAGAGAAAAACGTTTTTCAGGATCTGTTCGAGTAGACCAGAGTTTCAGAACCGATGATCAGAAGAACACCGTCGCTCTGATACCAATTGTTGGTCCGGAGACGAGTTTCAGGTGTAGAGGGGGGGGTGAATACACCTGAGTACAACTTCTTTTTCTCAAACGCGAAGGACAGCTGAGCTGTGGATTGCAACTGATGAACAATGCCAAATAGTAACCTTCTGATCGCGGGTCAGAGTGAGTCAACTACTGAGTTTCTCCTACTGACTTTTGTCAGTATTTGATTCTCAGTCGGAGACTTAGTGCGGATAAGTGTGTAGGGCCCGATTGACTTCGTCTCGATTTGAAAACGTGTTTTTCGCAAACCAAATAATTTTGGCTAGTGCACTTTCAAATACGTTTTATGCAAAGTATGAGTTTGTAAGATGATTTTGAATGCAGTGCTAAAAAACAATCTAGCTTTCAGAATAATACTAAGTACCCTCTAAGTGATTATTAAGATCAACCACTGACTCATAACCCAACAATCTAGCTTTCAGATAATTAACTTTTTTTTTAATATGAATGAAAAAATAAATAATAATGATCATTGATAAATCTACGGTCTATTTTAATGCATGTTTATCAAAGTTTATATTATTTTTTAATTATTAAAGGGTATATGTGGAACAAAATGATGCACGAAATATAGTAACTAAAATCTTGGAAACATAATTGCCGAAATCTTGGAAATCAAATATTTAATTGCTTTTTTTTGGTATTTTTAATTATCATCATAATTAAACTAATTTTCTCTGTATATGCGTATGAATATCAATTGAATGTGAGTGCGATTTTCTGACTGCCGCCTAAACTTCTGTTATTATTATTAGTTTTTTAATTCAAGATGATTTTTATGATTTAATTGAAATATTTTGTTATACTATAGTTTTTGTTTCTTTTTTATGCATCGTTGCTATAATGTTGATGCATGATTTCATTTTTTTTAAGCATTTCTTAGTATGTGATTTATATCCAGATTTTTTGATGCATTCTTTTTAAATATTTTGTGCATTCATTAATAAATACTCATGCAGTAAGAGTTTTATTTTAGACCGCAAAATCAGTATGCATTGAGCATTTTTATTTTAGATCCATTAACTATCTACGTATGTATTAATCAATATGGATGTATAATGTAACTTTTTTTATGCATTTCTTAGTATGAAATTTATGTCCAAATTTTTTGACGCTCATGCATTTAAGCTATTTAAGTTGATGCATTGTGGTATTTAATATTGTATACTACTCCATTATATTATTAATTCTTTTGTTGTTTAGACCAAAAATTTAATTCTGGATAAAGCTTGATGCATCCCTTTTTAACAATATATGCATTCACTAGTCTATACTTATGCAATAAGTGTTTTTGTTTTATGCATTGCATCTTTGTTAATTGACACCTCTCTTTTTTTAATCCTTTTTTCTTTAATTATAGGATTTTCATAGATTAATAATGAGAATTACATGAAACGGAAATGTCTTAAACAAACATCAACCGCAGATGATGATGATTTATATGCTTTCCATTCGTAATGGATATTTACCACCAGTGAACTTATCTAATATACAATATTCATATTATTATATTGGGAATAAAAGAAACAATGCACAAAAATCACGACAATAGTATTTCTAATAAGCATGATTTGAATAAGTGTTAAAGACAATTCCCTAATATGAAGGAACAACGAGATGAATATGCATCATCCACAACAGTAATATGCATCATTGTTATTTTAACTCATATTTTTTCTCAATTTTCCACAAAAAATGCATAAATAAATTAGTGCCTTCTATAAATTTTATTCGCATAAAAAAATTATAAATGCAGAAATATGAAACTTCAAAAAAAAAAAATCGTATATAAATGCAGAATGTTCGCTATACATATGCAATACATTAAAAAATAAACAAAAATGTTCAATATTGTTGTATACATAAAATGAGTATTGCATCAATTTTTTCAAACACTAAAATTTTTCTAACACCAATATTTTTGTATATATATGCAGAATGTTTGCTATAAATATGCAATACATTAAAAAAAAACAAATTCAAACGCAGCTTCAGAAAAAAAATATGTATATATATATATATATATATATATATTCATTATCATTAATCAATAAACAAGTACCTTCACGAATGGTTATAGAGACGAAAAAATTAAAAAACAAAAGAACACCGTAACCACTCAATTATTTGCCATCAATCGCAAATGAAAAAAAAAAGCTCTAATAGTTATCTGTTTTAAAACAAAAAAGATGAAGATTAAAAGACTTTTCATAATAGGAAAGTTAAAATTTCTTTAATTAATAACTTACAATTAAGGTATTTCAATCATCATAACTACACCAACCTTTCATAATTGTGATTGATAAAAAACGGTAGTAACAAATCAAGTGAGTATTAAAATTACCAATACACCCTTCTATAAATAATTTTAATTGAAAGATTAGATTTAATAAAAATATCTATCACCATTGATTTACTAAGATCTGTGGATCAAATAGGTTCGTATTTCTCACTAATGTATAAGGTTCTTATTTGATCCATTTCCTATATATATATATATATATATATATATATATATATATATATATATATATATAGGGTAGGGTTCCCATGAGAACCAATCCCTATATGAGAATTAGGAACCATTATAGATCGTAGATCTTATTTCAATCTACGGTTAAATTTACATCAAAATCTAAAATATTAAATTATTTGTACAAAAAATATGGGTAAAATTGAAACATTCCATTTGTGAAAACATTAATTTCAATCATATTAATTTCGAAACATTAATATGGGTAAAATTGAAACATTAATTTGTGAAACATTCCATTTGTGAATTTTTTTCTAAAATGGCCGATCTCAACTACTCAATCATATTAATTTCGAAACCCTAATGTTATTATCACTTATTTAATACGATTCATTCATGTGTATGCATAAGCTTCTACATATCGTTTAATGCATAATTAGATTACATGAATGCAGTACGATATATTATTTGATGCATAATAACTTGTCAATCCAACAACACGATATATTATTTGATGCATAATAACTTGACACTATTTGATGCATAATAACTCGGTAATAAAATATATTTTTGATGCATAATCTATCAGCAAGTTGATGCATGAAAATAGATGAATAATTAATTCGATAATGCATCTACGTACAATGAAATATGCCTCTACATATAATAAAATATGCATCATTTAAAAAACATTATTACTCGAATTTTTATAAGAAAAAAATCAAATGAAAATTTATGATTCATAAACTAAATTATCTCTACTTATTTTAATTGAATCTTAATAAATCTTTAATAAAATATTATCTTTAGATTGATTGATTAAATATAAAAATACTATAATTACAATATTATTTATGGTAAAACTACGATTAGTATATAATCTCTAATTAATGTAAAGCAATATCTAGGGAAATTAAAGATAATCATCGTAGAAAAAATTAGATATCCAAAAATAAAAGATAGACTAGTTACTGTATACAATGTAAATTAAAAAATTGTTCATGTGATGCATATGTATGCATTGTTCGATGCATACTTATTCATAATGTGATGCATATTCCCGTAAATCAATCTAATAGCTTGAAAAAGGTCCATCGACAAAAATATTACTTTGATGCATATATATGCATTATTAATGCATAAGTATTCCTAACTTATGCATTTGAATAAACAATTCTGAATAATAATAATAATAATCTACTTAAATTATACAATAAAACCAGCATTTGAGATCTAAATATCTATGAAAAAAATGAATGATAAATATTTAATTTTTTTAATGTGATATATAAAATGCAATTTTTTATGCATTATAAGAAAATATTTGAACTAATTGTATTATGGATATGAATAGATGCACTGATTCACTTAATTTAATGCATTTCTATAATAATTCATATCGTAATATTTACTTTAATTTCTATGAATTATTATTAAATTTTTATGAATTATGATTAAATTTCTATGAATTTAATAATAATTCATAGAATTATTACGATAATTCATGTCGTAATATTTACTTTAATTTATATGAATTATTACAGAAATGCATTAAATATTAATGCCATCGAAACATTGTCAAATATTACTTTTTAGATCTTCCTTGTTTAGCGTAATTATTATCAAAATTATTGGATTTAATTTACCTAAAAACGTTAGATAAAATTCCTAAATAAAAAAAAATCACCAAATATAGAATACTCATTAATTACCATATGAATTAAAAATTACAATCATAACCTTATACTCCCTCCGTCCCATTATTCTTGTCCAATTTGCTTTTTGCACGGTTTTTAAGGAGAGTTGTTAGTTGTGTGTAGATTGGTATAAAGTTGTGGGTCCCACAAAAAAGTTGTGTGTAATAATTTACTAAAAAAGGAAAGTGGACAAGAATTGTGGGACGTCCCGAAAAGGAATAAGGGACAAGAATTATGGGATGGAGGGAGTACTATTTTTGCATTGAATATAATGCATTAAATAAAGTTTCAATACCAACCATAGATTAAAATATATAAATGATCTAGATTAGTTCTTAGTTCTCATATAGGGATTGGTTCTCATTTGATCCCTCCCCTATATATATATATATATATATATATATATATATATATATATATATATATATATATATATCCTTATATTGTGAACACCCCCTTATAGAGAGAAACAAGAACTCGGCATAGCGGTGAAGGTGGGTGGCCCGGGACCGATAGGTCATGGGTTCAATTCCCACTGGATACGCTATGTGTGAGCCTGTCACCCTGTCACATTAAGGGTGGTTTAACTATTCTGTGTGGTTTGCAGGCTATTGCACAGGAGCGAGGTTTACCCTGTGCGCACCAAAGGTAGCGGCTGCGAGTTCCTCGTCAACAAAAAAAAAAAAAAAAAAAAAAAGAACTCACTAAGACCATTGATTAAGAGGGATGGATGGTTGAGATCACTTCATAAAATTATTTCTTTTTACATTATTTTCGCACATTTTGGCTTCATTAAGGGCATAACTGGAAAAAAAAAAAAAAGCAAAATATTGTAGAAAGAGAATTGGGGAGCGGGAGTTGATATTGTAGATCTAGGGCTTTTGTTCTTCTCTTCATTCTCTCCCAAAATCACTTTTGCTCGATTCGCCATCCACAACCGAGGCGACGCGACGCTATGCTACGCGGTGGTTCGAAAATACTACAGTTTTGGAAACGAGGGGATGTCTGTGTAACCGTCGTTGACATTGGCGGCTTTTTATGGTCACGACGAAGAGCAAATACTATGTAAGATCAATTATATCCTTGTGTTCGGTTTCAAAACTGAATGTGCGAGATTATTGTTGTTCTTAGAATGCAATTTTCGAATCAATTCTAGGGTTTAAATTCAAACTAGAATGTGCATAATTGGGGTATAAATTTTGAATTAGTGGTTGATTTGGAATAGATGTTGTGGGTAATGAATTGTCTTGCCTTTCTGGAGTCATTTCTTTGCCTTGAATTTTGATTCTTGGATGGACTGGAAGATTTCAATTTCTAAATTTGCGGTTCACGCACTTAAAATTTGTGTGCGCATTTAAATTAAAGTTTATGCACATATATGCTTAGTTATCTGCACATTATTCGTGGAATGGGTTTTTGCTGTAATTGAGGTATCGATTCCATTAATTGGGTAGTTCATTGTGTGGATTTGGTAGATTTGGGACTGAAAGTTTGGGTATTTTGATTTGAGACTGAATTTGGTTGAGATTGAGGTGTGGATTTCATTTATTATCTTCATGTGCTTTCAAAGCTTCATATAATGAAACATATACGCGCTGTGATTGTTGGCGTAGCTTATCTAACTCATTTGTTTTATGTTTTATTTATTGAACATCACTTGTGTAGTTCTATATAAGAGCATGATAATAAGTAATACATGAGAGTGTGATGAATTTGTAGTTAAATACATGAACTGTTATTATAAATATGTCTTCACTTTTATTAATAATATGTATGCACATTTTGACAAAACCATGTTATGCACTTGAGATATTTGTTTGTGTTTATATTTGACTGGAACTTGCACTTGGATGTTACTTTTTGTAGTCCCAAAATGTGAGGAAGACGAAGATTAGTATCATCACGGTCAAGTGAGAGACATGGAAAATGCCAATGCATTGAAGGAAGTGGTAAAGGAGAAAGGGTGATGGAGATGTGGCTTGACTAGTAAATCAAAGAAGCAACTTAATGTTTTGAGGGTACGATATCTGTCAGCGATTATGAACCGATTGAGTGGGGATATAATTCAAAAGATCGAAGAATACTTTAAGGGCTGGATTTTGTTCTCTAGGGTTCGAATCTGGAGTTCAACAAATGTTTTACGAATTCGAGAAGCATGTGTATACAAATTACAATTAATGTGCATAGAAGATATAAAAAATGTGCATATAAATTATAGAAAAATGTGCATATAAAAAATGTGCATACAGATTATAGAGAATGTGCATAGAACACACACAAAATGTGCATATAAATTAAAAAAAATGTGCATAGAACACACAAAATGTGCATAGAAAATATTGACGAAATCAGTCGATCCCCTTCTTCAAAATCCCTTGTTGACTAAATTAGAAAGACAAAATACCAAAATACCCTTAATGAGGCTTGAAAAAATTACAAAAATTACGAAAATGCCATTAATGAGCTCCTTAATCTTGACCACACACCTTGTAAAGGAAGAGTTGAGATTTGTTCTCCTTTTTCTCAATGAGACCTTGTTCTCAAATTATCATTCTTCTATCTATATATATATATATATATATATATATATATATATATATATTTGGAATGGAAGGAGTATGATTTTATCAAAATATTGTATTTAGGGTTTTCATCTTGTAAATCTCAGGAGTATCAATATTTATATTCAAAGTATATAACGATAAAAAGGCTTAAATTACACTATTCAAAGAATGCTATTGATTTTTTTTAACGTCTTCAACTATTCCTAAAGATTAGAGAATTCTTCTTCACTCGACTCCATATTTTGACTCCATGGAGTCCACGTTAAGTTTAAACTGAATTTGGGCCCCGCTATGCAGCATATTCATTATTCACAATGGTCTTAGCTTTGCATAAATTTATATTTCTACTGTGGTCTACATCCACAATCAACATGGGACCTTACAGTTTAGGAGACTAGGACAAACCATATAATCCATTCAAAAAAATAAAATCTTAGGATCTTCAAAAAGGCAAGTAATGTTGTGCTACCGACGGATCTTCGAAACGGCAAGTAATCTCCAAACGAAAACAGCAAGTACAAAGAAACGTTCAATCATTCAAGTCATTTTTTACATTCTTCTTTGTTTCCTGTGCACGGAGATGAATGACTTGGAATTCGATGTAGGCGACGATAGGAGCATCAAGCAGAGAGTGGAATACAAGTCAATCAATTGCCATGGGGGTAATGCGTCTCTTGGGAGCCTTAGCTTGAGGTGCTGCTGCTGTACTTGGTGAGGCTTGTTTTACATCATTGACATCCTTCTCTTTTAGAGAATTATCTTCTTTCTCTTTTCTACTATCTACAGAAGGACTGCTATGATCATCAATCATAATAACTTCGACAATGGGGCTCTTGTTTTCATCCATGACTTGCTTTTTCTCTGCTATATAAGAAATGTTTCTACTCATGTTGGCAATCTTACTTAACGAAACAGTTAGTGTGCACTTACCTGATAAGGGGATAGGTGACCCGAGTTCTTGGTTTTCGAATTCTAGCAGAGTGCAGTAGCCATCTTGAGAGGATAAAACCAGATAATTACCAGAAGGTGACCTGTATGAGAGATTTTTTAAGAGATGAGCAGGAAACTTATAGACTCTTTACTGAAAGGAGGGATGAAGATTACCAAGCAATGTCCGTTATGGCTGCATAATGAACTCCACCTACAATTACTATTGGCTGAATGCTTTCGGTGTCATAGATATACAAGGAGTTTATAGTGGCAACAGCAAAGATAAGACGATAGGGGAGCTTGAACAATGAAGCTGTGCATAATGAGGGGAAAAGAGAGTCTAAGCCATCAGAAAGCAGTAAACTGAAGGCTAAAAGAGTGAAGAAAGATAAGAATCATACATGTATCTGTCCCCAACAGTTTAAACTTTGAGGGGCAAAATCGTATGGCCACAACTGGTTTACTGGCACCAGGGAGCATAAGAGCAGGCCTGTTTGGAACACAAGACAAAAGATTGGCATCTTAAAGTTAGCATTGACATGAAAATTTAAGATTTCATACTATATTAATGTAAGCTTAGTAGAATGAAGAATTAGGATTGCGGTAGTATATGTTAATCTGGAGAAGAGTACAACAAAAAATTCAGTAGAGCTAGATTTAGTGAATTGACAAAATAAGAATGACCGATCTACATTTAGACCTTATTTGGAATATAATAAGTTAATTCTTGCCTGGAAAGATCTTTTCTTGAAAACACATAAGCAGTATTGACAGGTTCCGAAGTAGGATTACTTTTGTGACAACCTGAAACAATGAAAATAGAGCCATTGCCGGCATTTACTTAGAAACATATGTAAAACACTAAGATACTAGCATGCTCCCAACTCAGTGAACTAGATGAGACAAGTATGTGAGTCTGGATACCTGAAGGAACAACTAAAAATGATCCATCTGGGGACCATGCTAATCTTCGAAAGAAAGATGGCAGTGTCTCATCAAGGAAAAGATGGCTCCTAGCTGACTGAATCACAATCCAGTAGAACTTGTTACATTGGCTGGATGTTTAATGTAATGCAAGATTATAGTTTTGAAACCTTAGATTCTTCAGCCGCTGGCGACTCTGCCTTTGAGATGACATGCTGACAAACATAATTTGACTTCTCAATGCCTTTAGCTTTAGAAGGCTTGTTAATATAGATACGACAAGTTCTATCTGAACTGAATGATGCAGCATATTTCCCCAAAGGATCCCATGTTACACCTTGAACATAATGAAAATGTGCATCCAAAATCTGGTGTACAGAACCTAACATATCCAAAAAGAGGTAATGAAGTAAATTCATACTTCACAGGACATCGGCATAAAATTTGTGTTTGTTGCCTTACCCTTATTAGCATCCCATATGATGCATGAATTATCAACTGAACCGGAGATGAGATATGCCCCATCAGAAGACCACTCTAGGTCCAGTACATCCTTACGATGAAACCTGAAAGTGGCTTACCCATGAATATAGAAAGGGACACTAATAACTAATTAGTATATTCATTAATTGAATACATACTTTCTTCAGATACAAGGTGATTACATATATTTTGGTCCACGTAATTATCAGGCAACAAAGACTAAATATCTTAAATGAACATACTGAATACTCACACTAATGACTTATGGACTTTCCATACTTCACCCGCATCGGTTATATTTAATTTCCATATAATCAGCTCACCACCTGCCAAAGAAAAACATTGTATGTAAGATTGCTGATAGACAGGTTTAGGCTTTAAAAATAAGAAACAACACTGTTTGAACAATGGAAACTAACCATCACCACCAGATGCCAACTGCTCTCCTGCAATTTTAGAAGAAAGTATTACTTTACAGAATAACAACAGCCTCAAGAATAACAAAATGATTAGTACTAATGGTGAACCTCGACCAATGTAAACTATTGTTCTTGCAATCAAGCTTGGAAATAATATCAGACAAGCTAACCAGGTTTTTTACAAATTTAGGCCCTCAGTTGGTGTCCTAAAAATCTTAATGCGTACACGAGATTCATCTTAATAGGGAAGACTTCATTTATTTGATTTACAGTGTAACTTAATTAAAAATTTCATCTACGCATATGTGTTTCTTTGGGCGTAGAGTGGCTAAACTTCCCATGTTGCGAACGGTGAACATTTCAGTTAATTTGGATATGGTTGTCTCAGTCCTTGGCATCCTTTGATTCACAATGGTTTGATTTTTCTTCTACTGTGGTACTCAAACAATCACATGTTGTAAGCATATAAGTTTTTTTTTTTTACTGAAATTAAGACCACCATTGATGTAAACTTTGGGACATTTGGATGATATGAAAGGCAGATTATCAAAAGTGAACGACAAGAAAACATACCAGACGGAGAGAAGCGAAGTGCATTTACAGCAGAACTATGGTACGGAAGACTGCTCTGGTAAGTAACTCCAGGAGCCTTCTTTTCATCGATGCGAGAAACTGTTGCCCATAGCTGCATATAAAACATTTATTAGAGCTAAAATCCACTATCAACGGTAAAGGAATTTAGAGCACTACTCTCATTGGCAACCAAAAAAAAAGTCACATACTTAATCCTTTCTGCTTTCATTTACGAATTGTAAACAAAGATCTGAAATTTTTTAACCAAATAAAAAATAAATAAATAAATATCTAGGAGCAATACAAACCGAGTACATCCTGAAAGCTAAAAAACAAAATAAACAAAAACGAGAAGAACTATTAGTTCCAAATGGACCTTAATATCGTAGTCGGCGCCGGCGGTGGCAAGGAGGGCGGAGATCGGATGGAAATCGCAGGCGAGAACAGGCTTGGTGTCGTGCCAATTGATCTGAATAGTTCCACCCTTCATTTGCTTTTAACCGTGACTTTCTTCTGCAATAGAAACAATTAAAAAGCAAGAATTGCTAACACAAAAGATTCAAATATTTTCGAAGATGGTAGTATTAGGGTTTCAGCAGTGAATTGCTAGCGGGAGAAAGAGGAAGAGTTGCTACGCAGTGGAGTTGGCGGGAAAATGGAGGGGAGGAGTAGTCGCGCTCCTACATCAGCAAAATCGCCTTTATCATTGTGGTGCAAATTCTTTTTTAAGGCAAACCACATTACAAAATTACGTAACTTATACAAAATTGGGGAGTTTCAGAATTAAGCATGGATATAAACATCATTTAATATACACAAAAACTTGTATGCAACAATTGCACATGCAATAGTTTTATTTTTTATTCAATTGCAATTCAATTACCCGATGCTGACGTCATGCTAACTTATTCTTTTTCAATTTTTATTCCATTTTTTTCATTTTTTTTTTAATTTTCACTTATTGTAAGGACATGCATGTCATTTGTTATGAACAAAAATACAGTTTATAGTAAATAAAAATTTTTGTTTGTTTTTTTTCACAAGGGAAGGCGTGTCATTTGTAATGAATATATGTGTCATTTGTTATGAACAAAAGTCTCATTTATCGAGTATAATTTATTTCGAAGAAAAAGTGTCATTTTCGTTTGGAATGTCATTTTACCATCATTGACAGAAGTTTTATTTATTGAGTATCATTTGTTTCGAACAAAAGTGTCATTTGTTTTAAACAAAAGTGTCATTTATAGAGTGTCTTTTATTTCGAAGAAAAGTATCATTTATTCTTAACAAAAGTCTAATATATTTAGAAAAAAGTGTCATTTGTTCCCAAGGAAAAGTGTCATTTATTTTTAACAAAAGTATTATTTATCAAGTATCAACTCTTTTTTCTTAAAAGTGTCATTTATTGTGAACAAAAGTGTCATTTGTAGAGTATCATTTGCTTTAGAAAAAAAGTGACATTTGTTTTGAAAAAAATGTCATTCATTCACGTAAAAGTGTCAATTGTTTTGAATAAAAGTGTCATTTTTTCCATATGAGTTATTTTAAACAAATGACACAATTGTTCACAACAAATGACACTTTATACAAATGACACTTCAATAAATTAGTTAATCAATAAGTCCATAGCAAACGCAAAGATCTCAATACTCCAAACAAAAATTTCAATGGAAACCAAAACGACTCAGAATCTCGATTTACAACAACAGAAAAAATAAAATAGTTGAAAATGAATAGTTATTTGCATTTTTTATTTTGGAGATTAAATAATCAAACAAACTAAAAATAGCAAATACATAATAAATACAAAAAAAGTCTTTGAACAATCCATTGACAATCCTCTATGTATCATTTTCTGTACCAATCTGATCGTAACAAACAAAATTTTAGTGGATAGAGCGGAGGCGGAGAGCAGAGACAGAAGGAGGCGGAGAGCGGAAGTAGAGAGTGGAGGCAGAGACAGAGAGGATAAAGAGAGAGAGGGGCAAGAGAGAGCGGAGACAAAGGGAGGTGGAGAGCAGAGGCAGAGAGTGGAGAGAGAGAAAGAGAGAGAGAGAGGTGCAGAGAATGAGAAATCTGAGGCGGAGAGCGGAAGAGATGGTAGAGTTTTAATTATAACTATTATTTTTTTAATAATAGTCAACGAGTCAAAATTGAATCAACATAATCAAAATCAAGTTTAACGGATTTTGTTGCACATGCAACATTACGGATCTTGTTGCACGTACAACAAATGCACACTAATCTGCCCCACATACATGTTTGGATTAGACAAAAAATTTAAATTAATATTTATAAAGTTGAAAGTATTCTGATCCAAATTCTAAGCTAATATTTAGAATCGATTCCAAGATGAAAAGCCGCGGACAATTGATTTATTCAAAATAATCTACAACTCTAAAAATGTATAACTAAAAAAAAAGGTATTTCAATCGAAGCCACGGGCAGTTGATTTATTCAATTTCATTTTATAAAGAAAGTAAAAGCTGTAACATATAATCTGTGTATGTGTGGAAATATGATCACCAGCCTCAACCTCAAACTTCTTAACCACTTTCTCACCACGAGAAAGACTAACAATTTCAACCTCATACGACCCATGAAACCCCCTAAACTCGTAATGATCTTGTTCATCAACATGGCCATGGCATTTCGACAGCCATTCTTCCTTGAGAGCAAGGTATCTCTTACCCGCTTCATTCACCTCCCCTTCCGCATCGACCAACCATGCGTCGTCCCGGCTCATGAACAGCTCCCAGAACCCCCACAACACCACACCCTCCACCGCTGGATGAGCAAAAACCTCCCTCAGCATAACTTCCAAGTCATCAGCTCTAATATATTCATTACTCGAAGAGAAATCTGTTGGAAAAAATCGTTTATATATATATTAATTATATATATTATGGAAATTCAATTAGCATTAAATGCTAATTTGACTTGGGCAAAATTCAGCCTTTTTCGATCGCAATTTCGAGCCTCGATATTTATCCGATTAATGTTTTGAGATATATGACGTCGATCTACGTTTCGAGTAGATAATTATAGTGTGCTTAATTTCTTGATTCCGATTTTCGGTGAGTGAGAAATAGTGGCTCGAAGTTTGGGGGGACAAAACTAATATGTTACCTAAAGTGGAGAAACTTACCTTATTCGGGTTTTGGAGAGTTATTACATTAATCATGTCCCACATCGATTAATGAATAATGTTTTGTGTGGTATTTAAGTCTCTACAATATTGTAGAAGACAACTAAGTGACATGTGGTGGGCTTGGGCCACACATGCTCATGCGCGCGAGCCTTTTCGCCGACCGCCTCACACGCGGCGCGGCGCGGCGCGCCGCGCCGCACCGCACCGCACCGCGCCCGCGCCCGCGCCCGCGCCCGTGCCCGGCCCGGCTCGGGTCCGGTCCGTGTCCGTGTCCGTGTCCGTGTCCGTGTCCGTGGACTTGGACTTGGACTTGGACTTGGACTTGGACTTGGATCTTGGATCTTGGATCTTGGATCTTGGCAATTGGTCCGTCGGGTCGTTCGCCGGGTCGGGTGCTGGGTCGGGTGCCGGGTCGGGCGGTGCAGCCGGACCGGCCGCACCGGGATTCCACTCGTGGTGCAATGCACCTGCCACACCCAAGTGTATCTTTTGGAAGGATCTGGAAGTGGCTCTTCAGCAGCCAACCTTCCATCTCTCCACCACTCCACTTACCATCCACGACCCTCCATCATTGATGACTCCAGCAATCAACACCTGGTGGAAGCTGCCTATAAATAGGAAGCTGCACTTCATTCCAAAACACACCAACAAGAATCATCTGCATTTTCTTAGCTCATCCTAGCTGCTTCTTAGCTCCTCTTAGCTCAAGTCTCCAGCAGCCTGTCCTCGCCGGAAAAGTCCTGTTCGCCGGAGCTCGAAGGTTTTGCGGTGCTGCAATCTTCGAGACGTTCGTCGTTTTATCTTTGGGGACGATACGCCTACAACCGAGAGCACTACCGGGGCGTATTTCGTCTTGCGGAGAGAGGCCTTCCTCGACTCGACGGTTTTCTCCTTTTGTTGTTTTAATTCATTTTGTTATTTAATAGTTTACTTGTAATAGCAGTTTATAATACCAACAATCGCAAGACGAAATATATAAACGTATATCTGCTTCAAGTAAACTAAGAAGATGTCTTCCTCAAGTGCTGCTTTCTCCGACGCTACCGCCGCCGCCGCTTCTGCTGCCACTAACCCCGCTGCTGACGTCCTTGCCCCCTCCGGCAACGTAGTTCCGCCGGTGTCTGTCCCTACACCTACTCCGGTCTTTGCTAATCCGACACTCGCTGCCATGTCTGCCGCCACTAACGCAAGGATCGCACTTAACCGTGCTAATGCCGCTAACTCGGCATTCAACTTCACTGCTATGTCCTCTGCCTTGCAGAGCAACGTCCCATTTGGGAGTGTGAACCACCATGGTGTGGTGGGGGGTTCAAACCCGACCCCGACGGCACCTCCGCACTCGTCTGAGTGCTTGCCCGTGCCGAGAAGCCGGCCAAGTTTGGTGGAGCTGACTTCAAGAGGTGGCAACAGAAGATGTTGTTCTACCTGACAACATTGGGGTTCACCACTGTGTTGATGGAGAATGCACCCGCCCCTCCAAGTGAAAACGAAGAGAACCTGGAAGTCCGCATAGCCTATGATAATTGGCTAACTTCCGACTACTTTTGTAAAAACTTCTTGCTTAGTGGACTAGATGATAGTCTGTACAGTGTATATGCAAATGTAAAGACCTCCAAGGCAATATGGGAGGCACTTGAAAGAAAATACTGTACTGACGATGCAGGTACCAAGAAGTTTGTAGTCGCCAAGTTCTTGGACTACAAAATGGTGGACTCTCGACCGGTCCATGGACCAAGTGCAAGAGTTCCAACTCATTGTCCATGATGTCCACGCCGAAGGTATGCTTTTGCCGTAAGCTTTTATCGTGGCAACTGTAATTGAGAAGCTTCCCCCGAGCTGGAAGGACTTCAAGAGCTACTTGAAGCACAAGCGAAAGGAAATGACGCTTGAGGACCTTGTGGTTAAGCTCCGCATCGAGACCGACATGAGGACTCGAGATGGGAAGGGCAAAGCACCCGTGGAGCCAAGAGTCAACCTTGCTGAGAAAGGTGGCAACTCCAACAATGCTAAGAGAGGGCGTCCAAATAGCAACCCCAAAGGGAAGGGCAAGGTGCAATCCCGCAAGTTTGAAGGGGACTGCTACAACTGTGGCAAATCCGGCCACATGTCCAAGGACTGCCGAAAGCCGAAGAAGAAGAGGGCTCGTCAAGCCAATATGTTGGAGATTGACCTCACTGAAGCCGACCTTGCGGCCGTGGTCACTGAAGAAGCTAACGTCGTGGAGAATGAGGGGAAGTGGTATATTGATACCGCTGCCACGGCACATGTTTGTGGTGACCGGAGCCGCTTCACCAAGTACAAGAGCTGCCAAGGGAGGAAGCTCAACATGGGTAATCAAGCCTCATCTGAGGTTGTTGGCTATGGTACTGTGGTGCTAAGGTTGAGCTCCGGCAAGAACCTTACTCTTGGAGAGGTGCTGCATGTCCCCGACATCCGGAAAAATCTTGTGTCCGGCTCTGTACTAGTCAAGAGAGGGTTTAGACTAGTTTTTGAGTCAGACAAATTTATTTTGTCTAAATTTGGTATGTTCCTAGGAAAAGGTTACCTGTCTGAGGGCCTTTTCAAGCTAAGTGTAATGGCGATACGCCAAGAGGCCATTGAGGCCAAAGATAATGAAAACGCAACTACTTCCTCTTACTTGATTGAGTGTTCCGATTTATGGCATTCTAGATTAGGACATGTTAATCTAAATGCTATAAAAAGATTAGTTAATCTCGATCTACTTAAAGTAAATGAGTTTAACAAAACCAAGTGTGAAGTTTGTGTTGAAGCAAAATTGGCTAAGCAGCCATTTCATTCTGTAGAAAGGAACACAAAACCTCTAGAACTCATTCATACTGACGTATGTGACTTGAAGTTTGTACAAACTAGAGGTGGGAAAAAGTATTTTATTACTTTTATTGATGACTGCACCATGTATTGTACTCTTTATCTTTTAAGGAGTAAAGATGAGGCGATTGAAGCTTTTTCTAACTTCAAAGCAGAAGCCGAAAACCAACTTGATTGTAAAATCAAAATGGTACGAAGTGATAAAGGTGGAGAATATGTAGCTCCTTTTGAAGAGTTATGTAAGACAAGTGGTATTATTCATCAAACCACTGCCCCCTATTCGCCTCAATCAAATGGTGTAGCTGAAAGGAAGAACCGAACTCTAAAGGAGATGATGAACGCTTTGTTGATAAGTTCTGGACTGCCTCAGAACATGTGGGGGGAAGCCGTCTTGACGGCTAGCTACTTATTAAACAAAATACCTCTAAAAGGTAGAGATGTAACTCCTTACGAGTTGTGGAAAGGAAGGAAACCTTCCTATAAATACCTCAAAGTGTGGGGGTGTTTGGCTAAGGTAGAAGTGCCTTTGCCGAAGCAAGTTACAATCGGACCTAAGACCATCGATTGTATCTTTATAGGATATGCACTGAATAGTAGTGCACATCGATTTGTCATTCATAAGTCGGCTGTGCCCGATATGAATGTTGGAACTACTATTGAGTCAAGGAATGCTATATTCTTTGAACATGTATATCCTTGTAAGAAGGATGATAAAATTGAGTCAAACTCTAGTGGTGAAGCAAGAAAAGTTGCTAGTAGTTCAAGAAATGTGGGGGTAGAACCCGATACACGTAAAAGGCAAGTTGTCGATCTTGAAACTTTAGAACCAAGACGTAGCTCTAGAGCAAGAGTTGCTAAGGACTTTGGTCCTGATTATGTTGTTTTTCTTTTGGATGAAAAGCCGCGATCTATAAAAGAAGCTCTTTCTAGACCCGATGGTCCACTTTGGCAAGAAGCTGTCCAAAGTGAAATTGATTCCATTATGCAGAATCACACTTGGGTCTTAGCAGACTTACCCGAAGGTTGCAAGCCCTTAGGATGTAAATGGATCCTAAAAAGAAAGTATAAGGCAGATGGGTCAATTGATAAGTATAAAGCTCGTTTAGTGGTTAAAGGCTTTAAGCAAATTGAAGGATATGACTTCTTCGATACTTATTCGCCTGTAACGAGGATTACGTCTATCCGTGTGCTTCTCGCGATTCTTTGCTTTGCACAATCTTGAGATTCACCAAATGGACGTGAAAACACCTTTCTAAATGGAGATTTAGAAGAGGAAATTTATATGGAACAACTCTGAAGGGTTCGTTGTACCCGGTCAAGAGCGAAAGGTATGTAAGTTGGTGAAATCCCTATATTGGGTTAAAACAAGCACCATTACAATGGCACTTGAAATTCGACGAGGCTATGTTGTCGAATGGCTTTAAGATTAATGAATGTGACAAGTTTGTTTACATAAAGAATACAAAGAATGGCTTTGTAATTGTTTGTCTTTATGTAGACGACATGTTAATTATGGGACAAAACCTTCAAGTCATAAATGACACCAAGCGTATGCTTAAAAGAAATTTCGATATGAAAGATATGGGAGTTGCTGATGTTATTCTTGGAGTAAAGATACAAAGAACTCCTAAAGGGATTGTTTTGTCTCAATCTCATTATATTGAGAAAGTACTTAAGAGGTTTAATGCCTTTGATAGTGCGCCGAGCAAAGACTCCTCTAGAAGTTAATGTTCACTTGAGCAAGAATAGGGGTGATCCTGTTGCTCAAGAGGATTATGCTAGAGTCATTGGTTGTCTTATGTACATCACGAATTGTACGAGGCCTGATCTAGCTTGTCCGGTGAACAAACTGAGTCGTTATACTAGTAATCCTAGTAGAGAACATTGGAAATCTCTTGTAAGAGTTCTGAGGTATTTGAAATACACTCTTAACTTTGGGCTGCACTACTCGCGACATCCCCTAGTACTTGAAGGGTACTGTGATGCAAATTGGATATCCGACACTAAAGACTCGTTGTCAACTAGTGGTTATGTGTTCACTATAGGGGGAGGAGCTGTGTCGTGGAGATCCACGAAACAGACGTGCATTGCCAGATCCACCATGGAATCTGAATTTATTGCTTTAGATAAAGCCGGTGAGGAAGCCGAATGGCTCCGTAATTTTCTTGAAGATATTCCATGTTGGACGAAACCCGTGCCACTTGTGATGATTCACTGTGATAGCCTAGCAGCTATTGGTAGGGCCAAGAGTGGGTTGTATAATGGTAAGTCGAGACATATTCGTCGTCGACATAATACCGTAAGATATTTGATCACGAGTGGGGTTATCTCTGTAGACTATGTCAAGTCTATAGATAACTTAGCGGATCCGCTTACTAAGAGTTTGAATCGAGATCAAATGTATAAGCTCGTAGAGGGAATGGGAGTTAAATCCACACGTTAAAGACGATTATAGTGGATACCCAACCTTGTAGATTGGAGATCCCATGAACTTGGTTCAATGGGAAAACTAAGCTATATGAGTCTCTTGATACCACACTCAAATAGTCTATTCCCTAAAAGAGCTCGAGAGTGTTGGTGACCTGTCAAGTGGTGAGGTTAAGTCTTTGACTTTTAATGATTCTTGGATGCCTTGAGAAGGTGGAGTATGACAGGATACTCGAGTAAGAATCACCTATGTAAGTGAGAAGTGAGGGCCGCTTCTATGTAACACTTATGAATCCAAAGAGGTTGTCCATGGCCAGTAAAGGACACAAACGTGAGAACGGACGAGGTTGAGACTTTATAGTGTTAGTGTTATTGTCTCAGTATACACCATGGAGGAATAGTTCAAGGCCACGTGTCCACTAATCCGCCGGTATGCTCGATAGTACTAACTAAGGAATGTTCAAGGTCACAAGCCACCTACCCTGATGCTTTATTGTCTCTTGAGGACAGAGCTGTGTGTCTGCATGCATGCATTTGGCTATTTCCACTCATGTGGGGGATTGTTGGAAAAAATCGTTTATATATATATTAATTATATATATTATGGAAATTCAATTAGCATTAAATGCTAATTTGACTTGGGCAAAATTCAGCCTTTTTCGATCGCAATTTCGAGCCTCGATATTTATCCGATTAATGTTTTGAGATATATGACGTCGATCTACGTTTCGAGTAGATAATTATAGTGTGCTTAATTTCTTGATTCCGATTTTCGGTGAGTGAGAAATAGTGGCTCGAAGTTTGGGGGGACAAAACTAATATGTTACCTAAAGTGGAGAAAATTACCTTATTCGGGTTTTGGAGAGTTATTACATTAATCATGTCCCACATCGATTAATGAATAATGTTTTGTGTGGTATTTAAGTCTCTACAATATTGTAGAAGACAACTAAGTGACATGTGGTGGGCTTGGGCCACATATGCTCATGCGCGCGAGCCTTTTCGCCGACCGCCTCACACGCGGCGCGGCGCGCCGCACCGCACCGCACCGCGCCGCGCCGCGCCCGCGCCCGTGCCGTGCCCGGCCCCGGCTCCGGCTCCGGCTCGGTTCGGTTCCGGTCCGGTCCGTGTCCGTGGACTTGGACTTGGACTTGGACTTGGACTTGGATCTTGGATCTTGGATCTTGGCAATTGGTCCTTTGGGTGGTCCGTCGGGTCGTTCGCCGGGTCGGGTCTTTGGGTCGGGTGCCGGGTCGGGCGGTGCGGTGGACCGGCCGCACCGGGATTCCACTCCGTGGTGCGAGCGCACCCGCCACACCCAAGTGTATCTTTTGGAAGGATCCGGAAGTGGCTCTTCGGCAGCCCCAACCTTCCATCTCTCCACCACTCCACTTACCATCCACGACCCTCCATCATTGATGACTCCAAAGAATCAACACCGGTGGAAGCCGCCTATAAATAGGAAGCCGCACTTCATTCCAAAACACACCAACAAGAATCATCTCGCATTTTCTTAGCTCATCCTAGCCGCTTCTTAGCTCCTCTTAGCTCAAGTCTCCAAAGCACTGTCCTCGCCGGAAAAGTCCTCGTTCGCCGGAGCTCGAAGGTTTTGCGGTCTTTGCAATCTTCGAGACGTTCGTCGTTTTATCTTTGGGGACGATACCGCCTACAACCGAGAGCACTACCGGGCGTATTTCGTCTTGCGGAGAGAGGCCTTCCTCGACTCGACGGTTTTCTCCTTTTGTTGTTTTAATTCATTTTGTTATTTAATAGTTTACTTGTAATAGCAGTTTATAATACCAACAAAATCGAGTTCCGTAAACCAAATTGGGAGGCCGAGAATCCCTAACTTGTTCAGAGCTGAACAAACAATCGGCCCAACCGGACTATCTATGTGCCCCTGTATGCCTATTCCTCCCACTGGAGCTCCCTGCTGTTGAAGATCGAGAATTTGTTGGATGTACTTCTCGGGCGATGACTTTGAGTCACACCCGTCTTCAACGTGGTAGTCGTTCACGAAGAGGGTGGCGGAGGGGTCCAGTTGATGCGCGGTGATGAACATTTTGGCGCGGATATCTTTTCCCAGACGGTCTTGGTAGAATGATCCGTGGAGCATTTCGTTGTTGACGTCGTAATGCTTGAACTGTCCCTTGTAACGGTTCAGCAGAGCCGTTAGGCGGTTTTGAACGGCTATTGAGAGATCAGTTTTGCTCAAAGCGCGTAGCCATTCCTGAACTGTGGACTCGACTTCCCAGAAGATGCAGTGCCCCCGGAGCTGAATGTTGTGGCTTGAGCATAAGTTGAGGAGATCGTCCGCGTCTTTGTAGTTGAAGTTTCCTCTTTGTGGCTCCGTCCAATACCACTTCAACTCGTTGCCAAAGACAGCCCAGTTGAAGTTCTTCACAAAGAAATCGACGAAGTCTTCGTTGTCCATGTTTGTCCTGCTTATGCATGAACCAAATGGGAAGGTGTTTTGAGTTTGTCTGATTTTCACAAAGGTGCCGAATAGAGGGCTTGAATCTAATGTGGTGAACTTCAAGATAACATCCCTTTTCCGTATCTGCAGGAGAGTAACGATTTCGTGATAATTCATATGCTCAATACACTAAAAGGTTGAAGTTTGGAACTTACCTTATCAGTTTGCTTCTTCAAGTGTTTGAATCTTGCACATCTGTCCACTGGAAAGATTTGAAGCCCTGCAACCATCAGATTAACACCCGGATCGGGACCCTGCACATAAGCTATAATATTCGTGGCTGGCTTCTCGATTCTGAAAGATCCACCAATTTCATGCCATTTATCATCAAAAACCTCAACTTGACCACCGTTTATCCATTGCGAATCTACGCCGACAGCCACATTGATACTCTGAGGTCTAGTTGCTCCGGATCCAATTCGAACCCATGCAGAGACTTGATATGTGAGATAAAGTTCCACTTTTTCGGTAATCGTCGTCACAAGAATGTAGCTACCACTCAATGGCTCATGAGGTCCGAGAGAATCTTCAGCCATTGGAGGAAGGATATGTGGCGAACCATTGCCAACGCTAAGAGTGCAGTTTCCGAGGGGAAACCACCCTTTGGTGCCACTAGTAAGGTTGCTGTTAGCAATAATATTAACTCCAAATGCAGCATTCTGGTTAGGCAGGAAAAAGATTGAATTATGAGTCATGATGCATTAAAAAGGGATTACTGAATAAGCTGCAGGCACCTTTTCTAACGGCGGCTATTACTTTTCGATACCTGTATGACTGGTGGAGAGGCAGGTGGAGCTTTGGCAGCATGCTTTACAGTTAGGTTGTTGAGAAGAATATCGGTGCCTGGAGAGGGACCTTCTAAATAAATAACTACCTTTGAAGGGGAGTTATTTAAAAGAAATTTTCCATGCAACTGCACCCAATCTCTGTCTGTTGCCTGCGCACTGATAGCCAAACCAGCAGATTTCTAAGGAAAAGATACTAGACACAATGCCATATAGGGATGATCGACATCAATTAGTAACTTCAAATGACTTAAAAATAAAGATGGTAGCGTATATTGTGCACATTCTTGTCATATCTACCTTGCATCTTATGCAGTTCATAACAGTAAGAGAAGATAGAGACGACCGAAACCTAAACCCAAATTGATTTAAAGATATCATACTCTGTAATGTCCAGGAATTTGGTCTTACATGCAGACCAAGATATGTCGATGCGCAGACATACGTTCTACTCTAAACTAACAGAGTATAAAAAACCACTGACCCTGTCATGCTACGCGCCACAAACATATGTACTTCAAAGCATAACCGAAATATAGATGATAAGTACTGTAGTTCGGAACTTTTCAGAATTCTAGTTCTCTAAAGAAAATCGAGACTTTATTCTCTATGGTTGGATGCTCAACAAATATCTACTAGTTGACAGAGCAAATCTTGAAGCCAATCCATCAAAAGAGATAGACATATAATTATCTTCATAAAAACTAATTATCTAGCAAGCATATATTGGTTAGAACGCGTACCTGGCAATACCTATGTATTGCTCATGCAGATCTGCTGCCTGAACATACAGTGTAGCTCTAACATCTGAACTACTGATGTTGTTACCAAATACTCGAACTGTAGCAACAACCTCATAGGCAAGCTTCCGCTGCACTCTCCCAGTTATATCTTGCTGAATTCCATTCCAGTTCTGTGTACGATTTGCTGTTGATGCAAAATACTTTCCCGTCTGTGGTAAAACCTTTCCACCTGCCATGGACTCGTTCAATACAATTCTGCAACCTCTACCGGACCAATTATTAAGGCCATCATCAAAGCTTGAGTTCTGAATGATGTTTTCGGCGTCATCACAGAGAGAGCTTTTGCTTTGGGTCTATCAGATAGTAACAAACAGACTTATCAATATAGTATCACACGTGAAAGCGAACGGGGTCTCCGATTAATCATATTTTCTCAGTAAGGCATGATACAAATATAACCTTTTCAACAAATTTACATCATGCAAATTTTAAGATTGATGATAAACTTACATCAAATTGACTTGAACCAGGGCAGGATATCGCTACTGATCTTATGAGGATGTCAATGCCAGGTGGAGGTCCCTCCAAGTAAAATGTAACTTGGTGAGGCCTACTCGATAAACAGAAAGACCCTTGTATCTTTTCAAAGCGTTCCATAGAAGCAGAAGTTCTGCAGAAGGGTAATTGGAATCAACATTGTGATCTGATCATCTGAAGCAACAAAATCAACTACTACCTTCCAATGAACAAATAGTTAACTGATGAGTCTTGATATTCCACTTTCACAGTGGCCTGCACATTAGTAACACCTTCGCAAGATCCTGATATTCCAACCAAAGCGCATACTTTATAAGTGGAACCTGCAGAAACTCTGTTGGTTATATCATGTTCGAGGCCTTGCCAGCTTTCTTTCCTGTTCGTCACTACAGCAAAAGGGCCTTTTAGGCTAGATGATAGCCCTGGAGGATAATCAGAGTCTGAGGAAACCACAAATCCATCACAGCAATTAGGATGCCACAAATGAAATCCTCCAGAAAAGTCATGGTTAATGATGACATTAGTTGCAGGGCTGCTGATTAAACCACTCAACTCCTCATTTGATTTCTGCCAGAAATCCAAAAATAATATGATTGATAAAACTGATTTGAACTCGATGACACAAATATCCAATCAAACATCTCATTCTTGACATTTGCACTCGAAAAAAAGGAATTATCAAGATGAATTCATAATAGACAAAGAAGTTATGGTCAATTCAATAAATACATACTAATCTGATCATGCATATCAGTCCTCTGGAGCTGAAACACTAATTCAAGCATATGCCTTCCTCACCAAACACGTAAGAATTAAATCACACGATGTCATGAATATTCATTACCTTCGAAGGAGAGTTATCCTTGGCGTTGCTAATGGACTTCTTCCCCAGAGCACAAAGATCAATCAATCATCAAACAAAAAAGAAAGAAAAACAAAACTCGCGGTACCTTTGAATCTGAAATTAGGGTTGGTGCCCGTACCCGTGAAGCAGCAATTCAACAATCGGCCCATATATATTGCCTCCGCCGCTGCTCAGAATTTCAAAGTGGAGTCTAAGTAAAAAGAAACACTTTCTTAATTGTCAACCAACAACCAGTTTTTTGTATTTAGCAGTCGTTTTCTGTCAACGTAATCCCGACGACATACTATACATAATGTAATAATGCCATAATCATCTTCCAATTCAAAAGTGAAATCATTGGATGAGCGAATTTCCTTGGGATTACAGGTGGAGGGTTGCAGTCGATATGGGATTGATGGATGCTTTAATTGAAATCCAAGATTTTGCATTTAATTTCTTTAACAATACTTAAATACTTTCTTTATTCCTGTCATTCCTTCACAAGCCCCGCATCGCTGCCTTGCCAAATGCAGGTACTTCGAATATTAAAGGGATGGAATAGAAAAGGATACTCTAAATCATAAAACTATAATGAAATACATGTGAAGAGGAAAGAAGACGAAATCTTCGAGTTTACTGTCTTGTATACGTTAACCACAAAGTCAATTTATAAATCAGATATACATAAATTTATAATGAAACATAAATTGCAGAAATCAGAGAACCATTTCCAGCAAACAAGACCAGCCGCTACAATAATCATCTATCAAGAATTTATTTATCAGCTGGATCATTTTAACCGAAGCGACTTCTATATACTACATTCGTATACCCTCGGGTGTGTACTACACCAGAAGACAAATTTTCATTAAAATAAGTGGATCACATTTATCACATGTTGGTATGGTACACACAATATGATATAGAAATGTAGTACACACAAGCCTAGTTGCATGCATTTTAACCATATTTATAACTATGCCATGATCTCATGGATATGCAAATCAATCTCCAGTCACAACACCAACATCCAACAGAATTTTTCAAAACCTCAATTAGTAATTACACATAACATCAAGAAACAATACACAAACTAGAAATCGACATCAAGAGACAGGGAGAACTTTCTTGACAATCTCCTCACTGAGCGTTGCAATCTGTGAATCGAGCGCTTTCACGGTCTCCTCCTTCTGCTTCTCCAAGATGGCCAGCGCCTCCTGCAGCTCCACCTCGATCTTCTTCCGCCCCTCCGCCAGCTTCTCCTCCACCTCCACCTGCGTCTCCTTCTTCATCTTGTTCAGCGCCGCCGATATCTCCGCCCGAGCCGCCTTCATTATGGCGGACCCCTGGTCCTCCAGCTGCTTCACCTCCGCCGAGGTGTCCTTCACGCTGTTCAGCTTCTCCCTGATGGCGGCGTCCCTCTCATCCATGAATTTCCCCAGCGGGGAGTAGTACAGCTTATCCATAGCGAACATCAGGAATAGAAATTCCACAGCGATGATGGGGAGAGTGAGGTTGAAGTCGAAAAGAGCAGCCTTTTCGATCTCCACGGCGAGTGACGGCGGCGCGTGGGCGAGGGAGAAGGTGATAGCGGCGGCCGAGAGGGAGGGGAGCTGATGAGATTTGAGGAATTTGGGCAGGGATAGATGCGGTTGCGGTTGCGGTTGAGGCTGGGGTTTGATTTTGGGGGCGGAAGAGGGTTTGGAGGCGGCCAATAGAGCTCGGGAAGAGGCCATGATCATGTTCGCCATGGCTGCCTGCTTCAAATTTCACGTTTTGAGACTTCAATTTTTGGTTGTGAAGATTGTGATGAGGAAGGAGGGAAGGAAAACCCCTCAAAGGCCCCTCAAAAGCTATCTCTTCCAATGCCACACAATCGGTGAGAGGCTAAAAATAAAATACTAAGATATTGGGGTTCCGACGGCGTGCCTCTCACGTGCTCCTCTCTATATTCAAAACAATGAAATATATTTAATTATCTATCCGGAAAATCACCCCCAGCACCGCAACTTTGCACCTCCCGAAACTGCCCTTCGCTTCCGCTGAAAACCCATCCACATTTTCACCGTCAACTTCAACCTCCCGCCCCGCACTCTACACGCCCCCGGTAATCTATTTTATTCACATATTAATTGACTGAAAATTCATCGCGCTCGACTGTTGTAAGATTTTGTTTTCCCGATCTTGTTAGTTTCATCGCTGAAGAGAGTGATTTTTTAAACTTTATTTTGGGTGCAATTGCATTTCTTCAGTGAACTATTTAAGTTCCACTAAAAATCTTTTAACCAGCAGTGATTGGTATTTAAGGATACGAATTGAGTGAAAAATAATGGTACTAGAGAGTGAATTCGTGATCATATGTCTTCTTTCTCTTCGGATTCTTGTGCTTCTTTCTAGGAGTTACTGCCCGGAGCGGATCCAGGATTACAAATGGGGGAACGAAACTAAAAAATTCGATACAAAAGAGAGTAAAGTATACATTCGGAGGGGGAGCAAAATACAAAATTCCTTAACTACATATAAAAAATCTTGTTTCGACACGAGTTTGGAGGGCCCCTCCCCCTGTATCCACCACTGGTTACTGCTGACTCTTTCGGAGCCTTGACAGAAGTGGAGGGCGAAACTAAAATCTTTTGAGCCAATTTTCAATTATAAGCCAACTACAATTTAATACTAGCATTATTTAGGGCTCGTCAACCAAATAATATTTGTTTCAGCCAGTAGGAAATTTTTATCTCTAGGTAATACTTCCAGGAAGTAAATAAGTTTTAATGGTTCTTCAAGTGTAAAAAGTGTTTTTTTTTTCTAAATATTTTTTTCCGACAGCAAAAGAAATCCTGAATTCCACAAATAGAATTATAATGTGTAATTGCTGATTCAAGTGCTTCATGTAATGACAATAGTAAATAAGTCTCTAAATTTTCAGAAACAAAGAAAATGCAGTTTATGTGCTTTCATTTTATAATGTACACCATCAATGGTTGGTGCTGTAAAGAAGTAGTAAAAGTCTGACCCTTAAACTCCCTTGAAACATCGAAGACACTGTCCGCACTTGAAGCATACCTCAAAACCTTAATCAAATTGGCAGAAATAGACTTTGATGATTATAAATCTGCTATTGTCAAATGCAGCAGCTTACATCCCAAAAGGTACATACTACGTCTTTTGATCATATCATCAAATGGAAGCAAAACAATATTGTAGTTAGCTCTTATAGGAACACTCATGTAAATAGAATATTCTTCCATCTGTCACATTTGATACGATTGCATTACAAACTGAAAGGAAAGTTTCTTTCTCACCTCTGCACAAATTTCTATTTACATCCTTTTGTATTTTGTTCATAAATTAAGATTTATATGCACAATGCTTTGTGTTCCCAAGATATCGGTATGGGGTAGGTTGGAAAGAAAGAAGGAAGGGCATTCAATATTTTACTAATTTGATGAGTTGTGTAGAGAGATTTGGTAGTTGGAAGTAAAACTCCCCAACTGAATATAACTGAAAATTTCCGTATGGGTGATTTTTAATAGGCAAATTGGCAAAAATAGTCCTCAAACTTCGCGTTTTTGCGAATTTTGTCCTCAAACAATTTTTTTTTGTTTTTTTTGACCCTCAACTCCTTGTTTTTGCGATTTTACTCCTACCGTTAGATTTTCCGTCAATTTTAACGGTAATTCAATTTTAATTTTAAAAAATAAAAAATTAAAAGGGCAAAATCGGAATTTTTATTTATATGGACCAAAATTGCAAATGAAAAATTATTTGGGACCTATTTAGCAAAATTAAATAGTTTAAGGACTGATTTCACAAGTTTTAGACAAATAAGCTAATTGCTTCGTATCGACGAGATTTTGCATTAAATTTTTGATTTTTCATATAACTTTATTGCTTCGTATCAAATATAAGCTAACGAAGACTTCGTACCAATATAAACATTTAATTCGAAATGCAAAATATTACTGTGAATTAACCATTAAAAAATAAAGCTATTATCACCCAAATTTTTTTTACTTCAAAATAATAATTTAGAGCATAATATTTACTTCAAAATAACATGAATACGAGGAAAATATGTGTCAGTTCGTATTTTACGATGAATAATATGTTATAAAAAATATTTAATTCGTAATTTTTCATGAATAATAGAATACGAGGAAAATATTTATCAGTTCGTAAATAACATAAAACATTAGTTTTATTTGCAAATACTATAATAAGCCAAAAAAACTACTGCAAACAAGGTTAGTCTCATATTCACATTCTCTGCATAGAACTGCCATGACGAATCCCCAACACCACCACCCGCCATTGAAGGCCGTAACCATAACTCACGTCCGCTACCAGCGCGATGATCAGCTCGGCCATTTCCTCGCCTGGATCTACCTCGTCCCCATGTTCATCAGTTTCGGCGGATTCGTTTCTCACTTCCTCTTCCGCTGCGAGCTCCAGGGAATGTTCTTCGCCGTCGGTCTCCTTCGCAATTCGTCAGCGAGCGCATCAATTGCGGATTCGCAATTCTGCTCGTATTCTAGTTATTTTGAAGTAAATATTATGCGCTAAATGGTTATTTTGAAGTAAAAATTTTAGGTGATAATAACTTTGTTTTTTAATGATTAATTCACAATATATATTTTGCATTTCGAATTAAATGTTGTTTATATTTCGAATGTTGTTTGATACGAAGCAATAAAGTTATATGAAAAATCGAAAATTTAATGCAAAATCTCGTCGATACGAAGCAATTAGCTTATTTGTCTAAAATTTGTGAAATCAGTCCTTAAACTGTTTTATTTTGCTAAATAGGTCCCAAATCATTTTTTTATTTGCAATTTTGGTCCGTGCAAATAAAAATTTTGATTTTGCCCTTTTGATTTTTTATTTTTTTAAAAAAAATTGAATTAATGGTTAAATTGACGGAAAATCTAACGGTAGGACTAAAATCGCAAAAACAAGGAGTTGAGGGTCAAAAAAACAAAAAAAAAAGTTTGAGGACAAAATTCGCAAAAACGCGAAGTTTGAGGACTATTTTTGCCAATTTGCCCTTTTAATACACAAAGTATATAAATACATGCATTTTTTACACTTATGTACTTCACTAAGCTTTGCTCAGTGCTTTCTTATTAAGAAGATAAGAAGAATTGTGTTCCCTTTGCCAAATGAAATGACTTTATACAATGTAAGTGTTTGAAATGATGTTTGTGGATACTCTTTTGACAGTGGAGAGACGAAGCTGCTGAGCCAAATGAAATAGAAGTAGTTAAAGCATTACTAGGAGGTAGAGATTCCATGGTTGTAGTATGGTGTAACATGCGCAAGATGGGATAGTCTGCTGGAATCCCTGTAGCTTCTTTCTTGTAATGTTCAACCTTGTTTCTTGATTGGAATTGTCTGATTGTATGAATTAATCTATTGTCTGCATAAATCTCATAGTTATAATATGCTCATTATATGAATCTCTTGGTTATGGTTTTTGTGGACTTTGATTATTTCTTTTGCAGATTGAACTGGAATCACAAACTCAATTACTTGATACGACGATGAATATGGATGGAGTGCTATTGCTTGGAGTTCATTCGAGCAGCAAAGTTCTCTATGTTTGGAGCTCTTTCAACGTGTTGCGGTGTTGGCATTGCTCTTAAGAGAGGATCCTCACTGTGTTTACTTGGAAATTAGTGCGATTTTGTAACGCCCCGAAATTTTCAATATAAAATGCACTGTATATCTATTAATGCATGTTATCAAATATTTTTGTTCTGTAAGTCGCACCCTAGAAATTTAAATAAAAATTAAATTATTTATCTTATTTGTCGTTAAATCATTTTTTTTATGTAAATTTATTATGAACTTTGAATGTTGTTTATTTATATCATATTATGATTATATAGTTTATTGTTGTGATAGAAATAATGTTAGAATTATGAAACAAGAATAATATTTATTTATTTTGGATTTGCTAAACCTATTAGGATTCAAGAAATGATATAATATATTATATTGTATTAAGTTATTAGGAAATAATTTGAAATTATATTTTGTGAATAAAATAGATATTATATTTGTGATATACATGTTTTAGGAAAAAAATCTAGTTGTATTTATCCATATTCTAATTTATCTATGATTGAATCTCTTATATGGTAAGTAATACACTAAATTATATATAAATTGTATAAGTACGAAAATAATTATATTTGATACCTTATATGATTAGGAATCTTTAGATAATGACTTCTAGGCCTATAAATACACCCTTAGTCATCCATAATTTAGTTTCACATTAGATTTTCGAAAATCTGTCAACATATCTGCGAATTGTTTCAAGAATTATTTACACATCCTTCCGTCGTCATATCGTTGTGAAAATTTAGGATCGTCTTCCTAGGTACGTCTAGTATACTCCATTATTGTTTTGGAATTTTTCCAGCATGATAAGTATTTGTTAAAAATTGTTCGTAATCTGCCAGTTTTTGACAGCATGTTCATGAGCTTGATAGAAAAATTGATTTTCATATTTTCTTTATGTTATTTTCGACCATGTTGAATTTTAATGGGATATACTACATGTTAGGTCATTCATGTTAAAAATATAGAATTTTTAGGATACGTTTATTATTTATTTGTTAATTTGTTTCTTGATGTGCTAGATTCTTTGTCAACATACATGTAGATTGAAAAACAAAAGTTTTAATGTTACTATAAAATGAATTCTTGATTATGGTACGTTTTATTGTGATGGAGTATGTATTATGTTGTAAATGTTAGAGATCTATAATTTTTAGGACAACACTTTCATGATTTCATTAATTTATTTCATGAATTGCTGAATTACTCAATGCATGAATGAATTGTCAATAGAAATAAGATTGTTTTTAATATACTTAAGATTATTATTATGTAAAACTATTGAAATTGCATGTTAATAAGTGGATTATGTTTAATAAACATTTTGGTTTGATTAATTTGATTTATATGAATTATTTGAATTATTGATGCATGCATGACATTCCATGTAGAGTCATTAAGATAAATTTCCATGTATAGGATCGACGCGCAGGACTTAAACATTGATATCCATTATTTTCTTCAAAGTCAAGGTCAAGGTGGGGAATGCTACTGTTTATCTTTATTATATGTTGTGTTCGATATTTCATGTGATTATGACAGACATGAAAGGATGGGTCGAAATTAGACCCTTGGATCAAACTTGGATCCTGAATGAAAGGATGGGTTGAAATTGGACCCTTGGATCGAAATTGGGTCCTCAATGAAAATCGGTCGGAATTGGGCCGTAGGATCGAAATTGGATCCTCTATGAGAATAGGTCGGAATTGGGCCTATGAAAATGTTATGGTCTGTGTGACCGAGTATCTCTTTCCATGATCTAATTTTCCATGTCTTGTCGGTGTGATATATAATTTTGGTAAATGTGTACATCTCCCACTGAGTAGTCGTACTCATCCCTATCATTTTAATATTTTTCAGGAAATGGCTCGGCCTATGCGTAGAGGTGTTGGTGGTGATGGTCACACGAGGAAGGATTTATGAAACTTATTAATGCATTAAAACTATTTTTATCATGAACTTTGCATTTTATTTTCGAAAACTAGTAGTCGCATATGCTTTTATTTTTAAGATTTCCGCTGAGTATGAAATTAACTTAAGTTTTGCAACGATTCTTTTCCGTGAAAATGTTTTGAAATGATTAAGATATTGTTGGGTTATGAGTCAGTGGTTGATTTTAATCAACACTTAGATGGTACTTAGTTTTATCTTATCAGAAGTTCCTGTAATGGGACTTGTCTGTTTTTCGGTAATGGGGGAAATCATAGTGATTTAATGCTATGGAATTGAAGATCCCAAAACCCGTCTTGTACCCTTAGTGTAGTGTCGTTAGGACTAGATGATGTAATAGGCTAGACTGATCGTATTTTCATTATCTGTTTTGTCTAAGTCCTGTATGGGGTATGTATTTGTTGGTCTGAACTTCAGTAGGAAGTTACATTCCAGAACCCCATGTCATCTGTTGTAAGAGCTCGTGTTCTCAGGTTATCAGCTGACTCCACTTCAGTAGAAGAATTCTCATCAGCTGACCCACATCAGTAGAAGAACACAGGACAGAGCTAAGTGCCTTCAGAGTCATCAGCTGACTTCGCTCAGTAGAAGAACCTTTATCAGCAGACTCAGACGAAGAAGACAGAGATCGAGTCAGATCTACTGTATCCGACAGGAGACCCGACCTTTAATATCATTCGAAAGTCAGCAGAAGATCATACGAGGATGAGTGAGAGTCAACTCAGACGAAGACTGATGTCTGACAAGTCTCACCTACCACAAACCTCGACCAATGAGATGCGGTCTAAGCTCTACCTGCTCTGACCAACTAAAGCTGCTCTCATGCACAGTGACCAACTACTCTGGGACAACATTTCGAACATATGGCCGTTTTCCTTGGACGCTTGTGACACGTGGCATCGTCCCCTCCAACGGACAAATGTCTGGGTCACTACTATAAATAAAGAAGCTTTTCCGAGCTCAACGCACGGGATATCAAAGGGATTACACGCTCAAGCTTTCAAAACACTAGCGCTTACACGAAGATCCAACGAAAAACTTGCTCATTAGAATATTTCTAGTTCTTCTCTCCAGAGTTTCCTTCTTTAGATCCCTCTTCTCTATCTAAGCTCCATTGTTATATCCATAACTTAGAACCTTCGAAGGAGTTCACATTTCGTGACTGTTCTTATTGTAAGAACTCCTTCATAGTTGGAGAACATCCCCTCCCCTTCAAACTTCGGTTTGGATTGTAAAGTCGCTAAGGACTATAACTTAGAAGGGTCATTCGGTGCGACGATACCTTGGCCGAGGCTTGCTCAGATTAATCAACAAGACCTCCTGTTCAGCAGGACCGTGGACGTAGGATCTTGCGTATCCGAACCACGTTAAAAATTGCTTGTGTCATTTACTGTTTTATTGCATTATTTTCAACTATCTGACAAACTCATACTTTGCATAAAACGTATTTGAAAGTGCACTAGCCAAAATTATTTGGTTTGCGAAAAACACGTTTTCAAATCGAGACGAAGTCTATCGGGCCCTACACACTTATCAGCACTAACTCTCCAACTGAGGATATAAAACTGACTGAAGTCAGTAGGAGAAACTCAATAGTTGAGTCACTCTGACCCGCGATCAGAAGGTTACTATTTGACACTGTTCATCAGTTGCAACCTACAGTTCAGCTGTCCTTCGCGTTTGAGAAAAAGAAACTTGTACTCAGGTGTATTCACCCCCCCCCCCCCCCTTCTACACCTGACACTCGTCTCCGGACCAACAGATATGCATGTTAAGTATGAATTAGCGTCCCTTATTAAGTTATGAAAATTGGGCGTTACAGATTTCTTCCATTCGTATTGATTTAAATTCGCTCCTAAGTTCACTTTCCCTTAAATAGGTTTTATGTTATTCTAGCAAGGGAAATAAGGGATTGTGTTGTTTTCAAATAAATTATGTTCTTGAGCCGACCATTTTCAAATTCTTAGTTTTATAGTAGCTTCTTTACTTGTATTAACAATTAAGTCATGTCTAACGTATATAGTTGGGGACAATGTATTTCTCAATTGTGTTTATTTGTTAATAATTAAGTCATGTCTAACGTAGGATTTTATTCAGGATTTTGTGGAGATTCTTACTAAGCGGAATTGGATGAACATGACGAAGAACGAAAAAAACTTTTGACTTGGCTAAAAAGGCAAATAGAAAAAATCCAAAGCTTGCTCAATGTAACATTGAATAATTGTGCTTCAGTTGAAATTAGTATACTCACATTCTTTAACCTCGTAAGCCCACTCCCACCCCTACCCCTATCCCACCCTTACCTCCTTGCTTGTTCGTCGGTCATTTTTATCTCATGAATCGATAATTACTCAAAACTAAAATTCATGAAAGGCATGAATTCATAGCTATGTTATCAATTTGTATCCGAGCCGACATATTTGTGAAAAGTTTTGAAAAACAATTAATTAGAAAACATATTTAAAATATTTTTTAATTATTTTTTAATAATATCCAAATATGATCTTCTTTTATAATTGAGAATTTTCTTAAAAAAATATTTCTATCTTCCTTTTTATATTTCTCAATTTTACTTGAAAAATATTTTGTGAATATAAAGTTAGTGATTTACGAGCTTGTTAGAGCCTTATAGTCACCATTCTAGAAATAGACGGACTAGATTAATAAGTTTTAAGTGTTTAGATTGATTTTTTTTAATGTTGTTTCTTATATCCGTATTATGTCGTATCTGCATTTTGTATTATATGTTTTTAGTGCTACATAATTATCAACCAATTGTAAGTACTTTCATAAATCTAGAACTTAATGTTGTGCTAAACTGAGTATTTGAAATGCAAGCATTCGAATTGAATGGACCTTTTAAGTCCCTTAAAACTCAAGACTTATTATCCTCGTAAACTAAATCAATCAAATACTTCAGTTGATAGATTAATAAAGACATGCCTCTTTTCCAAGCTTTGCCTACAAAGATTAACAAAAGACTGAGAGCCATTAACCGAGAGTTAAAAATTGAGGTTGGAAGAGGTTATTAGAAAGTTGTCTACCTGACGTCATTAACAAGAACCAAAAAGAACCGCTAATTTTCTAGTTTTCCTGAATTTCGTCATTTCCGCTCAAGAGTCAAGAGACAAAAGTGGCCAACTTACCAACAATTAGGAGGCTCCCAAATCTAAATCCGTATATAAAACTATTATTATTGTTGAAATTGAAATCTAAATTAATCATTCGAGAAATATCAATTGAATTACATGCTATGAATTCTCAATCTGTATGTAAGTCATATGATAAAATAAATCGTATAATATAGCTAATAGAAAGTCTTCAAAGGTAACACATGTAATAAATTGAAGATCACAAATGATTGAAAACATGAGAACATGGTAAAATAAAAGTACATAATATCGACCAATAAGATTAAAATAAAACTATAGTATATAGATTACTAAAAAGAGAACAACTAGCTTGGTAATATATAGTAAGTCAATTAAAGGTAACAAAAATTTAAAATTTACTGAATTCGCTATGAATTCGCTATGTATGAATTGTGATTCGAGATGGTTCAAAATTGACCACTGAAAAAGATACAATGTCAATAGAAACAAATATTTTATTTGGGTTGATTTTATGTCCATTAATAAATTGATAGCCAAGGTACAAACAAGCTTAGTCTTTGGACAATTTTTGGTCAATTGCAATTTATTGGGCGGTGAGAAAGTTTCAAACAATAATACTCCTACATTCTACACTTACAAAAGTAGAGCCATTTCACACGTCTGGCTGTTGAATTAAAGTTAAACCCACCACCGACGGGATCTCCACAACCCCATTACCAAGATTAAGATAGATTTATACCCACCGCAAATCCTCACGTATGAATCCGCCGGAGTTCTTCTCCGGAAAGGAGCTTCAGCTGCAGGGCCCACGTCCCTCAGCGCTCAAAGTCAACAAACACTCCCACAAGATCAGAAAGCCACCAGTTGCGCCGCCTCCCCACCACCTACCGCCGCACCAAGCTCCGCCGCACCTCCCAGAGAATCGCCAGCCGATCATCATCTACGCAGTGCCGCCGCGAATCATCCAGACCACCGTCAGCGATTTCAAGAGCCTGGTGCAGCGTCTCACCGGCAACACCACCGGGAACCTTTCTCCGGCCGCCAGATTGGCGTCGATAGAGAAGACGAGCCCTCGTAAAGAGAGAAAAGCCGCCGCCAATTGCGGCGCTGCCGCGGATAATGACATCAGCAACTTCTCGATAGGGGATTTTATTGGGGATTCGAATGTAGAGATGGGGGCACTTCCCGGAATTCTTTTGCCGGCGCCGGGGGGTATGCCGCCGATATCGCCGGGATTCTTCTCGCTGGCGGGGGAGGGGGACCCGTTCATGATGGGGTTCAACATGTTTGCTACCAGTCCGACGACGTTGTTTACGGCTCCCATGGTGTCGCCGTCGCCGTCTTCTTGTGATCTATTCAACCCATTCTTTGACTTCTAATTGTGTCAATCTTTCTTTCTTTTCTTTTCCCACTCGTGGGAATAAAATAGGGAGGTAGAGAGAGAGAAAACACCAAACAATTATTCATACTTCATCAAAAAGATTAATGTTATGATTGGGTTTAGTGAGATTGATTTTTTAATGTGTTTTAGCCAAATAAGCTTTTAATTCAATAAAAGTGGCTAACTTCTTTTTTATACTGGAAAAGAAATTTGTGTATTGCGGTGTACATAGTTTAATTTTTTTTAGTTAGATTATATTTGCACATTCTTTTTTATTTTTTATCGGAATCGTAAAAGTTAATCCAAACCGAATTGATTTTGAAAATATCGATTCAACTTCCAATTTTCCAAATTCATCAACTTCCGGTTTGTTCGGTTAACCAATGTTGTACATTTTGTATCGGATGCTACAAAATTGGCTAGTTAACCTTGGAAGACAAATTGAGAGTTCAATTCGAAACTTAATTGTTGCATTGCCTAAAGATGAACAAATTCTTGAAGTCCAGTATTTACAATTACAAAATTAAACTCATATATCAGCAATTCATGGAATACAAATTGGAACCTCCTCAAGTTGAATATAAAAAGAAGGTTGCATGATCTAAAGTTTAAGCTAAAAACCAACCTTCTCTTCAAGACTGTGTCACCGACGTTCTCTGCGTCCCTCCGATCAGCGTGCCAACACCCTCACCTCTTATGGCTTTCGATATGTTTCCGGGCTTATTGAGATTGAACACAACAACTGCACCGTACATAATACCATACTTATATTACTAACTCGAGCATCAATCAGCTCATGTAGCTGTTTTCATGTCTAAGTCTCGAGGAATGGAGGCTTACCCGGGATGTTGTTCTCTTGGCACAAAGTGATTGCGGTCATATCCATCACCGACAGTTCCTTTGAAGTTACGTCTTGGTAGGTCAGAGTATCGAGGAGACGGGCATTAGGATTGCACTTAGGGTCGTCATCATAAACTCCATCGACGTTTGTAGCTTTCAGCACCACCTCAGCATTAACTAAACAAAGAAAGAAATCGAAACGTTAGTACTCCCTCCGTCCCATTCCACTTGTCTTGTTTCTTTTGGGCACGGAGATTAAGAAGAGTGTGTGGTTGTATGTAGATGAGTGTGTGATTGTGTGTAAAGAGGTAGGCCCCACAAAGAAAAAGTGGTATGTTGTGTAATGATTAGGCTTCCTTTTTTGGAAACTAGACAAGTCGAGCGGGACAGCCCAAAAAAGAAAACTAGACAAGTCGAATGGGACGGAGGGAGTAATTTTTTCCACTTCTTTCGCCTTCCCTATGATATATTTCCACTTAAGTGGTAGTACTCATATTGTTAGTTGACATTTTGTGTTGTAACTCATAACTGTAACAAGCACAGCCAAGAATGTTATAGAAATTATAATGCCATGTTATGTCAATGCTATAAAGCATTTAAGCGTCAAGGTTGAGGAGTGAGTAAGACTCACTCTCTGCACACCGAAGGGCTGCTGCGGTATCGGTTGTGAAGAAGGGATTGCCAGTCCCAGCTGCAAAAATCACAACTCTTCCTTTCTCTAAATGCCTAACAGCTCGTCTCCGTATATAGGGTTCAGCAACTTCCGACATGCGGAAAGCCGTCTGGACTCGTGTTGGGATGCCAATGCTCTCCATTGTGGCTTGCAGGAATATTGCATTCATCACAGTTGCTAACATCCTTAACAAAAAAAATAAATATAAGAACTTTAGTGCCTCAAACAATTTGGGAGATGAATTGTAACATTAAATCTTGTTAATTACCAGAAACCGTTAATGTATATTAATTAAGAAATAAGAGTTAACCCGATGTAATCAGCATAAGAGCGGTCAAGGCCGCTGCTCCCAGCCCAAGACGCTCCCCGAAAGATATTTCCACCACCAACAACAATTGCGACCTGCAAGATTTATAGATATTAATCAAGAGGTACACGAAAAAGTTCTTGATACAAATTTTTTCTTAAAAAAAGATGATAAAACCATGTCTTCGACCTAGCGGTTCTCATCCTTTTTTAACTAAACCATATTAGACTATATCAACCAAGTTCCTATTTCCTAAAACAAACAGAAATTACTTCCCAAAACAGCAATTACACAGATTTACCTCAATACCAAGGCGAGTAACAGATGCAACCTCCCTTGCAATTGACATTGTTATCTGACAAAAGTTATAAGGCTTCTGTGTGTTGGAACAAATTACCAAACAAGTTAGGCAAAAGAATCCAACCTTTGGGTCGATATTCTGTAATTGATCACCAGCAAGTGCCTCCCCGCTCACTTTCAGTAACACCCGACGCCATCTATATGCAGGCTTCTGTGTGCCGTTTTCATTCATTGTGACGCCAAAAGGAGGCATAGATAGAGATGAAACCTGTTGTTGCCTGCATAAAGAAAATGCAACAAAACGTATCACTACAAGAAAGTTAACAGATAGGTCTAAAGCCCAAAGGCAACTTGAAGAAATAAGTTCAATATTTGGAATCTATATTAAGAAAATATGCAAGACATATACCTATTCAACATGCTAAATCTGAATGGTTGATCAAGTATCAACATTAAGCAAAGTTAAAATCGAACATGAGACATTTTTGGAGGTAAATGATGATTTTAGCTTACAACTTAGAAGGCAAGGTAAAAACCTAAAAAGATAAGAACCACTTCCGCTAGGCCCAAAAGAATGTCGTTAGACACGACAGATATTTGGAGTGTCCACTTAGCTGACAAAGGGACTCGGGAAACAAGCCATTCTAGAAGCATCCATCTCTTACTTTTTCCTCTTAATATGTTGTTTTCCTGTCTAACTTTCCAATGTAACAATTAGGATTGCACAACTGAGACAAATGAGCTAACAACATCGGAATATCTTACGAAAACCTTGAATGAAGAAACTTATGATAGTATTAAGTCAGCCAAGCTTTTATATAAACTTCCATGTTGCGGGTGCTACTAAACGTAAGCAATTTAATGTGAAATCTCTCATCCCACATAAACGAGATTAAGCAATTACCCCTAACCAGGCTCTACCATCTTCACAAAAAAACACTATGTTTTCGTCCAAAACACCATAAATTCTCAACTTTCAAGAAGTTCGATTCTCAAATTACAACTGCTAAAAAAAATTCTTTGCACACACAACAAGAACCCATCGCCCATTAACTTAGTAGCACAATTTCAAGAAACCCCCCAAAAGACCATGAATAATCTAAGATACATAAAAATCCCGGCAATCATCCATAACTCAAAACCAAGAAATAACCACAAGATACCTCGAATTGAGGGAGTCCGAGGAAGAACCCACTTCACCAGCACAACAACTAACAACGAGAGGCTGATTACTGCAAGAGCTCGCCGCAGCATTTTGACAAACAAAATTAGGTTTCAAGAAACAGAACGAGGGTGAAGAGATTGCATTGAAAGAGCTAATGGGGCAGCTCAAAGAACTCGGAATCGCCATTTTTTGCAGTATAATTGAAATTCTTCAACAAATAGCTCAAGATTCGACTACAAATTCTTCAACAAATAGCTCAAAATTATTTTGAGTGTCGTTTCTACTCTGCTGTAGGGTTTAGGCCTTGTTTGTTTTACTCCGTAATTCTTCTGCATTGGATAACGTTGCTTGGAAAGCGGCCTCTCCAAAATATCTGCGCTCAAAAGGAAATACTACGAAAGATCGAAATTCAATTCTTTAGCAGGCCTTTTATATGAATCACACATCAACTCAATAAACCCTAAATTCTTACTTTTTTTGTTTTTTATTATTTGTTATGAATAAAAAATACTTATGACATTTGAATTAGCCAGGCAAGTTAATTGTTTGGCCAAATTTTACATTCACCAGATTTGCAATTTTTTTGGGATTTACTAGTTCTTGCAAAGATGGTAAACCAAACCCTTTTTCCACCCGGTTCACCACTCGAAATACGCAATTGATAAACACATCTCCAATTACAATAGAATATAAATTTGTAATTATATATATATATATATCATGAAAAAGAATTGATAGAATATGCAACTGATTCCTGATTACTTCAGCTAGTTGCTGCCCCTCCATTGAACACAAAATCATGCAGAAGATTAAATCCTCAAGTTCTTCTGAAGATCATAGCCGCTGATGAATCCTATATCCTTACCGGCAATCCGTAGTTATGGAATATCCTAATCGTTCCATCCATATTTGCAGTCACAAACACAAGCGCCCATGTAGAGGATAAAACTCTAGAGCCACATCCATTCCTCCCTTGCTGCTGCTGCTGATAATGGAGATGATCACCGCAATCCGGCAACGGAAGCTTCTCCTCCGGCCACGTGGCAGAGCCTTTGGACGATGCATCCATCGAAAACCAGTTCGCAAGAGAAAAACGGTCACTGGTTGGACAAGTAGGAGAAGCAAAATGATCGTCTCTTGTGATCATATCCGACCGTGTTAGCACGACTGTTGCTCCTCCGCTGAAGAAACTCTCACACGAACGCGTTGATTTAGCCTCATTGGATGCTCGGTAGCAGAGATCATCGCGATTCCATAGATAAACGCGAGAGTCCTCTCCAATGGAGACTATGTGGCTTCCACTTGAAGTAAATGAGGCACACCTCTGACTCCCTGAACTTTTCAGTCCTGTTATACAAAGTAACCACTCATTACAAGGTCTATTCAGACAGCAGATGGATTGTGTAGTATGTAATAAATAATAATTCGGTTATACCTTTGTACTTGTGAACAACCTCAACCCCATCAAGTATGCGAATCTTGGAGTCCTCTGATGTTATCATCATTCTCTTCGAGTCATCATTTAGAAACTGTACAAGAATAAGTTCAGATAAACATACAAGCTTAGAAAAATTCAACTACCAGGAGATGTAGTCATTCAGAGTAGTACCTGAATGCTAGTGATTTTGTTGTTAGATGATTTCTTCCTCCCCCGGATGTTTATCTCCGCGTTTAGGACAAGCCCGTCGCCTAAAAATCCAAACTTTATGTCAAGACTCAATGCATAAACATACTGCAGTTACAAAACTTGATAGTATAAACTAGCTAGTTATGCACCTGATGATTCATAGAAGCAGCACTTGCCAGAAAGACAGCCAACGACAAAGCCCTGTTGAAATAACGCGAAAAATGTAATCAAACATATGGTGTGTGAATCCATTAGGCATCAATTTGAGCATCAGTTTGTTGACTTACCCTTCCATTGGGCTGGTAGCAAACTGCTGTTACTATGCCTTGCACATTAGTCCATACCTTGACCCTCTTACTAGGAATGCCCCAAATTCGAACTTTGCCATCTATGCAGCCACTCATAAACTGGCTCTCATCAGCAGGATTAAACTGAACACATGGTACTGAATCATCCATACAAACAGTCATAACAATTAGCTTTTACTAATGGAGCACAAAAATAGGCTTGGTTAGTCAAGAATGATTGCTCCTTAGTCCTTACCATAATTGCTGTGATGGAAAACTCCAAGACATTCATCAGAGTCGTATCTCCATAACCGAATGGTTTTATCCGTGCTAGACGACAAAAGATGCTGCGAAACAAGATCCTCATTCAGACACAATCAAGATTAATAATCAAAGAAGAGGTAACTTCTTACATTAGATTTAGACCAAGCAAGGTCTAGAATATCGCCTCTGTGGCCCTCGAGTCGTGCCAATGGTGCTTCTTCAATATGGAACTTCTTATCCGGGATCACAACAGAAGCATTACAAGGAAGTGGCTTCCCTTCCATATAACTGCATTGATCAGCATCTACCATGGTGACTTGCCATATGCAAACCACCCCATCCTCACCACCACTAGCTAGATATTTGCCATCATGACTGAACTTCATTGTCCAGATTAGCCCATTGTGGGCCTTGACTATTTTTCCGGAGTAGACAGCAGAGCACTCCATAAACCTCTTCCGGTTTGGCTCTGTCTTAACCCGAACCATCCGCCCTGCTTCTGCTACTAATCTTGATTCCTTTGACACATTAGGAGCATGGCTTTTCTTGATTTTTTGGGAGAGGCTTCTCCACCAACTCATCACTTTCTTCTCTTGCCTCTCTCCTACACCAGCCTTAAACTGCTGCACTTCAAATTGATTTGCAGTTGCTGGATCTTCAGCCTTCACATTAATGGTGATATTATCCAACCAATCTTGGTCAGAATAATCAATGGAACAGTTTGCTTCACTGTTGGATTTCCTCCTTTCACACAGCAAACTGTCATCCATTTCAATCTCATTTGAACTCTCAGCAAAACCAATTCTGGATAAGAATTTATTCCTTCTTTCAACAACACTCTGAGGCTCCCTCAACCAAATGTCATAATCCGAAGCTTCTTCTGCAACAACAGACTCCTCCAACACGAAGTCATCTCTTGTATCAAAGAAAGCCTCTTCTCCATTACAAACGCTCAACATTTCTCCGCAAGATTCGGAGCTACACATTAAACCAATGGAATTGTTCTCTCACTCAACAATGCCAGTTGAGAGAGAGGGAGAGAGAGAACACAACACAACAACACCCTTTATGAACCGACAAAAACCCCCAATTCGCCAAATAGGGTTGTTTAACTCGCTCCCTTTTACAGTAATATATAATTAAACAATACTAGGAAAAGATTCTGAATCAATAAAAGCTTAAAAGAAAATGTGAGAACAGAGAGACCAAAAGGGATTGAGATGGTCGGATTGTACCCCAAATTTCTTGCAAAAAACACACAACATGCAGATAGTAGCACCGACCGCCGTTTGCTTGTGGCCTCAGCATCAACACACGGCAATCAGAAACGCCCACGTCACCACTACTAACCTATGCATACAATACACACACAACCCTCGAGTTCTCTGTATCTTGACTTGGGAAGATAGTTTGAAACTGAAGCAAAGGTTTAAAAAACTCAATCCTTGATATAAATGCTCGAAAGAAACCAATCTTGCACAATAGAAAAGTGTAGAGTATTAGGGATTAAATAAAGGGTCTTGATGAATCTAAATTCTGAAGATGGGTTTTTGCGAATTTTGGCAGCGCACGAGCGGCGGAGCAGAGGAGAAACACTGCTACCTCCTGCCGGGACTGATGAGGCCTCTCTACACTATAGTATAGTGTAGGCAAGCATATATGTTGTGTTTTTCTGGCAATATACCTCCTCTCTCTCTCTCTCTCTCTCTCTCTCTCTCTCGAAAGTCAATTTCCACACAAAGTCCAATGCTTTCTCCACTTTACCGACAAGCTGTTAAAAGTTGAAACTTGACTGGCGTTGGAATTTTAACCAATAAAAAGAAAAGCAAGAATTTCATCTACAGAACAGACCACACCAACATATTTGCAGCATGAAAAAAATAAAGTTGGAAATTATAGACTTTTGGCATTTAATAGTGGGCAGCACTTAGCAGTAGCCACGCGATCTTTGATTGGTTAAAGATTGCATTTTGGAAGCCATTAATGATGGTTTCATTAATTTCTTCTTCTTTTTATTTGTGGGAAGAGATGGTGTGTGATTAATGGTAGTTATATCGAAATTATTGCAAGAAAAAAAATATAAAAATAAAACCAAATAAAGGGGGGGGCAAAGACGTGAGGGTGGTTGGAGAAAGCAAGTACAGGGTGTGCATTTGTTGTATGTTTATATTCATGCAAACATAAATTGAGCATAAAATAAAAGCTTCCGGGCTAATTGTCGTGCCCTATCTAGTGTCTTTTGGCTAGGGTAGCTGTTAACCCTATCACGGCCAAAAGTAATAAATTGAGATGGCGATAACTCGGACATGCATTTCACCTTCAATTCTAATTATAAATATGAATCTTCATTGTTTGTCCTACTTGTGTGTCTTATGCACCACTAAGTTTTCTTGAAATTCAAATACGTTTGGTTTGCAGTTTCGAAACAAGTTTGGGTTCGGGGTCAATTCTCTTTTATATTAATTAGATGTAGATTTTATTAAGAGTTTTAAGAATCTTAAATTTTCTTTAAATGTAATTTTTAAAATACTAATTTCGACATATCTAACGTTTCCCAGAGTTCAAGATTTCCTAATTCAATACTGAAAATTCTCTAGAGATAACCATAAATGGAAATTACACTAAATTAATGTCGAATATTGCCAGCCAAATTTTGGGCGTGTTATTCAACATTAGAGAATCCTATTGTTAATTGTTAGTTAATTTCAATATTCTTTCATTATGATTAGTTCATTCGCGTAGCCCACAGGGGGGTTGAGGAACGCAGATAAACATAAGAAGAGAATAAATAAATAAGACAATAGAATTACTAAAGGTATATATCATCATCATTAAATACGAAAAATCAATGAAGTAGAGAATAAATAAAAAAGACAATATAATTACTAACTCAACGAGTTTAGAAGACTATATATGTATATTTTTCCAAGTTGTACAATCTAGTCTTGATTTAATACCTTCTTATTTTTCTTAGCGCAAAAATATACCCATCACAATGCTAATTAAATTATTGGCTTTTTAAATAAAATTTTAATCATAGTCATAAACTTATTATATTAATCAATCAATAAAGCAAAATGTTGGCATATCTTGAGAAATCCGTCCAAATTTTTTTGTCACTAAATTATGGAGGATGCATCAAATGTTAATTCCGGATTTATTTAAAGAACGGGATTACGAAGTCCAAACTGGATCACACCCTTTTTTCAGGTTTGATTTGGGAAAAGATCCTACTTTTGCCTTTTTACACAATTATTCACAAACCACCAAGATTCGTTAATAATTCGATGAAAAGGTAATCATAACATGCTCCTATAAATATTTAAAAAATTACAAAACTTACTTTGGCAAATACATGTGTCATTGTTGTATTTATCATTGTTTTATTAGTTTTGTATGTTTTCAAGACCATCGCATAATAATAAAGCTTACGCAATGTCCCATGGGATGACATAGCGTTGAAGGTGGGTGGTCCGAGATCGATAGGTTATGAGTTCAAATCCCACTGGAAAACGCTATGTGTGAGTCTGTCACTCTGTCACATTAAGGGTGGTTCCCTGTCACATTAAGGGTGGTTTAACTCTCCCGTGTGGTTTGCAGGGTGGTTTAACTCTCCTGTGTGGTTTACAGGCTATTGTACAGGAGCGAGGTTTATCATGTGCGCAGCAAAAATAGCGGTTACGGATTCCTCGTCATAAAAAATAATAATAATAATAATAAAGCTTACGCAATAAGACATTTTTTTTTACAAGATTGTAGATTTTTCTTATCACGAAAAATGAAAGAAAAAAGGGGTTATTTGGGAAAATAAAAGCTCGATCTTTCACCATATTTGTAAATTAAATTGGATATATGAACGTCATTTATAACTCAATTTTTTATTATTATAGTAAAATAGACACAAGCACAACCGTGGAGATCACTTGACTGTTTTAATGACAGTTTTCTATTAATACTTTTAGCATGACTAATGATACGAGATTATCCTCGAGATACGGTCGGAAGAGATACTTAGAAAAGATCGTATTATGATTAAGGTTTAAATTAGGAGGTTAGACTGAAACCTCCAAACCATGTGCTCGTATATTTGTCTGACCTAATCACCGATCTCATGTACCAATACAAATCTCATTGTTGTAGGATTGTTAATTACAGAATCCCTAATCTTAGTTCATTAAGATCATTAGTTTTCTACTTAATTTTTAATTTAAAATATGCCACTAACTGGTTTTAACCAATGAAAAGGTAGGTTGCATCCATAGATGAACATTACTTTTTCTATTTATATAATAGAGAAATTTATATGAGTAGAATTGTCAAAATTGGTCCAAAATGACATTGTAGGTCGATTGTACGTTGTGCCAAAAAAGCCTAAAGGTTGTCCCTAAAGATTAAACTCACTTACTACCTTATTCTTATAAGAATCTTATAAACCTTAAAATAGTCATGTAGGTTTTATTCCAAATCTTTTATTCAAACCATTGTATATTTATTTTATTTGTATATTTATATAATTCTCTATTATTTAATTTAATTATTATAAATATATTAATTTAATTCATGAGCTGGTTTATCCTGATAGACCGTGAACTTAACGCAGCCCCCTTTACTTATTTTAAAGGTATTCAAAGGTATGTTGCTTTTCTTTCCCTTCAAAAAAAAATAATAAATAAATAAATAAAATCTTAACATAATTATGGTTCTTGCATTCTGGGCTTTACAAAAATTATTTGGGCCTTCACATGTTTTAGTTGTCTTCATTAGCTTCTTTCGAAATTAATAGTAAGACTATCTTTATTGCCAAGATAGTTTCGTGGTTGGTCGACCATTAAAAATAAATGGTCAAATATTGAAATACATTTCATATATGGTCACCGTGTTTGGCCAAACGCTTGTCGGCAAACACTTGACCCAACAAAGGTCATCCAATGAGATAGCGCCATGTGACGCTTTCTTATTGGTTGGCTATATTTTTTTTGCAACGGATAAAATTGGGTATATCTTTTACATACTTTCGTACAAAAAATTAAAAATTATTCCAAAAATTGTGTATTTTTTTATCTATAAATAGAGACCAATTTTGCCATATTTTTTCACACACTCAAATCCTACAATTTCTCTCATTTTGTTATCATTCTACAAAACTTCTGCGTTCTAACCATGGATCCAAACAACTACAATTCTCAAAACTTTCCTTACTCGCAAGGCTATTATCCTAGCTTCGAAAATTTTCAAAACTCCGACGAATTCACACAAGATTTTGGTATGAATTCTCAATTCTCACATAATCATATCCACTCTGAATATCAGCAAACCTCTCAAAACACTCCCCCAAGCTCCTTTGAAAATGCTCAAAAATCTTGTAACAATCCGAATGTGCAAGAAGATATTATACTAATGTCTGCTTGGTGTCGTATTAGTGGCAATCCGATTGTTGGCACCAATCAAAATGCCAATACATTATGGAAAAAAATCATAAATATTATGAACAAGCTCGAGTTGAAAACAAAATGGGTGATCAAAGGTCCGTTGAGTCACTCGGACAGCATTATAAACGCTTGAATACAAATGTTATGAAGTGGATTGGTGCATATAAGGAAGCGTACAAGCGTCAAAGAAGCGGAATGTCCCCATATGATATTAAAAGAGAAGCTGAAGTTATCTACGGTAAAGCAAAGTTTACTCACCACGAGGTATTTGAAAAAGTAATGAGTGAGAATCCCAAATGGGAGTTGAAGTTGGATTCAACTAGTTTTACATGTAATGTGGATCAAAGTGAAAACACTGCTGAAGTGGTAGCTCGAAAAGAACCAGGACCGGTGAAGATGGTGATCTTCCAACCGAGTCCACTCCAGAAACTCCTAGAAGTGAAGGTTCGACATTACGTCGTCCTATGGAGAGAGATACCGCGAAAGCTCGTGCGAAAAAGAAAGGCAATTTGGTAGCATCACAGTCTTCTATTGCCTCTGATGATTTCACTGCGGAGCTTCGTGCATTGATGATCCATCGTGAGAAGGAGCTTGAGGCCCGACACTAGGAGAATGGACTACGCCAACAGGAGATTCAGACACAGAAAGAGAGAAAAAGAAGATAAGGAATGGGTTGGAAAATTATTGTGAGAGAGAGAATAATTATTGTTGTGTGTTTTATTAATATTAATTTATATGACTTTTACATTTTGTTCTATTAATTTAGTTAATTATTATTATTAAAAATAATAATATTATAATTATGAAATATAAAATAATTAAAAATATATAATTGGATAATTGAGTGTTTAGGTATTTGGAGTGGTAAGAGATAAAAGATTAAAATGGAAGTGATTGGATTGAGTTAAAATTAATAATATATGGAGAAGTGAGAAAGTAATTAAATATTGAGATGTGGGTCTTGGGGGATAAAAGTAGTGTAAGGGGGAAATGGTTCGTTGTCGAGGCAAATCGTGGGAGAAACTTGAATTTCGTCATGCACCTTATTCACGGTGCTAATGCGCAGCAAAATACACGACGATGACGTTAAATTCTCTCCATGGCGAGCTTGCTTTCTCGTGCTTCTCTACGAAATCCATACTTTCCCAATTCACGGTTCAATCGCTCACTTTACACAAATCCCGCTCATTTTCTCTCTCTACTACCATTATGCGGGAAGAGACAACATTTGAAGGCCTTGAATTGTATACTTATATCACGTGGACTGACTGGGCACCAGCCTTTAGTTGAACAGTTCATCAACCAGTGCTGCCGTCTGGGTTTTCCAGATTTGACTCTTCCAACGTTTAGAGTCATCCAAAAACCGAGTATTTACCTGCAGAACGTAGTGCTCAGGAGTTTGTGTGATAATGGGTTGTTTGAAGATGTCATTCGTGTCTACATAAGATGTCGAGATTCTGGATCTTCATCGGATAATTACACCTACCCTTTTGTTATCAAAGCCTGTGCTGCTTTGCGTGATGTTTGGCTCGGGAATATGATGCATTCTGTTCTTTTGAAAACTGGATTTGGAGGGAATATGGTCGTGCAAACTGCGCTGCTTGATTTCTACTCTAAAGTTGGCAAAATAGAGAATGCGCGTAAGGTGTTTGATGAAATTCCTCAACCAGATTTGGTCGTTTTGAATGCTATTATTTCTGGATATTCAGTTAATGGATTTGATTATGAAGCTCTTCGGGTTTTGAAGGAGATGTTTATCATGGGTGTGAAGCCTAATGCTAGCACGTTAGCTACTGTGTTTCCGGTCTGCTCCCATGTAAAAGAAGTTAGTCGTCTTGGTACTTGTCTTCACGGTTTGGCTTATAAACTCGGCTGCATTGAGGAGGAGCCTCTAGTACCTGCTTTGATCTCGACGTATGCTAGTTTTAATAATTTGTTGGCTTCTGAAGAGATATTTCATACTTCAACAAGAAAAGATGTTGCAGTTTGGAATGCCATGATATCTGCTTATACGCGGAATCATATACCGGAAAGAGCTCTTGCAGTGTTTCGGAGAATGCTAGTTGATGAGGTCAAGCCCAATATGGTAACGTTCGTCTCTCTGCTTCCCTCTTGTGAGGATCTTGGGAGGATTCTGTATGTGGAATCTTTTCATGCTTGTTTATTAAAATTCGGAGTTGAGAAAGAGATCTCTGTTGTCACAGCTCTTGTCTCAGTGTATGCTAAACTAGGAGATATGGTTTCAGCTGAGTTCCTTTTTCATGATATAAAAGTAAGGAGCCTCCTATTATGGAATACAATGGTTTCAGCACATGCGGCGGGTTATGGTTTTTCTGAAAAGAGTTTGGAAGTGTTCCGTTTCATGCAGGTGGATGGTTTTGATCCAGATGCAGTCTCGATTATCAGCCTCCTTACGTCGTGCTCTAAATTGAAGGCAACCATGCTAGGCAAGTCTGCTCATGCTTATGTGATTAGGAAGAGTATTGATTCAAACCTCAATGTGGTCAATGCATTGTTAGCCTTTTACTTTGATAGCTCTGAGCTGCTCTATCCTTTCAGGATATTTGAAAGAATGATTCTAAAAAGTGTCGTTTCGTGGAACACTATGATATCTGGTTGCGTAGATAATGGAGAATTAGAGAGAGCTGTGCTTTTATTCCATCACATGAGGCAAGAAGGGTTCAACTTTGACTTGGTCACCTTGATAAGCATCCTTCCCTCTTGCCACGTGTATCGAAATCCACTACTTGGCTTGTCCATTCACGGCTATGCTTACAAAACTTCTCTTACTACCGATACTTCCTTAGCTAATGCTCTTATAAGCATGTATATCAACTGTGGAGATCTTGACACAGCAAGGCTATTCTTTGATGATATGGTGGAGAAAAGTGTGGTTTCTTGGAATGCTATTTTAACAGGCTATCGTCATTACAATTCAAGAAAGGAGATTATAGAGTTGTTTAATTATATGATGGAGGAGGATCAAAGGCCAAATTATGTAACTTTGTTGAATGTGTTACTTGCATGTGAGGTCCTTCAACAAGGTAAATCCATCCATGCTTACATCATTCGGAGAATGATTCCACTTGAAACTCCTCTTCTCACATCTCTAATGATCATGTATGCTAGATTTGAAAAGTTGAAATCCTGCTTGTTCTTGTTCCAAATTGGAGATAAGACAAGTATTTCCTTGTGGAATACTATCATATCTGCATATCTACTTGTGGAGGATGGGAGTACAGCATTTTCCTTCTTCTGTGAGTTGTTCAGAAACAGAGTAAAGCCGGATGGTATAACTGTTCTGAACCTCATTTCAGCTTGTGTCCAGATCAAGAACTTAAACCTCTCCAGCTCCATCTTAGCTTATGTCGTAAAAGCAGGATTCGACATGGATGTGGCGATCAGAAACTCCTCGATCGACATGTATGCAAAATCCGGGAGCATCTCTTCTGCAAGGACACTTTTCGACTCTATGCAGCATAAAGACAGCGTCTCATATAGCGTGATGATAAATGGATACGGATTGCACGGCTACTGTGAAGCTGCTCTGAATCTCTTCTCACAAATGAGGCTCCTAGGTTTGAAGCCTGATAGAATTACATATATGAGTGTTTTATCAGCTTGCAGCCATGCGGGTTTCGTCGAGCAATGCAGGGTGGTTTTCGACACCATGATAGGCGACGGTATAGTACCGCGGATGGAGCATTATGCCTGCATGGTAGATCTATTAGGTAGAAGTGGCCACTTGAATGAGGCGTATGAGATGGTGAAGAGTTTGGCACATCAGCCTTCTGGTAGCCTTGTTGGATCTTTACTAGGTGCTTGCTTGAGTCATCGGAATTATCAGCTTGGAGAGGAAGTTGGTAGGTTTGTTCTTGATATGAATCCACAAGATTGTGGGTCATATGTGATTCTCCATAATATATATGCAGCTGCCGGCAAGTGGGCAGACGCTAGCAATGTGAGGATGCTGCTGGAACAGAAACAGTTGAGTAAATCTCCAGGCATCAGTCTTGTAGATGGAAGTGTTTTAGCATTTTAGAAGTATTTATCACGTAGAATTAGAGCTATGAAAATTGGTTCGAAATTAATCTGACCCGATGAGCTGGGCTGGTCGACTCGTGACTAGGGTTAGACTGAGCTTCAAAACTAGTCGAATATAAATGGTCCAGCCCGGTGGCTCGGTGGACCGATTGGATTTTGGGCCGCAAAGGCCTGATAAACTCTGATTATTCGGCTAACCCACATTTATTTTTTCTGACACAAAAAATACATAGGTGATAATGTAAGTTAAGCATAATCATACACATAAATTTCAAAAGAAGTGTGGTTTCAAAAGGAGAATCATATTAGCTTCCACTAGACTACGTCTTTTAGTTTTATGCTTTTTATACATACAACAAATTTCTGAAATATGAAAATTTGATAAAACGTACTCCATCCGTTCCATAATTGTTGCTTCACTTTCCTTTCTGAATTGTCTTACAATTGTTGCTCCACTTTCCTTTCTGGATTGTCTCATAATTATTGCTTCATTTCATAAAATGGTACCCCTCCCTTCTATTAAAAATGTCCCTTTTTTTTGTCACGGAGATTAAGAAACATTATTTAGATATATATTTTATGAGTTTTAATTGTATTAAGAAATTAATATAGTTTTCGAGGAATGATTTGTGGGAATTAATGAAAATTCATCCAAATTTTATTAAGGCATAGTTGAGGCTATTGTTTTTTTTTTTTTTTTTTTTTAATTTTGTAATTAAAGAAAATAATCTAAAGTTTTTAAAAAATTAAAAATTATAATCTTCTGAATTTGGAGCGGAATCGTGTGAGAGAGAAACTTTTGGAGAGAGTATGTATAAGAATGTAGGATGAGTATTGAGTAATGAGGGACTCACCTTATTTTTTAATGTAGAGTTAATATGACACTTATATTGCTACAGCCTAATCGAAAAAGGTGGACATTTTTATGGGATGGAGGGAGTGAATTATTACAAACACTTTATTTGACGATCTCACATCTTTACACACAACCAACAACTCTTCTTAAAAATCGTGCCGAAAAATTAGCAAAAATTGTCATGAAGTATAATTTAATACTCCATCCATCCCATTTATATTGTCCAATTCTTTTTCGATCGATTTTTAAGTAGAGTTGTTAATTGTGTGAAAAATTATATAGAGTGGTGGATCCCTAAAAAATATTGTATATATTAATTTGCTAGAAGAGAAAAGCGGACAATATCTTTAAAACAGATCGAAATGTATCGTGGACAATAAATTAATTGGTTTTGGCCTATGAAGACTGAAGAGACAGCCCTACATACAATGCAACAAAATCTGGAGCAAAAGATTTTAATTTAGTAACTGGATATAAAATCAACAGTAGCATTAATACCTCACACTTGACAAAAATCATACTCTACTTGAATGATATAGTAACTTTAAGACCAGCAAAGGTCGAAATCTTAGCATACATCAAATCAACAAGTGAAAAAGAGGAGCAGAAAGCATAATTTGATTCGAGACTGCCATTCTTTCGTCATGATCAACTTATTTGCAGCAGCAGCATTCGGCAGCACAGTGAACTTACACATACGCCTGTGTTTTCTATATCAAGCACCAAAACTCTGTACCCCCAAACAGGGTGTTCATCTTGCAGCACTCATATACTGAGTTCATGTAGACGAACTCTCTTTTGTGGTCTGTTTAGCCACGTAAATCTGTTTCATCTTCGAAGCAGGAAAAGTTCTATCCACACTACCCCTTCCATGGAAGCCCATCCTACGATGAGACATTTCGTACCCTGTGTTTTTCCTCTGAGGCATGTGGCCTCTTTGTTGGTAATAAAGGCCGGTACTGTTGTTAACTTGTTGGGTGGGCAAATTCTTCTTAGAGAATTGACTCTTCACAGAACTTGCATTCTGGTGTTGGTGTTGCTTCCCACTGTTGTCAATTGCATTGGTCTTGCCAGATTCAGCATTTGTACTCGCGGACAAGCTCTGAGCTGTGCCTGGTCCTGATGATGCTGCGCTGGATCTTAACGAGTCTACCAAACCTATTTCAGAAGGAAATGCAGCAACATTTGCTTCTGCAGCAGCAGTGAAACTTGGACCATTATCTGATGGTGTTGGAGCGCAAGACTCTGTGAACCGGTTAGCAGCTACTGATTGGTCAATTGGATACCCGTGGTTGGCTTGAGAAGGTAATGCGCCTTGAGAAGCAGGAATATACCCCCATCGCGCTTGGACAGGCATATCAGGAGCAGTCTGAAAAAGGAAGGGCACAATGTTTTTCAAGTTACAAGGCTAGGTACCATGTGCTGAACAAATAAAGACGCGCATCTATGTTATACTTGCAATTAGAATTATTACACTAACTGGAAAACCAACAAGGATAAAATGAAAGCAACTTTAAAAAGAAAAAACAGTTTGCACATATTAGGGACAAATGCAAAGGAAAATAATTCATCAAGAAGCTCTAACCGGGAAGGCTGATACATCAAACAAGGGCATTGACGGAGGCATAGGCAAGAGCGGAGATCCTGGGGCAAGATGCTGAATGGGAGCCGTAATGGGAGCACTTCGCTGCACAGTAGTCATATTCATATTATTAATGTCTCCTTCACCAATATGCATTGCAGCGGTCGAAGTAGTATTTTTCCAATCAGCTTGCTTCCCAGAAGGGATATAAGTGGTACCCATAAAACTCAAACCTACCTGCCCATATTGTCCAACTGGAGCAAAATGATTATAGACAACCATATGAGGAGACCCCTGAACCCCAGAAATGCCTCCAGGACCAATGAATGGACCAGGATATCCAGCTGGAGGACCGTAGAATGAGTCCACACCAGAATGGCATTGCTGCCAGTTACCAAGAGATGCAGGACTGGATGTTGTCGTCTTTGGGGGTTGTGATTGGGTACCAGAAGATTCTTCATGAGGACCGAAGGCAAAAATTGGACCCCCCAACAAAGGATTCATCTCATAAAAGGGGAAGTGGGAAGGTGGACCTGCAGGGAAATGAGAGAGCATCTGGCTGGTACAACTTTGAGGACTTGGCAATGGTGGCCACAATGAGATTGGTGGTGTTTCAATGGATAGATCTGCGGGAAGAGAAACACTTAACTCCTCACACTGTGATTGACTTGTCATGTGCTGATCTCCAACACCACCTGCAAAATAGTAGGATAAGCTATTAAACTAAGACAAAAGATCCCATTATTCACTACCCATCCTGAATTTTGTGACGCTCAATGCTACCTGTTGTAATGCAGTCCATATCTGCACCACCAAAACTTTTTCTATCATCCACAGAGTCTAAGCTGTTCCCAACTGTTTCATCACTGCCGATGGCTGCAACAGCCACAGCTGAAGCAGCTGCCTCTGCTTCAGCCTCACAATCTTGTAGGGGAACACAAGAGCCAGTAAGGTGCTTCTCCTTTTCAAAGAAAAGAGAACTGTCTTTCTCTGTTACAGGAAAATTCCGCGGTACTTGCACATCAGGTCGATTGGAACCTGGAGCACCAATCCCATGTGATACGACACGGTTCCTAGGAGGATGGATTGTTGGAGATGTAACAGCACCTGACAAGGGGGAAAAAAGCATGAATATTGTATGAGAATTATTGAAGTGTATGTTAAGTTCATCGCGACAAACATTACCAAATTGAATTTTCTCTCCAGCAAGCAGTGAATTAATTGGGCTTGCACCAGAAGAAAATGTGTTGTCCTTCGTAAAAATAGATGATGTCTGCAAGATCGGATCACTAACTGGGCTTGAATGACCTCCAACAGCAGAAATGTGAGAATCATACCGAGCAGGTTTCATTGCATCATCAATTTGTGTCTGGCTTAAAGACATGACCTACCAGAAAATGAACTTATTATCACATTTTTCTCCAAGAAAAGATGTAGTTGAAAAAAAGTTATAGATCAATAGATTAGTTCCAAGCATTTCTTACAAAGACCAGAAACCAGTTTATCCCAATCAAATTGTTCCAACTTTAAACTAAGACAAAGGACAGTCACTGAAACATGCGACTGAAAAAACAACTACCTTCATAGGAAGACGAGAACCGATTTACACTAACACATGAAGTTATCAACACAATCTCAAAATCATAAACCCAAGCATGAAAACCAGGTCCTTTTAAAATAAACTGTAGAACAAGTTTTTCAATCCCAGAAACTGTGGGTGTTTGTTAGACTGGAAATGCAACTACCTTTCTAGGAAATTAAGAACCATCAATCCCTAACACACGCCATTGTCATCTAAGGAAGAATCAGCATGATTCATTACCTTATTTTTGCAGTCAAAAAGCCCAGGTTCACGTTCTGTCCCACTGTTAGAAACGACAGATACAGCGCCTGATTGTGAAGGCCTGCTAATACAAGCATATATTGAAAAATACATTAGTTATTTTGATATACAAAACACCAAAACTGAAGTTTCTATTAAGGAGCACGTACTTGACAGTCTGTGCTTCAGAATTAACCGGAGGAGTGCCAATTGGAGGCTGGGAAGCTGCAACTGTAGATCCGGTTGATCCTCCACTTACAAAGTGAGAGCTATCAGTTTCAGAAAACTCTATTTGAGGATCAACTGTTTCTTTATTGCCAAATGGGACTGGATGTTTATTGCTGCTTCTTGAGACTACATCCTTTTGTCTAAAAAGACGTGGTTTCTGTGGTGGCTGATATGATAGACAAGAGAAGTCATTGCTATTTGAGAAGGGAAAAATATAATTTAAAGAAATAGATACCATCACAAAATTGCCAAAGATGTACGAGGAATATTTTCCACAAGAATTATTACCTTAGTGGTGTGTGATTTTGCTCTAATCTCCTTTTCCCTTTGTTCACGCCGATCATTCAGCATTTGCCTTTTAGATCTTACTTCAATGAAATCATCCTCATCACTAGGGGCTTCAATACCAGGTTGTTTAAATACACGTACAACACCACTTTGCAAAGGAGCATCTACATCCTCCTCGGTAGCATTTTTTCTCTGATTTGCTTCACCAGAGTGTGAGGTATTATGTTTCCTACTTGACAGATATTTTCCCACTTCTTCTGCTGTCCCAATTCCAGAGTCAAGTTCTTGAGATTTTGTATTTCCATATGCCAAGGGCTCCGACTCAATTCTGTGCTTCATACTTCTATTAGAAGTGCTACCTCTCTTGGCCCCACTTCTAGTGAAAACTCCCACAGTCTTTCCCATGTAAGTCGACCTATCTGCGCCTGCAGCACTAGAAGAAGCCAAGGCAGGTGCTTGTCTCCGGACACCATTTTCACGAATCCGGAATTCAGTACGTTGGACGGTTCTTCGAGGTCTTCTCTGAAATCCATTGGAGTCTGTCGCCATATCATGATCGTGGGCAGATGATCTAGTGTTGCCATTTTTAACTGCATATGAAAATCTTCTGCCCCTGCCTCCAGATATTGAACCTAGACCTCTTACTCCACTGTAATTTCTTTCACCAGTAACAGACTGCATCATTGGTTGTAGATGATGTGACTGACTGTCAGATCCCCTTGCCTTTGGTGATGGCAGGATGCTCTTTGAAGCAGCATGATGGTGCTCTTTCTCTTCACTGTTGGAGCCTGACTTCAATTTGTCATCAGAAATCCCAGAGGCCCCAGAAGAAGATGCATTTACAGCAGAATTGTTATCATAATTTTCTGCATTTGAAACTTTACTTACACCTGACAGAGGACCTCCATTAGATTGTTCATGTGCAGAAACAACATTTGGCTGATTATTTGTTGAACAGGACGGAACCTCGTCCTTGATCGTGTTATGTCTGGAAGCATCATGAGCAGGTTCATGAGTTCCGGAGCTTAAAACATTCTGATTCATATTAAGCTGGCCCAGCATGTTAGGCTGAACAAAGGACATTGTGTGAGGGGCCATTGGGAAAATTCCCTGCGAGATAGGAGATGTATACCGAAGCTGACCAAATTGGAACATTGGAGGCTGTGATGGATGCATGTGAGTAATGGATGGACCAATCGGAGGATGGATGTGTAGAGGCATCTGTATAGAACCAATCTGAATAGCAGGCACTGGAGACGGTATCAAAGAAGCACCAGAAAACAGACCAAACTGAAGCTTTAACGGTATCTCACCCTGACTACCAGCAGAAGATACAGATGGCAAATTCATAGGCTGACTTGTCGCAGCTGTAACATCAACTGAAGATGCTGATACAGTTGGCTGGGAAGATAAACGATTGCTACCAGAGGAAATAGCACCACCCAAAATATCTGTTGTTGCAGCTGAGCAGGGTGCCCCAACATGTTGACCAATAGAACCTGGCAAAGCTGAAGTCTCTGGTACCTTCCAAGAGGAGCAATCAGCAATTGTCCCATGAGATTTATCTGCAGTCACAAGATTTTGTTCGTCAGAGGGAAACCCATTAACAATTCCTCTTTCTTCAACCATGCCGACAGAACCATCATGAATCCCAAATGATTTTTCTTGATTCCCTGTACTTTTCTCAATATCATCACTGGGTATTTCAACTTCAACTCCCTCATCAAAACCTATGACTACATTGTCTATCACATGAGGTGAGTCTCTTTCCTCAAGATCAAGTGCATCAAACTTCTGGTTCAGCAAAAGATTCTCACCATCCCTATCACGCACTTCCTCCTCTTCTCGATAACCATCTTCATCCTCGTCGTATTCTTCTTGCTGCTGCATAACATCTTCATTTTCAAGAGCCCATTCTTCATCCTCAACAGCAGAAACTGAATCTGACACAATCGTCATTGTATTATTCCCAGAGTCACCACTGTGAACAGCAGACCCAGACCCTGTAAGTAAACTGTGTTTCCCTTCTAATACTGCTGATGTTACAGGAGAATCTCCAGATGCATCCAACTCATCCTGGGATAGATGAGGTGGAGAAGTTGGAGGGCTGGAAACAGATAGGGAAGATTGTGACTCATACATGGATCCACTATTCAATTCCTGGAGTTCAGAAGTGCTATTTTCTAGCTGTGTTCCAATAACCTCAGATGGCTCAGGACCTTCATGATTTGTGCTGTAATAATATGTCTCCGTGCCAGATTCAGTCCGTGGAGCATGTGTATAATGAATACCATCATTTTGAAAAGCTGAACGATCAGACTGTTCAGTAACTCCTCTAAAATTAGCCCTTTGAGCTGAAGCAAGTGAAGGAGGGGGAAGGACACGAGGCTGTCTGACAGAGTACCTTGACCTCCCATAGGAATAGAGCTCATCTGCATCAGAGTGAGGATACAAACGCTCTGGATAAGGATGAGTACCACTTCTAGTGCGCTCCTGCCCCCATCCACTATCTCCATATCCATCTGCCACGTCCTGAAATTCTAAATCCATCTCCCTGAGCTTTCCATAAGCATCGGCATTACCAGAAAGATTCCACCTTTGTTCCTTTTTATAACCAAACTCATCTGAGTAAGATTCTTGCATCCCAGTTTTCAAGTAAGTCCTAGAAGGCATGAAACCAGGTCCACCCTGGAATTCTTTCCGAGGACCTGCTCTGCCTCCAGCTATTGCATCCCGCCGTGGACTGTAATGACTAGTCTCTTGTTCTGATTGGGGTGAAGGGAAGCTACCGCCATATTCCAACACATCCCTTTTCCAAGAATTGATAGGTCTTCCTCTGTCAATAAAGTTTGACGAACTTTCTCTAGGAGGGTAGGTCCTTGGGCTCATCTCAGCAGGTCTGCCACGAGAAGATGACTCAAATGTACCTGAAGTCGTATCATTTTCGACCATTCTCTCACCATCTTCCCAGGTTTCCAAATCTACACCCCTAGATAGAGGATTTTCCTGGACAGCAGCTTTGAGTTTCTCATCCACAAATGTTTTAGATGCAGAATCATCATCCTTTGCACCGTCAGCCTGCCTTTTGGCCATCTTAGCTTCCAATTCTTGAAGCATCTGTCTAGCAGCTTGTTTCCTCCTCTCTTCTTCCAACTGCATTCTTTTCTTCTCTTCTTCCCTGGCAATCCTCTGCTCTTCAGCTCTTCGAATAGCCTCCAGTTGCTCCTGTTCTGCCCTCCATGCAGCTTCACGAGCTTCTTCTTCCAGCCGTCGCCGCCTTTCCTCCTCTTCCCTAATTCTTGCCAGTCTCTCCTCCTCTTCCCTTCGAGCTTGCTCTAAAACCTTTTCTTGTTCTTCAATGATCCTCTGTCTCTCAAGCTCTTGCATTTTCTGGACTTTTTCAAGTTCTGCCTCAAAAGATTCTCGAATAGGATCATGAAAATCAGTGGATTTGGCAGCATCCTTTTTCCTCTTAATTACCCCTGCAAGACCATCCGAGAAGAGATCCCTTTCGTCAAACCCTGAAGAACTGTAGTCTCTTGAGAAAGAATCTTCTGAGAAGGGTCTATCACTATTTGAAAATCGTTTATCTCGAGCCGTAGAGAGTATGGGGTCATTTATAGGAGGCCTTCTCCCACTAGAAGCAAGAAATGATCCGGACGATGTATTATTCTGAAAACTATCACCCCTATACCTATTAGGTTGGTCAGAGACATGGCGATCCCGAGAATAACGATCTGCCCCTCTGTTATTAAATGAATCAATCGAAATATTTTGTCTCATCTTCTGTCCCACATGTCCCAAGTCCCTCCTCCCAAATGAAGAATCCCTGTTAAGTGTGGCGCCGCCATCTTGAACAGTGTCTCCATAATGAGGTGGAACGTATCTGTGCTCCTTCGCCATATTATTGCCAACTGTTCTTGCACCAAAATCAACTCTATGACTTCCCATTTCTGGAGAGCTAATTCCATCTTTAGAAAGCGAAGTTCTCCACTTGTTGACTTCCCTACCTTCTCTACTAGGTGTCCTCACATCTTTGTTATATGGGTCTACTTTAAGGACTTCACTGGAAATATTTTTCGCAGTTTCATTGTCCCGTTGACTCCATCTGCCATACTGATTTGGCTTGTGAGGTAAAATACTGGGTCTTGGCAAGTCAAAATCTCTATCCCAATAATTTTCTCTGTTTGAAAATCCGACATCTCGTCCCTGCTCCATAAATCGATGTCCTGTATCACGCTCATCATCAGCCCAATCAGACCTTGGATTCAAGCGAACAAGTGGCAGTGGATCATTGAAATATTCTTCCTGCTTCCGAGTATGATCAGCCATTCTTCCACCAACAATTCCGCGGATTGCACCACCATTTTCCACTGACCAATTTCCACGAGCATTTCCTAAGGACTGCGCTGGTGGATGAGTATCAGCCATTTGACCAAAATGATAACTGTCCTCTTTATCTTGAGTTAATTCCTCATGTGAGCTATGTCTCTGCTTCTGGTTTAACCCATCCTTCTGTTTTTGTGATGCCCCCGATGATACAGGCCTGACAGCCTGCAGAGATGGGAAATCCTCACCTCTCAAAAGCATAGCTTTCTCCGCAGACAGTAACAAATCTCGAGATGCAGAGCCAGAACCTGCAACTCCAGCCCCAGTAGAACGTGCAGAAGGCGGCATATAAGAACCAATGCCTCGACTTGCCCCAGCTGCATCACTCGTCCCATCAACACCAGGAGTGTCCATACTACTCTCATTCTTCTCCGGCAATGCAGTGGCAGCTGCCATAGGTTTGCTCCAGCCCACGCCGGACGAAGAAGGTCTAGATCCACTCCCGGTACCAGCACTGGCACCCGCCCCACCCGGTCCTGAACTATCAAATTTCTCATGCTCCTTCCTCAGCGACGGCAAGTTCAAAGGGGGCGGAACAGATAATTTTGGGGCAACCTTGGGGGCGCCACCTCGATTCCTAGATAAAACCAACATCCCTCCACCCCGCCCCCGTCCAGCACCGGCGCCCTGCCCATAGGAGCCGCCGCCTCCATTAAAATGTGGGTGATGACTATGCTGTGAAGGATGATGTTGCTGCCCGTAAGACTTGTTCAGATTCACGGATACAAACTTGGCTCCGTGATTGGCCATCTCCGAACACAGGATCTTCCAAACCACACCAACGCATCAAAACCCTAACCCTTAGTACCTCCCTCTGTCAATCGACAGTTGCCCTTAATAGATCTTGCTGCGGCAATGAAAAATAGGCGAACAAAAATGAAAACCCTAGGGATTGAAAGACAGTAATAATCAATTAAAAGTGTAAATTAATTCAAAGATTCATAGCATTTCCAAAGAAGAGAAACATAACATCATTCAATTTGAATTACCGACTCTGGTCGACAGATAAACGATGAATTGGGGATCATGCAGTGGGTCGGTGGGAGCGTAGTCTAAGAGCGTACCTCGGAATGGCGTACGATAAAAAGGCGGCAGGTTATTAACGTGCGCCCTTCTGAGAAGGAGACAGAAGCCCTACTGTGTACTTATTACAGATTCATAGATTGCGAGTCAGAGAGAGAGAGAGAGATTTAATTTTGTTTTCTTATCTCCTTTTTTTTCTTTTTTTTTTTCTTGTTTCCGTTTTTCAGTAGCACCCTGTTATTTTGGGTTTCTTATTTGTCTTTTGGGTTTTGGCACCCTGTTATTGTACATTTCGAATGGATACTTACCTAATAATCTTTCTATTAGCCCGAAATTTGGAAAGACTATTTTAATCTAGTTTCAATAAGAGAATTAATTAAAAATTTATTTTAATCTAGTTTCAACAAAAATAGATTAAAATAGTTATCCAGCTAAAAGTTTTTAGGAGCCGAACGGAATCGTTAAGAAAGGAAATAAAAATAAAGAAATACTCCCTCCGTTCCAATACGTTCCAATATTTGTGGCTCGAATGGTTTTGACACGAGAATTTATGAAGTAGTGTTATGTGGTGTAGATTGTTTGACTTTTTTGATAGTTAATTTTGGTCCACACAATCATTACCTTTTTTAGAAATGAGCTACAAATATTGGGACATCCATTTAGGAAAGGGGCAACTCTTTTTTATAGCCGATATGGATAATTAGATATGTATTTGAGCCAGTAGTATAAAAAAGATAGAATTTAGTCACTTCTGAAAAGTTTTCATTTTTTTATTTAAGTTGAGTCTACAATGTCAGACCAAGGTGTAAGAAAGTTTCGTCTACCCATCACCGAGCCCTAATCCCAAATCGTCTATCATCTAAACAATAAAATCAAATCATCATCGCCAAGCAATAAAACGAAATCGTCATCGCAAACCCTATCTTTTATATTATTTAGAGAATATTTCAACTATAATATCATCTTTTCAGACTTTAGAATTAACATAAAAAATTTAAAAATTTATCGAATCTTAATTTATTAGATTCTTATTTCAAAAAATTTATTTATATATCCATTAATTTAAACAAAAATTATCATGAATTATCTTTAAAGATAGCCTTTCTAAAACTTAATGAATATCTTTAAAAATTACTCTCTCCGTTCCACTCCATTAGTCCACTTTCTTTTCGTCACGGAGATTAAGAAAGTTGTTTGTTGTGTGTAAAGTATTATAAAGTTGTGGGGTCCACTAGAATATATAAGAGTGCTATTTTAAGTTAAAAAAAGAAAGTGGACTAATGAAGTAGAACGGCCCGAAAAGGAAAACTGGACTAATGGAGTGGAACGGAGGGAGTATTATTAAAAGCAATGTTTAAAGAAGAACAAGAATCGTTGTTATTATAATTTTCTTAAGTGATATATTTGAGAAATGATTAATAGATACTTTTCCCCTAAATTTACAAACCGCCTAATCCCTAACATTGAAGCCGCTTAATCCCTAGCATCGCTGCCCAACACCTCGCTAACACCTCATCTTTGTCAACCAACACCTAAATCGCTCTCTAAATCGCCTAGGACCTTAATCGGGTAAAGTGGTAAAGTCGCATAAATCAATTATGGATCATTCTTAACAGGTAATTGCATCAAACCACAAACACAATTCCATTTTCCTACCTTGTATATACTGGGTTATGATTCAATTATTATGAATTAATGTAATTGAGAATGTTGATGGAATATGTTTAGGTAAATGAAGAATTTAGTAATACTCGTTCGAATTTAAAAATCGGGAATGTGATTGGAAAATTGTGAATGCGATTGGAATATGAACATTAGTCTCTCTTCATTATTGTGGTAATTATTTGTGTTTGATTACTACTGTTGTTGTCGATAATTGCTTGATTTTGATTGACATTTCATTAGTCACCTAGCCAATATCATATAAAAGCATTATTGTCAGACGATTATGCTCAATTGTTTATTTTGTTTTGTTTTTTATAGAGTGATTGGAATTGGAAGAGGCAACCGTTGCAAAGATTTAAAGGTTTTTTTCAAGTACTACTTTAACCTCGATGTAATGGACATAACTAAGGTTTTGAAAGGGTTATGTTCTCTAGACAAATTTCATGATGGTTGTTTTGGCAATTTTTTGGGGTTTAGCAAAGGCATTAGTTCTCGTAAAGCATTAGTTGCCCTCTTCATGCACCCATGAGGTGGTTGTTCCCGGTGCTTCGGAGCACGAGATTTGGTTTTGTGTTGGTTCAAAAAATATTCGTTTCTTAGCAAAAGAGTTTGCATTAGTTACATGACTACGCTTTGGCGTATCAGACTTCGATCCATGATCCCCCAATCATCAGATTCCGGATGGTGGCTTCATACACCGGCATTATGAGAATTCAGCACTAAAGCTCCAAACTTTGTATGAAAATTTTAAAGAGTCGAAATTTCAGACAGACGATAATTATCTTAAGGCGGCATATATTCTGATGTTTTATATTATGCTTGCTCCTTATGATAAATCTCGTAAGATTGACCATTGGTTGTGTGTGCTTATTGAGAATATCGATCGGTTTACTAGATTCTCGTAGGGAACAATGTCATATCAAATTTTATTGAACTACGTAAAAAAAATCCCTACAACTTTAGTAATCATTTAACGGAAGTTTATAATTGCCTAGCAATGTAATCGTCCGACGGAAGTTAATAATTGCTAGGCGACACCCTAAACCTTGAACCCCAAACCCTCTTAAACCCTCAGCATTTAAACCTCAAACCCTCAAACCCTAAAAGAGGATTATCCTCTTCTAATCAATTGTCGTTAATATTTAATCGTTAGGCGACACCATAAACTTTTAACCCCAAAAACTCTCTCAAACCCTCAACCTTTAAACCCTTACACCCCTAAACTTTTATTTTATTTTCACTAAATGTATACAATATTTTTAATAAAAACGATAATCAAATGTTAATAAGATGGAGTGTAAGATATATTTCTTAGATGATGATTTAATTATATATGCTTCTATGATAATCGTTTATATATCAAGGCTTGTTTTCAACTATCTGTAGTCAAGTTACTTATTTACTTGAGTTATTGAATGTTCTAATAGACATAATTTGATGCTAATTTTTATTTATAATTAATATATTTATAATGGATTGAAATTGAACATATTAGGATTTAACTTATTTGTATTTAGTACATAGATTAATTTATAAATATATCTGAAGAATCACTTAGCGATCATCTACTACCACCAAACGATCTATTACAACCAATCGATGTATTAAAACCAAACAATTATCCATTATCACCCAATGATATCTATAACCACCAAGCGACCATCTATTAGAGTCAATCGGTCATCTATTACCGTTTTGTCCATCGCTAGTGTTATGATACCTAGTGCACTTTTGTTAGCGCCTAATAGAGCTTTCAACTGCGGATCGCACTATACTCATCCTTGGTCGACTAGCTTGGCAATTAATTGTAGGAGCCCGAACAACAAAGGCAGACATCTCCAGTAGTACAATCCAATACTGCGGATGTGGCATTGACATGATCGTGGATGAATATGTCTGGATTAGATTATTTGTTCTTTATAACAAACACAACATGATGGTCATAGCTAGCCATATTCTTCGAAAAGTGTAAATAGCATAAATCGTGTGTAGCCTTCGGAAAAACCTGTTGCATCGCATTCTTGATACTCTTATGCTGATCTGAGATGATGAGAAGATCTTCACAGGATACAAAAGCCTCCCGCACCTCAAGAACCAAACTCACGACTCATTATCCTCAATAGGACCAATTCCAACTGTTGGGGGAAAATTTGTTCATTGTCATCCATCGTCACATCTGTAAAAATGATTCCCTTATTTTTCCCTTTAAGATGTGTCTCGTCTACTACTATCACTAAAATTCTTAAATGCTAAAATGCAGGGGGCAAGTGCTAGGAACATGTACTTGAAAAGGTGATCATCGTAAGACGTAAAAAATCGATCCATTAAGAAAAAACAATATTATATTTTATTAAAATTCGATAGTAAATTGATTCAGCTCCACCAAACTCATTGATAAGTACTTACTCCAATATTGTATCCGTTTTGTTTGATTTGAATCATGAAAGAAACACAAAAACTTATGTATAGTCAATTTTGTACGGTATCTTTCTTGTTTTCCTTATTTTTCTTGCTCTCCTCACCCATTCATCTATTTATATTCATTATTATCCATTAATCTTTAAATTGTATATGGAATCGTCCCCACAAGAGAAAAGACATAATTTCTACTTACTTTCTTTGTAGCCGAATTAAAGAGTAATTTATAAATATTTGTTATATATTAAAAATAATCTTAATATAAAAATTGTATTACAAATATCTATTATATTATATCATTACAAATATTATTCTCACTCTAATTAAAATCTAAATATGATATTACGAACACGTCTCAATTAAATTCTTTATAATTCAAATTTTTAAATATGATATGATCTACTTTTTATATTGTATTTATGCAAATGTTATGTATTAAATATTACACAGTATTTATATAATACAAAAATATTAGAGAATAGGGGAGAAAATAAAAGAGCTTAGGACATCTCCAAGGGTCTCCCTTATTATAAGGGGACCCTATCCCTATTTTAGGGCGGAAACAGTATTTCGTCTCCAACGGTTTTCCCCTATTTCTCTCCTAAAAAAAATATTCTTTTATTTTACTTTTATAAATCAAATTAAAATAAAATTATGTAATTAAATTAAACATAATAATATATTTATTACAAAACTCTAGGTTACATAATAATATCTAAATATATTTATATAATTAAATTAAACATAATAATATATTTATAGGTTACATAACAATATCTAATTATCAGAAGACGAATATTCATTCCACAAATGATTAATTAATGCATTCCGAAACGTGAAATTAATATTAATATTCATTAAACTCATGCATTTTCTATTTATTATTATTAAGTAATTTCAGTAAACTCATTATCTTAATTTATTCTAAACATAACCAAATTAATATTAAACTTATTATCTTAATTTATTATAAATTAAATTAATTTTATAATTTATTTAAACAAAATCAAATTAAAATTAAAGCTAAAAAGGAGAGGGGAATGATAGGGGAGAGACAAATTCTCCCTCAAAGTAGGGGAGAAATTTTGTCTCCCTTAAAATAGAGGAAGATTTAGGGGACCGTTAGAGGGAATAAAATAGGAAAAATAAGGGAATTCCCTATTTTAGGGGACCCTTGGAGAAAGCCTTAGTAGAAAAATAGTCCAAGTCCCAAGAAACGAAGAAAATGGTGCATCGAGAGAAAGAAAATAATAATTGGAAAATCAACCAAACAACTACAAAGACACCCAAAAGGAAAACGAATAGCAGAAAAATTCAACCAAAACACCCACAAAGGAATCAATAATTCGAAATTTTTAGTTCAATTTTCCTTTCTTAATTCCCTCAACCAAACGAACCCCTTAGAGGCTTAGATTCATGTATTTGAAAGACTCCCAAAATATTTATTTTTAGTAGACATGATTCTTAAACTTTTTTCTAACTAGTACAGTTAGTGGTCATGCATGATAGTTCTATAAAACAAACCTATAGTTCTATAAAACAAACCGTCAGTTAATAAGTCGGTGTTTGAAAAATAATATATGTATATATATGAAAAGTTTCAAATGTAAACATGTTCTTATCGTATGAACACTATACTTTAAAGATAAATGTACTGAACTTTATAAATGATTATATTACATTTTAAGTACTGCACTTTCAAAATAATCATAATGCAATTAAGGAGCATTTTTGTAATATGACAAATAAAATGTATTATCTTTGTCTTAAAAGTGTAGTATATTTGTTTTGAAAGTGCAGTGTTCACACGATAAAGACTATTCATACTGGAACCACTCCCTAATGTACTGCACTTTATTTGTCTGATTACAAAAATGCCTCTTAAATACAGTCTCATCATTTGAAAGTGCAGTAAAGTGCAATATTATCATCTATAAAGTACAGTATATTTGTCTTTAAAGTATAGTGTCCATACATTCACACGATAAAAACATGTTTACATTTGAACCTCCTCATATATATATATATATATATATATATATATATATATATATATATATATATATATAGGCAATGGATCATTAAGGAACACTACCTTAATGAAGGAACTAGGAACACATCCTAGCCTTCCATTTTGTAGATGTATGGTCAAGATTGTGGTAGAATTTTTTAAGTTAGAAAACAATATTTATTATCATTAAGGGTATAAATGTATTTTTAACATTTATTTCATTTTAATATTTATTATGAATCTTATATTTTTAGAATACACCTTCGTACTCACCACTATTATTCTTCAAATTACTGTTTATGTATTTCATTTAACTTTATTTTGATTTATTTTATTTTATTTTAATAATTAATTAATTAAACCACCCATATTATATGATTTTTCACATTTGTTTTTTCATTTTTTTTCTTCTTCACCTTAATTTGAATAATTAACGAAAGTCTGTACAATTATTAATCAAAGTGCATATAATTTTCAATCAAAGTGCATATAGTTCTCAAAAGTGCATACAATTTTTAATCAAAGTGCATAATTTTTTCAATCAAAGTGAATCCAATTTTTAATCAAGGTGCATATAATTTTTTTAAATTAAAATGAAAAATCATGACTTGAATATGAGCACATAAACAAAAACTATAAAAAAACAATCGAGTTTCAGTTTCTCCCCATTTCAAAGCCTTCGTGCATAAACATTTTTAATCAAAATGCAGAGTGCACAAACCTTTTAACCTGAGTGGATACACATTAACTCGAACTAAATCTGCAATTGAAACTGCATAAATCTTTTAATCAAAGTGCATACAATCATCAATAAAAGTGCATACAAAACGCATCCAAAAAACTATAGAAATAAATTTGGAGGTTTATGCACTTTTATTGATGATTGTATGCACTTTGATTAAAAGATTTATGCAGTTTCAATTGCAGATTTAGTTCGCGTTAATGTGTATCCACTCAGGTTAAAAGGTTTGTGCACTCTGCATTTTGATTAAAAATGTTTATGCACGAAGACTTTGAAATGGGGAGAAACTGAAACTCGATTGTTTTTTTGTAGTTTTTGTTTATGTGCTCATATTCAAGTCATGATTTTTCATTTTAATTTAAAAAAATTATATGCACCTTGATTAAAAATTGGATTCACTTTGATTGAAAAAATTATGCACTTTGATTAAAAATTGTATGCACTTTTGAGAACTATATGCACTTTGATTGAAAATTATATGCACTTTGATTAATAATTGTACAGACTTTCGTTAATTATTCAAATTAAGGTGAAGAAGAAAAAAAAAATGAAAAAACAAATGTGAAAAATCACATAATTTGGGTGGTTTAATTAATTAATTATTAAAATAAAATAAAATAAATCAAAATAAAGTAAGGAAATACATAAACAGTAATTTGAAGAATAATAGTGGTGAGTACGAAGGTGTATTCTAAAAATATAAGATTCATAATATAAATATTAAAATGAAATAAATGTTAAAAATACATTTATACCCTTAATGATAATAAATATTGTTTTCTAACTTAAAAAATTCTACCACAATCTTGACCATACATCTACAAAATGGAAGGCTAAGATGTGTTCTTAGTTCCTTCATTAAGGTAGTGTTCTTTAATGATCCATTGCCTATATATATATATATATATATATATATAAATATATAAATTTATAAATACCAAATATTTTCCTAGACACATGCCCGACCTAGAGGGTGTGCAGGCTGTGCAAGGGAACAGGTCTCCAAAAAAATGGGGCCCCAAATTTTATTTTATTTTCATATTATTAGCAACATTGATCATTTGCAGTAGAAGTAAGTAAATGGGCTAAAACTTTTATTGGTTTTTGAAAATAATTATTGGGCCCAATTGGGCTATTAAAACTTAAAAAGGTTATAATAAATAAATTTCATGTACTTATATAAATCTGGCCCAATTGATATTAGCTAATTTATTTAATACTAATACAAGATTGCTATGCTCGTTAGTTATTATTACATATTGTTTTGCTAGTAGAAAAGCTTGAAAAAAATAATTTTATGATTAATATATTTTTTTGTCTTTACATGAACGTGCGTCGTGTTTGTTGATAACTTATTAGAAAATTTTTCGTGTTTGCAAAGTTTGGAGAGTTTACACTGCCATGCCGCACTAATAAAGTCTTTTACGAGATTGTTTTTAATTTGACCAAGAAAGGAGCTAGGGAGAGGGGACCCGTTTTTCCTCTCCGCTCCGGATCCATTTTTGTTCAGGATCGGCCCTGCCTAGACATTATATTCTATTTGTGATGGAGTAGAACGAAGCACATATTAATGCAATAAAATCATAGTTTGGTTTCTAATTGTAGAATGTATTATCACATAAAAATCTAAAATTATGAAATGATTATATATTGTTGGATATGAGTCAGTAGATTGATACTCAGCTGTTCTAGGGTTAAAAGAAATTGGGGGAAATCATAGTAGTACTATGGAATTGAAGATCCCAAAACCGAGCTGATATCAGTAGATTAGTGTGTCGATAGGATTAGCTGATGTATAGGTTAGACTTGATGTAATGCTTATTATTTTTGTCTAAGTCCTGTACGGGGTAGTTGTTGAACTGATCTTCTGCTGAAGATACTTTTCAGAACCCCACGTCATCAGTGTAATCGCTTGCATTCTTCGTCGCCACCGATATCAAACTCGGTTGAAGATCCCGCATCGCTGACCGGACCTCGGAGAAGCATTCTCTACAAGCCGATGGTCATCGGTAGAAGAACCAAGGCAAGCGGTATACCTTCGCAGCCGACCAACCGACTATCGAAGCTCACTTTATCGGTCGACGACTCACCGAAGAAGACAGACTTTCAAGTCATCGTATCCGATAGAAAGCGACCCAAAGACTAAAAATCCCTTCAAATGTTCAGCAGAAGACATACAGGTAGTTTGAACGGTCAACTCTGACACTCACCAACTACAAACCTCGACCAATGAGAAGCCGACAACGCTTACCTACTCTACACAAGTAAAGTCGCTCTCATGAACAGTCGCATTAATCGCCTGCTGCAACAAAGTTGAATAGTGGCCGTTTTCTTTGGACGCTTGTGACACGTGGCATCGTCGTCTCCAACGGACATATGTCACAACTCACAACTATAAATAGAGAAGGATTTGAAGATTTCGGCAAGAGGAATATACGCGAAATCAAGGGAAATCATTCAAACTCACAACGCTCTAGAACCTTCAAGCTTATCCAGAGACGAACTAGTTTTCATAGAACACTTCTTGTAGTTCATCTCTCTAGAGCACCTTGATCCATATCTTCTCTAGACTAAGCTCATTGCTAGATTCATAGCTTAGATCCGAAGGAGTTCACATTTAGTGAATTGTTCTTGTTGTAAGAACTCCTTCTCAGTTGGAGAATATTCCCTCCCTTTTAAATTTAGGTTTGGATTGTAAAGTCGCTAAGGACTATAACTTGGAGGGAACTGTCCAGGTGCACAAGTATCCTCGCCGAGGCTTGCTCGGAATAATCAACAAGTTCTCTCGCCTTGTTCGGGGCCGTGGACGTAGGATCTTGCGTATCCGAACCACGTTAAATCGCTTGTGTTCATTTACTTGTTTTATTGCATTGCATTCAACCGACTTGAAAATCATAAGTTTGCATAAAACGTATTTTATAAAGTGCACGACTAAAAAGATTTAACTTGCAAAAACGCGTTTTCAAAAGAGACGACTCCGGGCCTAACACTTATCCGCACTACGGTCTCCGACCGAGTTTCGTAATACCGACATCGCGTCGGTAGAAGAGCTCGAAGCCGACTCACTTTGACCCCGGAATCGAAGGCTTACTTGGCACTGTTCATCGATTGCAAACATCGCCTTCACCGACCTTCACCGGGAAAAAGAAACGAGCTCGTGTATTATCACCCCCCTCTACACCTGACTTTTCGTCTCCGGACCAACATATATGAATTGTTATCACGAATGATGAACAAAACAATAAGATCATTTTAATTTCTTAGGTTTAGATAATACTATAAACTTTGTTGCTTCACTTTTCAAAATTGGTTTTTGTAATTATGATAAATTGATAAACATTTTATAATTATTTGATTCTTAAAATTAAAATATCTAAAATACACTTTGTTTCTAAAATCATTTTCTTAAAATAAATGACCATTTCCATCACTTACATATCGACAACATATATTGTAGTTGATATTTTTATTTCTACATAAATTATTAATCTAGAATTCATTTAGTGTCATTCTCAATATAATTGTGTGACATGTTAATTTGAAAATAAATAAATTTACCAAATCGACAAAAATTAAATAGTTTGGAGACTTCATTGTCAATTATTCTTTTACATATGATAAATGAACAATTTACAAATAAGAATTTCCAAACGGTATAAGTTAAGTTTGTTGAAATTAATCAATCGGATTAATTAAAAATTGATTGATGATTAATTAGTTAAAATAAAATAAAACTGAGCTTAGAATAATTAGTAAAACTACGGAGGTAGAAAGATTCTTCTCTCGCTATCTCTAATTTAGAAGAAATGGACGCTTCGGAATCTCTTCTGTCGACCTCGCCGTCGCCGCCTTCTTCTCTCAGGTACTCTCTCTCTACTCCTTTAATTGCACATATTTTATTTTTCCTACTTGTTTGCTGCATCGGAGGAATTATTTTGAATTAATTTGGAATGTGTTTAATGTTTCAGTCCACAACGCCATTTCTACCTTGCTGTGGACAGACTCCAATTTAAGATGGTTAGAGAAGCATCTACTGCGTTTTTGTTTGTTCTAGGTTCTGGATTGAGTTATACGCAGTTTGGATATTGTTGAATTCGTTTATAAACTGGAATAGGAAACGCTGTTGGGGCTTCTAGGCATGGCTGGGAGGCGTCCCTGCCTTCCGATGGTTGTGTGCTGCAGCACCCGTGATGAGCTCGACGCCGTCTGTTCCAGTCTCTCTAGTTTATCGTCTTATATTTCCATTTCCCCATTAGTACGATCCTTCCCTATTTTGTTTTCCCTTTAGGAACGAGATTAATTTACATTACTTTGATCGTAATTTTGATTCGATTTCGTAGTACAGCGACCTTTCAGAAGTTGATAGAGCGGAGGTTTTGGATAAGTTTAGGCAGGCCACTGCAAGATGGAATAGGTTGGGAAGAGGGGAGGAAGCTGATAGCGAGGCTGAAACGGACGATGAGCGAAAATCACATGTTGTCGTTGTTACGGATGCTTGCCTTCCACTTCTTGGGTCTATGGAGTCGCCTCTTTGTGCTTGCATGTTGATCAACTATGAGCTTCCAACAAAGAAGGTATGTTTTCTGCAGCCATCTTCTGCCAAGTGATTTGTGCCTTTGTTTATTCACAACATCTTTCTCTACAAATTCGGCATTCATAAAATTGAAGTTTGCTTTGGTTGTGCCTATGAACACATCTTATAGGCCTTGGGATGGAAAATAGGTGACGTTTTGTCTACACTGATTGAGTTGAGCATGATACATAAAATCGAACTAAGAAGAGGCCAAATAAAAACTTTACTTCTGTAATACATTTATCGATGTGTTCAATTGGAATTAACTATGTATGGTTATTGCTACTTGCCTACTTTATGCAACATTGAATATCAGTATTGGGGGTTATTGCCTACGGTATGTTTTCCAGATGCTGTAATGAGGAAACTTTAACTAATATCACTGATGCTAAGAGCACAAGAGAACTGCTCGAGTTAATCAACAAAGAAACATAAATATTATACATTTCAGTACTCTTCCTCAAGCTGGAGCATATATCTCTTATCATGAAGTTTTGAGAATCGTTCTCCCAACAAAAGGTGAAGCATTAGCAACCACATTGGTGGTAGATGCAACAATGACGAATAAATTGTCCCCAAGATACATCTTTTGTAAGACATCTCACATAGCTTTGGTAGTCTCATAATATTATTTTTGTTCACAAATTCCTTTTTGTGGTAGAGAATCCAAGTCATGACAAAATAGTTTGCATCACTCCAAGTAGAATGTTTGTCGTTCGTAGTATTAGGAGCAATAGTTTACAATCTCGTTTTTTAGTTGGAAGTTGGAACCATTTAATTTCATAGTGCTTCCCATATAAGAGTTCAGAAGAACAAAACGTAAGCAGATGTAGTAGCATGAACCGAGTAGAATAATTGGCAGCAGCAGTGATCCATGAGCGTGGGGTGGCTCACACACACACAACTTTTTACGGTTTATTAGATCTCCCAGGCTGCACTAGTCGAGTAGGATCTGATTTTTTTGGCTGAAATGGTGTTTTCCTGCCCTCACTTAAAAAAACTTCCCAATGACAAAATACAAATAGTGCGACTGTGCAAGTGCCCAAATTAGATGAGGAACATTACTTGGGGAAAATTTTGATTGGTCTCTTTGCTGAAGATTCGAATGTATATCCGTGAGGATATGACTTCGGATGTGTTAGCAGTAGCGAAATAGGCGAGAAACATTGAGTATGAATTGAGTTATATGAATTATGAAGGAGAGCCCTCACCATCCGCATAATATCGGGGCAACAAGTCAGTTTTTTCGTTGAGACAGTGGATACTTACTTTGCTTTTCATCGAAAACAATGAAGAGAGGACATTGTTTTGTTAGTTATCTTACTACTGAGTAAACAGTGTCAATTAGATGTGATTGTTAGATAGGTATTCTTTGATGCCTATTCTTCTATGTAATCTTAATTGCAGGCTTGTGGCAAGATTAATTGCGAAACCATTTATCTCCATGAATTTGTAATCTTAAAGAAGTGATTGTGCTCTTCTGCAGGAGACATATATGAGGCGCATGACGGCTTGTTTATCAGCAGGTTTGTATTAAATCCAAAGGAATCTGAATTTGGCTTCCATGGTGGGTTAGAGGGGGGTGATATATGTTCTTTTGTCCTTATTTTTCTCTTATAAGTCATGCAAAAAGCTGGTTATAAGTTTCATTTTTCAATGTTTCCCCTTCCTTTTATTTCCTCTTATATTTAAATGACGTTAGCGTTTTTTCCCTGAGCATAAAGATGGAATAGTTATTAGCATGGTTGTTGGAGGAGAAGTAGTGATTCTTAAAAACCTTGAAGAAAACAGTGGTCTTGTCATAGCTGAAATGCCTATAAATGTAAGTTTCCTTTCGTGTTTCCATAAGTCCTGAGGATATATTATTTTCTTATATTAGGTGTCAAAATATGACTATTTTAGTTTACAGTCGCAACTGATACATACAACTTCAGTTTCAACTGATTGTCATTATTTATATGTTTCCCTTGGCAATTTTTGATAAATGACGAAGTGTTTGCTTTTAACAGATCTTTGAGATGATTTGAAAATATCAACCGTCTTGGAGTGTCTGAAAAAATGTAAGGTACCACACATACCTTCTCTAGAGATCAGGTTTAATTATAGTTTGCCTTTTCATTTTGTCATGTAGTGTGAGGTATGGTTCCTTATGCAAACGTAATTCTGAATGTATGCATTTGTATTTTATCTTAATATCTCAATTGAACAATGGTGTGATCTTGTATCATTGTATTTATCAATTATGAGAAATATTATACTCGTCTCTAGATTTTAAAGTACTTGGTTGGTAGGAGTGAGTTGTCGATTCTGTGTCATAGATTTCCAGTTATTCCAAACCTTCAAGAAGTAAGGGCTTTTGTACAAAAAGACTCAAGTGCCAAACCTTTTCTTTCTTAGATAGCACTAGAATTTCGTATAGCTTGAATACTTTTCAAATGCTCGGAAGGTGCAATGGGCGAGAGTTCTCAACTCTCTGTCCTATCCTATCCCCTCTCCGCTGTCAAACAGCACAAGTGATCATTAAATGCTTTTCCGGAAGAAGAATTGATTCTCCTTTCATCTTTAGTGGTTTCAGGCAGAGAACAGTTAGTGGCTTCCAAAATACTCAGAAAAAAAAAAAATCAAAATGAGAGGGGGTGAGCCACTACAGATCTTGACTCTTGAGAGTAATTGCTGGCTGACAGATTCATTAAAATCTGACATCTCTCCTGATCTTAGGATTTTTTTTAATTGTTGGATTTTAGCAAATAATTTGGTTAAAAATTTCAAACAACATACATTCCTAAGATCCTCTAGTGTGATTGGAAAATAGAGATTAATTAGTTGAAATTTACTGCTTGCAGGTTCAATCAATCAACATCACAACCTTAACAATTTCAACCACTCTATCCAACTCTTCTTGTTTCTTTCAATAAGGTTCAATTTCATAGGATCATGCCTCTTCTTTTTCCTCCTTTTACAAACATCAAGTCTAAGTGGCTGCTCGGTTAGAATGAGGTACCAAGAAAGGGAAAGATAATGATAGCAGTGGGGAATGATTTGTTTTCCCCGACATTGAGGGGTATGGCTCATTGCCCAAACTGAGATATCAGGATATTATTCATGCGGCCATATCCTGTTACGAAATATAATTTTTTATTCTTTTTCCTGTCCCTCATATCAAAACCATCAGCCCATAAACTTTCTATTACATGAACTTGAGACAACGGTCTCAAAATTGTAAATATTATCTTGTGTTTTGAAAAATATCCTTGGTTCTTGTGCAAAATATTAATCATTTCCTCCTATACGGAAATATAAGAGGTCTTTCTGGCCGCCTTTAACTATTGGCAATTTGGCATGCAAGCCAAAAGGCCTTTGGAGTTGCACCTTTTCTGGAAAAGCAAGAATCTGCCACTATACAATGTGTAGAGGTAATAGCATTAGAAGGATAAATTAATTCAGTCCCGGTTGTATCCTGCAGATGCTGATAAAATTAAAAAAGTTCAGTCAGCCCCTCCTAGTTTTCATGTCCAATAAATTTGGACTCTGCTGAAGTCTACTTGTGGTGGCTTGCATGTTCGTTGCAGTTCTTGCCAAGAGTTTTTTTTTTTTTTTGATGAGAGATTAGCAGATTCTTTTCTTGGTATCCTGATTATCAAACTGAATACATACAAGTTTACTAAACTACTCCCTCCGTTCCACTCCATTAGTCCAGTATTCATTTTCGGGCTGTTCCACTCCATTAGTCCACTTTCCTTTTTTAACCTAAAATAGCACTCTTATATATTCTAATGGACCCCACTACTTTATATTACTTTACACACAATAAATAACTTTCTTAATCTCCGTGCCGAAAAGAAAGTGGACTAATGGAGTGGAACGGAGGGAGTATGTACTATCACATCTGGAAATAGGGAACAGTTCCCCCTGAAACTTCTATTATTTAGAGTCTATTACTATTTATGTTGCTGGCAATGTATGGCCTTCACTTCATATGAGTTGTATCTGCATCAGAAGTATGCTGGAGGGATGGTGGGGGACCAGGACTTATTCTTGGAGGAAGTTTATTATGCGATGCTTTGTGGGTGAAGCTTAGAATAGGCCCACTTTGGGTCCTGCTGTTTGAGTGTCTTGCATGTTCTTCAGCTGGAAACTAGGCCCAGTTTAGGTCCCCACATGGTTGAAATGTAGCTTTTTTAAATCTCGTATACAGGCTCGTAAGTTCTATTTCCGGTTGCTTATGGCTTTAGGAATCACTCATATTTTATCCTTTTAGGGTTGATAATAATTCATCTCTCCTAAGCATTATAATCGACACTCGATGTTTTATTAGGTGGCTTGTGTCTGAATCTCATCCACTTGAAATTGGCCAATGTATTGAAATGATTAGTAGTTGAAGATATTTTAATTGGTTGTTGAGTATAGGAACTGAGGTTGTAAAACTCATTTGATTGTAAACTAAATATTGTTAGTAGTTGAAGATATTTTAATTGGTTTTTGAGTCTAAGAAAATGAGGTGGTGAAACTGATTGTGGTAAACTAAATAAAAATTTTCCTGGAGATCTCGGTTGGATTTTCTTTTTCTACTTCTTTAATGTTATTTGAGAATAGGATTTATACCGGTATCCATATTTTAACAATGTTCAAGTAGTGTACTGTAATAAATTTACCTTAAAATTTAGAAGTACGGAACTACAGATTGATGATACTGCCTTATGAGCAATCGCTTTCTGCAGTACTTTTCTGTCAACTTTAATGCATTTTTTGCTTTTCTTTTGCAGTGAAGATGAAAGTCTCAAAATAATTCTAGATCTCTTCTCACGGCGGCCTTCTTTTTATTTTACATCTTGTGCTTGACAGTAGTACATTAGCTCCTTTTTCTTGATGAAATAGATTGGACAATTTATTTCCAGCAGAGGGAATTGAAAGACACTCAAGCCTGCCAGTTAGAATAGAACAGCATCAAGTAATATTGTCTTGCTTTGTTGATCAGCTTTTAAAATAGACATGTTATTGCAGAGAAAGACGCAACAAGAATAAATCAGATGTCCAATATTTGGGGATCATGTCGAAATTAGAAAAGTTGGTATCTTGTTGAATTGATGGATAAATGTCACCAGTATGAACCTGGGCTATAAAATTGACAGGTGAACAACAATAGTTTTCTTCATGGTCGAAGTTCGTCGATGGTTGAGGCATTTGGAGCAATGACCCCAGAAGTGGGGATATAAGAAAGCAAGATCTTGTCTGGCTTAAGGCCGGGAGGGATTAAAAACATATGATATGGTCCCTATTTTCTTATGATGATATTGCTAATCATTTTTGTATTCTTTATCAAGCTATGATACATCCCTTCTTTTTGTGGCCTATTCTCTGCCTTCACTCCTGACTCTCTTTGCTGTATACAAAGGAATGCATCATAAAAGCAAACCACTGTGTACTCATATTTCTTTGATATTTTCTGGACCTTCACCCTTCCTTGGGTTTGCTTCTTTTGAGCATTCACTCACTTTCCCCTCTGATAATGATGCTTTTTACCTCACTTTCTCTCTCTCCACATTTTCTCTACCTTTTGCATCCATTCATGTAGTGAGAAATATATTTATATATATATTTGTTTGATGAAATCTTGAGATTTTTAGAGATCCTATTGCAGGTTTGTTTTTCACCATGTGCTATAAAATTCATTCTTGTAGTGGTGGAGTTGCGTGGGCTTTTATTCTGAATTTTTTTTACATGTACTTGTGTATCGTTACAGTAGGGGGAAATGGGAATTTCAACTCGCACGTGACCCAATCATCTCTCTTATTCGCCTCCTCTATTGCCACTGCTGTTGGATTCTTCCATTTCAATTCACATCTCCTATTCCATCATAACTTCATATATAATCACTACACCATGCATTGTTCCTTTCAGTTCCCGTGACGAAGAAAACCTATAATTGTTATATCTCACTCTTCATCAAGTATTGGGAATTTGTACTGTACACTCCAAAAATTGTGTCGAATCTTAATTTTGTGTATTTATTAATTCTTGAAACTACATATTTCGTCCCAAAATCCTCAATATTTGTTTCGACATTGTAATCACATGTATTGAATGTCATGTAAATTTAATAAAGTATATGAAAGTAACATGACGTGCATGTAATACCAAAATATAATAGAGAATCCGATTGGAATAGCAAGTAAAAATAAAAATTGCTGCTTGTATTGGATTAAGTACAAAAATGGAGAAGTATATATAAGAGCAGAATATGATGAAGACATGTTCGTAACTAGTAACAGAACTCTGGTTTGTCCTCACCTTTTCTCTCTCACTGCCACCCTCCACCTTATCCTGCCTACATCTGTTCCTACACACACCAACCCACAGACAGGGGCGGATCCAGGATTACGAGAGAGGGGGGGCGAAACTTAAAAATTCGATAGAGAAGAGGGTGAAGTGTACATTCGGGGGGCGAAATACGAAATTTCATAAAAATTACATATATAAAATAGCGTTTCGACACGAGTTCGGGGGGCCGCCGCCGCCGGGCGCCCCCCCTTGGATCCGCCCCTGCCCACATATATCCCACCACCATGCGGTCACATAGCGAGAGAGAGAGAGAGAGAGTGGATGCACAATATATAGAGCTTATGTTTGAGTGTTCTAATTTATGGCTTCATCACCAACTTGTGCTGACACTAAACTTGAAGGAGGAAGCCATGGGTCTGATCAGTGGTCAGGTCTTTGTATGAGAGAGGTAGTATATAATAAATGAATTTATGTAATGTTTAATTTCATATTAATTATGATGAATCTAAATTGGTAATTAAAATGCAATTGCAGGTGATAGTAGAGATGAAAATGCTGTACAGATTAGCTTTACCTATGATGATAATCCTTGATATCCATGGTGCTGCTGGGGAGGCTAGGCAAGGACGCTTTGGCCGGCGGCTCTCTCGCCATGGGCATCGCCTACTCCGTCATCTACGGCCTCGCCCTCGGCATGGACGCCATTTCTTCTCAAGCTTTCGGAGCCAAGCAATGGCCGTTAATGTCTCAGACATTTCAGCGAACACTCTTCATCCTCTTGCTTGCATGCATTCCAATCTCAATTTTGTGGCTCAACATTTTCCCTCTCCTCCTCCTCTGCGATCAGGATCCGTCAATCGCCGCCGTCGCCTCCACTTATCTCACCTTCTGCTTACCAGATCTTCTCTTCCACTCTCTAATCAATCGTTGAAGATCCATCTCAGAACGCAGAATATCACTCTTCCTTGAATCTACAGCACCGTCCTAGCCCTAGCTTTGCATGCTCCGATTAGCTATTTCCTGGTTAATCATCTATTTCTCGGCGTTCGTGGCGTTGCTTTATCGGTCGCCGTCGCCAATTTCGCGCTGCTGGCTGCTCTGCTGCCGTACATGAATCTGCACCGGAAGTATTTATCGCCGGCGATGCTGCAGCTCGATCAATCGGAGTGGAAATCGATTCTGAAGCTCGCCGTGCCGAGCTGCTTCTCCGTCTGCCTCGAGTGGTGGTGGTACGAGCTCATGATTCTCCTCTCCGGGATCCTCTTGTTGAATTCTGAGTTTAGATCTAGATTTGATTTAGGGTTTGGATAGAAATATGATGAAGCAAAGTTGAATGTTTATTGAATGAAAAACCATACTGATAACAAGTCTCTTCTTCAGTATTTATCCTACTGATACTCTAACTACTTAACAGAACAAAAGACGTAAACAAATGAAACACGCTTCTATTATTATGACTGCTGTCCGTTCGATCCACGTGTGCGCCATCGGACGGCTGTGATGCATTCAGTTTGAAAAGTAGTTATAACTACTTGGAACAATCATCATCTTCCTCACGCTTCTCTTCTGCAACTGCATCTTCTCGTGGGTTCTGGAATCATCCACGAATTTCGATTAAGAATCCGAACACCCCCCTCAAGATGGACTCTATGAGGATCAGAGAGGGACATCTTGGACAGTAAAAAACGAAAACGCGGCCCAAGCAATATCTTGGTGAAAATGTCAGCTAATTGGACAGAAGTAGAAATCGATGTAGGCAAAAGAAAACCAGCCTTAAACTGGTCACGAACGACATGACAATCCATGTCTAGATGCTTAGTTCTCTCATGGAAAACTTGGTTCTTGGTGATGTGTATAGCAACAGAGTTGTCACAATGCAGAGGAATAGGAACAGAAATAGTAACCTGCAAATCAACGAGTAAGTAGGAGATCCACTGAAGCTCACGCACAGTGCTACCCACCCATGGCCCTGTATTCAGCTTCGGCAGTGGAAACGGAGACAGTGGATTGTTTCTTACATTTCCAAGAAACTAAGGAACTGCCAACAAAAATACAGAACCCAGTTAATGACCTTCGAGTAGAGGGACAAGTCCCCCAATCTGTATCTGAATACCCATGTAAGTCATGTGAGGACCGGCGCTCATAAAATAAACCAAGGGAAGGAGTTCCTTTCAAATACCTCAGAACATGCATTGCAGTAGCCCAATGATGTTCATGAGGAGCAGAGATGTGCTGGCTGAGTTGTTGAGTGGCATAGGTGAGATCTGGCCGAGTCAAGTTAAGGTATAAAAGCTGCCCCACAAGTCTTCGATAAGGTTCGGATCAGCCAACAAAGCAGACGAATTATGGTGTAAATTCAATCCAACAGGAAAGGGGCTGGAAACTGACTTGCAACCAAGCAGGCCACTTCTATCCAACATATCAAGAATATATTTTCTCTGAGTTAGATAAGTACCTTGCTCCCCTCGAGCAATTTCCATGCCCAAGAAATACCTAGCAGGACCAAGATCTTTAATTGTAAACTTCTGGTCCATAAATTGTTTGAGATCTTCAATCCCAGCTAAATATGGACCAACCAACAGTATATCATCAACATAGACTAAGACAACTAAGAATTTATCACCAGTCCCAATGGTAAACATACAGTGATCATGGGAACTTTGAGTAAAACCATAAGAAATGAGAGCCTTACTTAATTCAGAGTTCCATTCCCTAGAAGCCTGTTTTAAACCATATAAACTCTTGATCAACTTGCATACTTGCCCACCTTTAGCCTTCATATAACCCTGGGGAGGCAACATATAGATCTCATCTGAAAGATAACCATGCAAAAAGGCATTGTTAATATCTATTTGATGAAGAAACCACCCAAAAGAAGTAGCTAGTGCAATAAGTAATCGAATGGTGACTGGCTTGGCTACTGGGGAAAATACTTCCTCATAATCAATCCCAAACTCTTGCTTATAACCCTTGGCAACAAGCCTAGCCTTAAAACATTCAATACTCCCATCAGAATTTAATTTCACCTTGTAGACCCATTTAGATCCAATGGCCTTCTTACCTGCAGGTAGATCAGTCATTACCCAAGTTTGATTCTTCTCTAAGGCTTCCAGTTCAGTGTTCATAGCATCTCTCCAGTTCTGATCTTGACTGGCTTCTTTGTATGAAGAAGGTTTCTTAACATCAGAAATATTAGCAAGGAAATTAGTATAAGAATCTGAAACATTTGGGGAAGAGATGTATGGGAAGGTAGGAGGAGTTAGTGAAGCTCCATGGTCTGTGGTAGGTAATGAAAAATTTACATGGCTAACAAAATCTTTCAGCCATGCAGGGGCCTTGGTCTGCCTCTTAGGTCTGGAATCATCCCTGGAAAGAGGAACCATAGATTGTTCAGTTTCAGGGGACAAAGGAGGTGTTGAGGGTGTAGTTTGCATTTCTGGTTCTTCTTCAAGAGGAAAGATAGGATCAGAAATTGGTTCAGTAGGGAGAACTATATCAGCTGGATTAGGAAGTATGGGTGGTGTAGCAGGCTCTACTCCTGCAGCAGTCTCTGCAAAAGGAAATATGTGAGAATAGAATTTCACATCCCTTGAAATAATAACTTCATGATGCTCTAGATCATATAACAGGTATGCTTTATGATTAGTTGCATAACCTATGAGTGTACACTTCGAGCTCCTACTATCAAATTTCTGCCTATGCGGTTTCACAGTAGCAGCATAGGCTAAACATCCAAAAGGTTTGGCAAAAGAAAGATCTGTAGGTGAACCAGTTAATAACTGGAATGGAGTAGACCAGTTCAGCACCTGACTGGGTAGTCGATTAAGTATCCAAGTGGCTGTAAGAATAGAATAAGGCCATAACTGTTCTGGCAAGTTGCTGTGAAACATTAAAGCTCTAGCAATTTCCAATAAAGACCTATGCTTCCTTTCTACGGTTCCATTTTGTTGAGGACTGTAAGGACAACTCTGTAAATGAATAATCCCATGTTCTGCAAGAAGATTGGAGACAGTTTGGTTGACAAACTCAGATCCGTTGTCAGTCTTAAGCTTCTGAACTGAACAACCATACTGAGTTCTCACCATCTTGATGAATTTAGTAAGAATTCCACCAACTTGTAGTTTAGAAGAGAGGAGATATGTCCAAGTACATCTGGAATGGTCTTCAACTAAAGTCAGGACATAAGAAGCATTGGCAATGTTCTCTACATGGTAAGGACCCCATACATCTGCATGTAGGAGCTCAAATCTGACCTTACTTCTGTGATTTAGGAGTGGGAAGGGATTTCGACATTGCTTGGCTTTATGACAGATCTCACAAATAGCAATAGACTCCTTATTTGCTGCAGTGCAAAACTTCTTTGCTTCAGAGGTATGCTGTAATGCTGGGAATGAAGCATGCCCCAGTCTAATATGTCAATCCATCAGGCCAAAAGATTGTACTTGAGGCACCATGTTGATTTTGTTCTGGATAGAGGGCAATTCCACCACATATAGCCGACCTACTGTCTTTCCCATGCACAATATGTGATCACTGTTTAATCTCTGCACTAAGCAATAGGTAGGAAAGAAGGTACATCTAACCTTTAGAGCACTTGAAAGCTGAAAAGTTGAAATCAAATTATGAGTGAAGTTTGGAGCAAGTAAAACGTCTGTTAGCACAATCTTTGGTGCTATTTCTGCTACTCCAACTTCAAAGATCTGCTGAGTTGCTCCATTTGGAAGATAGATATTCTGAGGTGACTTCAGAGGTTTTACATTGTGCAGGAGACATCTGTTGCAGCATATATGTGTACTAGCACCTGAATCCATTATCCAAATCGCCTCACTCTTTGCATTTCCAACTAGACTGAAAGCATAATGCTTGTCTAAGGAATCCAATGGAGTGAAATTGGCAGTATCAGTTACATTATTTACACTTCCCGAGTTCAAGCCACTTCCATTTCCTCTCAGCTGAACTATAGCCCTTTCAATCTCCTGTTGAATATATTGAGAAATCTGGCTAGACCCTACAGAAGACAGTCAACTTGGTGTAGAATTCTGTTGCTCATCACACTGTGCTACACAGTGTATTTGTTTTTTTCCTTTATCTTCCTTCAATTTTTTGTACCAATCAGGGATTCCATGTAATTTGAAACACTCACTTTTATCATGACCTTTCCCTTCACAATAAGAGCATCTTAACCTTTTCTGTCTTCCTTACTCAGTCTAGATTTATAAGCCCCATTCGGTCCCTTATATGATTGGTTATAGTTTCCTTTTTGATTAACATTCATAGCAATCTGATCATGTTCATGTTTAGAAGTTAATACATGACTTCCAACCACAGCCATTGCTGACTTATCAGGGGAGATATTTTGAACCGAGGTTATAATTCTTTGTGCCTCATCTTGACAAACTACACTGTAAGCTCGGTTCACAGTAGGCAGGGGCTCACACATCAACAAACTACTTCTCACTGTATCATACATTTCATTCAACCCTAGCAAAAACTGCATTAGTCTTTCATTTTCACACATTTCTTGTGTACTCTTAGCAGCTTCGCATACGCAATTAGGAGTAGGCAACAACAATCCTAATTCATCCCAATAAGCAGTTAGCTTACTATAATATCCTGTAACAGACTGAGTTCCTTGTATACAACCAGACAATTCCTTCTTAATTCGAAAAATTTTTGGACCATTACTTTGGTCAAAACGTTGTTTAATTTCTGTCCATAACAGATGAGAATTTTCCTTTAACTGGAATGGCTCACACAGTTTTTCTGAGATGCAGTTCATAATCCAAGTAAAAACCATAATGGCTCACACAGTTTTTCTGAGATGCAGTTCATAATCCAAGTAAAAACCATATAATCACACTGCATCCAGTCATTATAGGAATTGTGATTTGGAAGAGGTTTTGGAAGAGTGCCTTCGATAAACATCAACTTATTTCTTCCAGCTAGGGTGCGGTATATCGCTTTACTCCAGGTGTAGTAATTCTGTCCGGTAAGCACCACATTTATTAGCTTCAATCCAGCATGATCATGCGGATTAATATAGTATACATCATTCCTTCGCATAGCATTTTCTCCTTGCGTCGCCATGGATGTTTGTTGAGATGTTTCAGTATTCCGAGAATTGCTTTGATCGTTTGAAACACCTTTTCCTTTAGCCGATGCCTTCTCTACTGATTTATCTGTTGAATTCTCCTCCTCTTCAACTAGTACTCGCCATGGAATCCTTCTCTGTTTAGGCATGGCTCTGATACCATGTTGAATTCTGAGTTTAGATCTAGATTTGATTTAGGGTTTGGATAGAAATATGATGAAGCAAAGTTGAATGTTTATTGAATGAAAAACCATACTGATAACAAGTCTCTTCTTCAGTATTTATACTCCTGATACTAACTACTTAACAGAACAAAAGACGTTGACAAATGAAACACGCTTCATTTTATTATGACTGCTGTCCGTTCGATCCACGTGTGCGCCATCGGACGGCTGCGATGCATTCAGTTTGAAAAGTAGTTATAACTACTTGGAACAGTCATCATCTTCCTCACGCTTCTCTTCTGCAACTGCATCTTCTCGTGGGTTCTGGAATCATCCACGAATTTCGATTAAGAATCCGAACATCCAACGCCGCCGACGCGGTGGCGACGATGGGGATTCTGATTCAGGCGACCTCGCTCGTCTACATCTTCCCCTCCGCGCTGAGCCTGGCGACGTCGTTCATGCTGACGCTGGCGGACATGTGGGGGCGCGCCTTCACGGACGACGAGGCGGTGGCGGCGCTGATGCCGGTGGTGGGGCTGTGCGAGCTCGGGAACTGCCCGCAGACCACCGGGTGTGGGGTGCTGAGGGGCAGCGCCAGACCCACCCTGGGCGCGCATATAAATGTCGGGTCGTTTTATGGAGTCGGGTTGCCGCTCGCGGTGTTTATGGGCTTCGTTCTGAAAATGGGCCTATTGGGCCTTCGGTTGGGATTTTGAGTCGGACCAATTGGGTGGTTGAAGCCAACAGGGCGAGGCAGTTGATCGGAATGGGATGAATTTCTTTGTAAATAAATATAATAAGTAAATAAATAATTTTGAGTCTGGGCTGGCATTTCTTTACATCAATTGCACCGGCAACTGGACGGAATCAAACTGGTTGAATAGATTAAACTAAAAAAGTATTTTTTACTTACCTTTTGATATTTAAATTCGATAATATGTGAATTCAAAATTGGGATGTGGAGATGGAATTCGATTCTCTACGACTAACACAACCACTTTTGAGGTGCAGTACCAAATATTTAATAAGGAGCATTTTCTTTAGGGAGATAATATATGTTTTCTCATCTTGTTGGGAATACAACAGCTGAGTGGGATATTTTGATGATGCCGACACCATTATAAATTAAATCTGTCGTGCAAAGTAACCTTAATGCTTAGTGAAACTTAAATTTTCTGTATGACTAATGGATAGTAATAATGAGAGGTTAGAGACTTTGGGATCCTAATATGAAAATTATGTTTCATTTAATAACTAAAAATATTTCAAATCCATAATGAAATGAGTCGAAAAACTAAATGAAAGCCTACACTTCAAATGTATTAGAAAAAGATAACCTATAGATGTTTGTCCTATTGTTGTAGAATGGCATAAATCTAAATATACAGACAGTCCTATAATTACAAATCACATTTTAAGCACATGATCGAGTAAAACCATTTTTTACTAAGTGATTCTCTTCCAATTTCCTTAATAAAAGTCTCTCTACAACTCATATATTCCATTTATTCAAAAGGCTAGAGGTAGTGAAAAAATTTGTGGATTATGAATATCTATCATTTTAAAAATCTCACCACTAAATGGAAGCACAAAAATACGCGCATAACGGCATAAGTAAAATAAAAAGACAAACTTAATTGAATTATTATTTCCCCTATCATTCATTCATTCATCTTATCTTATTTCTTTTAATTGGGCTATTATCATTTCCTTATGTAGTAAAATTTTATTATTTCTTAATTCAAGAATTAACCCACAACTTTACTAATTAAACTCACCTCGTCTTAATTATTACACCGATATGAAGTGAGTTAAGCTCAACAAGAGAGAAGAAGTATAATTTTTTTTTTTTTTGATTTGAGGAACCCGCAGCCGCTACCTTCGGTGCGCTCTGAGTAAACCTCAACTCTTTGTGCAGTAGCCTGCAAACCACACAGGAGGTTCAACCACCCTAAAGTGACAGACTCACACGGAATGACTTCAATGAGGATTGAACCCATGACATGTCGGTCCCGGACCACCTCACCTTAACCACTCCGCCATCCCCTAGGTGACAGAGAAGAAGTATAATTATTATCATTATTGGGTGACAAAAAGGCAGACATGGTGGTAGTAAAGATGTTATTTTCGAAATTAAAAATACAAGTGATTTTAAAGTATCAATTCCCATGGGGCAACCCTGTGGTGAAGAAGAGAAGCCACTAAATTTGGATTCCGTGACGATTTGCTTTTGAACGTTTAGATGCGCCATCCTACTCTCTCTTCACGCTATTTAAATGCACAGCAACAGCGGTGGTTCCTATTCAACTAACCAAGCAAAAACTATACATATATATACATCACCTAAATTTCAGTGATATATATATATCAGCGATCGAGCAATGGCGATAAGAGGCGGCGACACCGCACGCAGCGTGCCGAGCGGCGGCAAGTACCAGATGACGGTGGAGGAGTTCAAGAGCTGGCTGATGAAATTCGACGCCGACAGAGACGGGCGGATCAGCCAGAAGGAGCTCCGCCAGGCCATCCGGAGCTGCGGCGGCAGGTTCAGCGGCTGGAAGAGCAGCCGCGGCCTCATCGCCGCCGACTCCGACGGCAGCGGGTTTATCGATGAGCAAGAGATTGATTGGCTCTTGGATTTTGCAGAAACTAGAATGGGATTCAAGTTCTATTATTGAACACAAATATGTAAGTGCCTGCTGCCCTACCAGAACAGAATATCTTGTCCCTAATTAATTACAGTGTGGTGGAATGAATTTTTAATTAGTGTGTGTGCTGCTATGTTTCAATAAATTTGGTTTAGCTTTCCAACCAAACACAAATTTATATTATCGCATTATGTTGAAGTCTCTGTTCCGTTGTGTCATACCGATTTGGTATTTGATAATTTTATCTAAATATAAATTTGAAAAATTCTTGTTTTAAGGGACGATTATTTCAAGACAGAGAGCATCAACACATAGTGTTTGAAAATCAACCCGGAAAATTAACTGAAAAATTGAAATTTAGTGGTTCAATATGTTGAATCGTAATCTCGACTAGGGGTGCTATAGCATGCCTCAAACTTCTATAAATATATTTACTTATCTAAAAAATATAAATATATATTGTTGGAAAAATCGGTTTGGATATATATATATTAGTTATATATATATTAAATTAAGGAAAGTTAATTAGCATTTATTGCTAATTTAACTTGGGCATAATTCAGCCGTTTTCGATCGCATTTTCGAGCCTCGATATTTATCCGATTAATGATTTGAGATATATGACGTCGATCTACGTTTCGAGTAGATAATTATAGTGTGCTTAATTTCTCGATTCCGATTTTCGGTGAGTGAGAAATAGTGGCTCGAAGTTTGGGGGGACAAAACTAATATGTTACCTAAAGTGGAGAAACTTACCTTATTCGGGTTTTGGAGAGTTATTACATTAATCATGTCCCACATCGATTAATGAATAATGTTTTGTGTGGTATTTAAGTCTCTATAATATTGTAGAAGATAACTAAGTGACATGTGGTGGGCTTGGGCCACACATGCTCATGCGCGCGAGCCTTTTCGCCCGACCGCCTCACACGCGGCGCGGCGCGCCGCGCCGCCCCACCGCACCGCGCCCGCGCCCGGCCCCGGTTCCGTGTCCGTGGACTTGGACTTGGACTTGGATCTTGGATCTTGGATCTTGGATCTTGGCAATTGGTCCTTTGGGTGGTCCGTCGGGTCGTTCATTTGGGTCGGGTCTGCCGGGTCGGGTTGGGAAGGATCCGGAAGCCAACCTTCCATCTCTCCACTCCTCCACTCCCACGACACGTCGGCATGCCTTAATTGGCGGGAGTTACCAACACCCTTTCACTCGGGGGGCGAGCCTTATAAATAGGCAGTGTGTTCGGTTCATTTCATCACACCAACACTTGCAACAACAAAGCTTCCATACAAAGCTTGCATTCCATTCTTAGCTCTTAGCTCATCTTAGCTGCTCTTAGCTCATGTCCAAAGGCCTTCGTCCTCGCCGGAAAGTCCCGTTCGCCGGAGCTCAAAGATCTCGCGGTGCCGCAATCCTTGAGACGTCGTCGTTTCATCTTTGGGGACGAAACGCCACAACCGAGAGCACTACCGGGGCGTTTTTCGTCTTGCGGAGAGAGGCCTTCCTCGACTCGACGGTTTTCTCCTTTTGTTGTTTTACTTCATTTTGTTATTTAATAGTTTACTTGTAATAGCAGTTTATAATACCAACAATCGCAAGACGAAAAATCTATATCTGCTTCAAGTAAACTAAGAAGATGTCTTCCTCAAGTGCTGCTTTCTCCGACGCTACCGCCGCCGCCGCTTCTGCTGCCACCAACCCCGTTGTATCGACGTCATTGCCTCCTCCGGCAACACTTTGTTCCACCGACGTCCCGTCCCTACACCTGCTCCGGCCTTTGCTAATTCAACCCTAGCCGCCATTTCCGCCGCTACCGACGCCAGGGATAGCACTTAACCGTGCTAATGCCGCTAACACGGCATTCAACTTCAACGCTATGTCCTCTGCGCTTGCGCAGCAACGTCCCATTTGGGAGTGTGAACCACCATGGTGTGGTGGGGGGGTTCAAACCCGACCACGACGGCACCTCTGCACTCGTGCAGAGTGATGCCCGTCGGCCGAGAAGCCGGCCAAGTTTGGTGGAGCCGACTTCAAGAGGTGGCAACGAGAAGATGTTCTATTTGACAACATTGGGGTTCACGATCGTGCCGATGGAGAATGCACCCGCCCCTCCAAGTGACAACGAAGAGAACTTGGAAGTCCGCATAGCCTATGATAATTGGGCGACTTCGACTACTTTTGTAAAAACTTCTTGCTTAGTGGACTAGATGATAGTACGTACGGTGTATATGCAAATGTAAAGACCTCCAAGGCAATTTGGGAGGCACTTGAAAGAAAATACCGTGCGACGATGCAGGTACCAAGAAGTTTGTAGTCGCCAAGTTCTTGGACTACAAAATGGTGGACTCTCGACCAGTCATGGACCAAGTTCAAGAGTTCCAACTCATTGTCCATGATGTCCACGCCGAAGGTTTGCTTTTGCCAGATGCTTTTATTGTGGCAACAAGATGGTGAGAAACTTCCCCCGAGCTGGAAGGACTTCAAGAGCTACTTGAAGCACAAGCGAAAGGAAATGACGCTTGAGGACCTTGTGGTCAAGCTCCGCATCGAGACCGACATGAGGACTCGAGATGGGAAGGGCAAAGCACCCGTGGAGCCAAGAGTCAACCTTGCTGAGAAAGATGGCAACTCCAACAATGCTAAGAGAGGGCGTCCAAACAAAGAACCCCAAAGGGAAGGGCAAGGTGCAATCCCGCAAGTTTGAAGGGGACTGCTACAACTGTGGCAAATCCGGCCACATGTCCAAGGACTGCCGAAAGCCGAAGAAGAAGAGGGCTCGTCAAGCCAATATGTTGGAGATTGACCTCACTGAAGCCGACCTTGCGGCCGTGGTCACTGAAGAAGCTAACGTCGTGGAGAATGAGGGTAAGTGGTATATTGATACCGCTGCCACGGCACATGTTTGTGGTGACCGAAGCCGCTTCACCAAGTACAAGAGCTGCCAAGGGAGGAAGCTCAATATGGGTAATCAAGCCTCGTCTGAGGTGGTTGGCTATGGTACTGTGGTGCTAAGGTTGAGCTCCGGCAAGAACCTTACTCTTGGAGAGGTGCTGCATGTCCCCGACATCCGGAAAAATCTTGTGTCCGGCTCTGTACTAGTCAAGAGAGGGTTTAGACTAGTTTTTGAGTCAGACAAATTTATTTTGTCTAAATTTGGTATGTTCCTAGGAAAAGGTTACTCGTCCGAGGGCCTTTTCAAGCTAAGTGTAATGGCGTTACGCCAAGAGGCCGTTGAGGCCAAGAATAATGATAATGAAGCCACTTCCTCTTACTTGCTTGAGCGTTCCGATTTATGGCATTCTAGATTAGGACATGTTAATCTAAATGCTATAAAAAGATTAGTTAATCTCGATCTACTTAAAGTAAATGAGTTTAACAAAACCAAGTGTGAAGTTTGTGTTGAAGCAAAATTGGCTAAGCAACCATTTCATTATGTAGAAAGCAACACAAAACCTCTAGAACTCATTCACACTGACGTATGTGACTTGAAGTTTGTACAAACTAGAGGTGGGAAAAAGTATTTTATTACTTTTATTGATGACTGCACCAAGTATTGTACTCTTTATCTTTTAAGGAGTAAAGATGAGGCGATTGAAGCTTTTTCTAACTTCAAAGCAGAAGCCGAAAACCAACTTGATTGTAAAATCAAAATGGTACGAAGTGATAGAGGTGGAGAATATGTAGCTCCTTTTGAAGAGTTATGTAAGACAAGTGGTATTATTCATCAAACCACTGCCCCCTATTCGCCTCAATCAAATGGTGTAGCTGAAAGGAAGAATCGAACTCTAAAGGAGATGATGAATGCTTTGTTGATAAGTTCTGGACTGCCCCAAAACATGTGGGGGGAAGCCGTTTTGACGGCTAACTACTTATTAAACAAAATACCTCTGAAAGGTACAGATGTAACTCCTTATGAGTTGTGGAAAGGAAGGAAACCTTCCTATAAATACCTCAAAGTGTGGGGGTGTTTGGCTAAGGTAGAAGTGCCTTTGCCTAAACAAGTTACAATCGGACCTAAGACTGTCGATTGTATCTTTATAGGATACGCATTGAATAGTAGTGCATATCGGTTTGTCATTCATAAGTCGGCTGTGCCCGATATGAATGTTGGAACTACTATTGAGTCAAGGAATGCTATATTCTTTGAACATGTATATCCTTGTAAGAAGGATGATAAAATTGAGTCAAACTCTAGTGGTGAAGCAAGAGAAGTTGCTAGTAGTTCTAGAAATGTGGGGGTAGAACCCGATACACGTAAAAGGCAAGCTGTCGATCTTGAAACTTTAGAACCAAGACGTAGCACTAGAGCAAGAGTTGCTAAGGACTTTGGTCCTGATTATGTTGTCTTTCTTTTGGATGAAGAGCCGCGGTCTATAAAAGAAGCTCTTTCTAGACCCGATGGCCCACTTTGGCAAGAAGCTGTCCAAAGTGAAATTGATTCCATTATGCAGAATCACACTTGGGTCTTAGCAGACTTACCCGAAGGTTGCAAGCCCTTAGGATGTAAATGGATCCTAAAAAGAAAGTACAAGGCAGATGGGTCAATTGATAAATATAAAGCTCGTTTAGTGGTTAAAGGCTTTAAGCAAATTGAAGGATATGACTTCTTCGATACTTATTCGCCTGTAACGAGGATTACGTCTATCCGTGTGCTTCTCGCGATTGGTGCTTTGCACAATCTTGAGATTCACCAAATGGACGTGAACACTGCTTTTCTAAATGGAGATTTAGAAGAGGAAATTTATATGGAACAACCTGAAGGGTTCGTTGTACCTGGCCAAGAGCGAAAGGTATGTAAGTTGGTGAAATCCCTATATGGGTTAAAACAAGCACCATTACAATGGCACTTGAAATTCGACGAGGCTATGTTGTCGAATGGCTTTAAGATTAATGAATGTGACAAGTGTGTTTACATAAAGAATACAAAGAATGGCTTTGTAATTGTTTGTCTTTATGTAGACGACATGTTAATTATGGGACAAAACCTTCAAGTCATAAATGACACCAAGCGTATGCTTAAAAGAAATTTCGATATGAAAGATATGGGAGTTGCTGATGTTATTCTTGGAGTAAAGATACAAAGAACTCTTAAAGGGATTGTTTTGTCTCAATCTCATTATATTGAGAAAGTACTTAAGAGGTTTAATGCATTTGATAGTGCGCCGGCAAAGACTCCTCTAGAAGTTAATGTTCACTTGAGCAAGAATAGGGGTGATCCCTGTTGCTCAAGAGGATTATGCTAGAGTCATTGGTTGTCTTATGTATATCACGAATTGTACGAGGCTCCGATCTAGCTTGTCCGGTGAACAAGCGAGTCGCTATACTAGTAATCCTAGTAGAGAACATTGGAAATCTCTTGTAAGAGTTCCGAGGTATTTGAAATACACTCTTAACTTTGGGCCGCACTATTCGCGACATCCCCCAAGTACTTGAAGGGCTACGTGATGCAAATTGGATATCCGACACTAAAGACTCGTTGTCAACTAGTGGTTATGTGTTCACTATAGGGGAGGAGGCCGTGTCGTGGAGATCCAAGAAACAGACGTGCATTGCCGGATCCACCATGGAATCTCGAATTTATTGCTTTAGATAAAGCCGGTGAGGAAGCCGAATGGCTCCGTAATTTTCTTGAAGATATTCCATGTTGGACGAAACCCGTGCCACCTGTGATGATTCACTGTGATAGCCAAGCAGCTATTGGTAGGGCCAAGAGTGGGTTGTATAATGGTAAGTCGAGACATATTCGTCGTCGACATAATACCGTAAGACATTTGATCACGAGTGGGGTTATCTCTGTAGACTATGTCAAGTCTATAGATAACTTAGCGGATCCGCGTACTAAGAGTTTGAATCGAGATCAAATGTATAAGCTCGTAGAGGGAATGGGAGTTAAATCCACACGTTAAAGACGATTATAGTGGATACCCAACCTTGTAGATTGGAGATCCCATGAACTTGGTTCAATGGGAAAACTAAGCTATATGAGTACGTTGATACCACACTCAAATAGTCTATTCCCTAAAAGAGCTCGAGAGTGTTGGTGACTGTCAAGTGGTGAGGTTAAGTCTTTGACTTTTAATGATTCTTGGATGCCTTGAGAAGGTGGAGTATGACGGGATACTCGAGTAAGAATCACCTATGTAAGTGAGAAGTGAGGGCCGCTTCTATGTAACACTTATGAATCCAAAGAGGTTGTCCATGGCCGATGAAAGGACACAAACGTGAGAACGGACGAGGTTGAGACTTTATAGTGTTAGTGTTATTGTCTCAGTATACACCATGGAGGAATAGTTCAAGGCCACATGTCCACTAATCCGCCGGTATGCTCGATAGCACTGACTAAGGAAGGTTCAAGGTCACAAGCCACCTACCCTGATGCTTTATTGTCTCTTGAGGACGTAGCGTGTGTGCACGCATGCATTTGGCTATTTCCACTCATGTGGGGGATTGTTGGAAAAATCGGTTTGGATATATATATATATTAGTTATATATATATTAAATTAAGGAAAGTTAATTAGCATTTATTGCTAATTTAACTTGGGCATAATTCAGCCGTTTTTGATCGCATTTTCGAGCCTCGATATTTATCCGATTAATGATTTGAGATATATGACGTCGATCTACGTTTCGAGTAGATAATTATAGTGTGCTTAATTTCTCGATTCCGATTTTCGGTGAGTGAGAAATAGTGACTCGAAGTTTGGGGGGACAAAACTAATATGTTACCTAAAGTGGAGAAACTTACCTTATTCGGGTTTTGGAGAGTTATTACATTAATCATGTCCCACATCGATTAATGAATAATGTTTTGTGTGGTATTTAAGTCTCTACAATATTGTAGAAGATAACTAAGTGACATGTGGTGGGCGTGCGAGCCTTTTCGCCGACCGCCTCACACGCGCCGCGCCGCACCGCACCGCGCACCGCGCGCCGCGCCGTGCCCGGCCCCGGCTCCGGTTCCGGTTCCGGTCCGTGGACTTGGACTTGGACTTGGACTTGGATCTTGGATCTTGGATCTTGGATCTTGGATCTTGGCAATTGGTCCTTTGGGTGGTCCGTCGGGTCGTTCGCCGGGTCGGGCGGTGCAGTGGACCGGCTGCACTGGATTCCTCTCCGTGGTGCACTGCACCTGCTACACCAGAGTAGTACTTTTGGGAAGGATCTAGAAGCCAACCTTCCATCTCTCCACTCCTCCACTCCCCTGGACACGTCAGCATGCCTTAATTGGCAGGAGTTACGAACACCCTTTCACCTGGGGGGCAGCAGCCTATAAATAGGCAGGTGTTCAGTTCATTTCATCACACCAACACTTGCAACAACAAAGCTTCCATACAAAGCTTGCATTCCATTCTTAGCTCTTAGCTCATCTTAGCTTGCTCTTAGCTCAAGTCCGGCAGCTTACTGTCCTCGCCGGAAAGTCCTTCGCCGGAGCTCAAAGATCTCGCGGTGCTGCAATCCTTGAGACGTCGTCGTTTCATCTTTGGGGACGAAACGCCACAACCGAGAGCACTACCGGGGCGTTTTTCGTCTTGCGGAGAGAGGCCTTCCTCGACTCGACGGTTTTCTCCTTTTGTTGTTTTATTTCATTTTGTTATTTAATAGTTTACTTGTAATAGCAGTTTATAATACCAACATATATTGTTCCATTGATTAATACTTATTGGTTGGGTTTGAGGTGAGGCGTTCGAATCTGGATTGAATCCGGGTGTTTCTTAAGATCGGCCTAGATTTACCGTCCTGCCAACTGAACCGGTAGGGTCTGAAAACATTAGCGACATGCTAAAAATGATTCCCTCCAATGAGCTAAAGGCTTGTGTAATCTATGTATTTTTTATAATGTTGAACTGAACTTGCTAGTGAGAGACTCAATTCTAATATGATTTCATAGCTTATCCAACTGGATGGTTTACCGGTAAGCGGACCAATTCTAATAGATTACTTTGCCAGCCAAACAGGCTATATATAGTACTGATGGAAGTTTTTAGAATGAGCATGGATAAATAAACTAGGTTTCAAAATGTGACAGTCTACCTACGGAGGTAAATAAAAGGCAACAAAATGAGAAGTAAAGAACTCACAATCACAGCATCTCAGTTTCCTTTAAGCTCGCTACTCTGGCATGCTCTCTGTCCTGCTTGAACGTCCAGTACAAAGGACTGTAAAACAAGCTGCACAAACCAAACGGGACTACCATCATGGCCAGAAGCCCTCTTGACAACGCAAGCGCCTCCCTCGTGGAGCCTAAAATAGGGTCGACCGACTTAGCATCATAGCCGTATATCTTTTCTGAAAGAATTCCAACAATGGGAGCAGCGAAAGACGAGAATGACACTTCAAAAGCGCGGTCAAATGCATAGATCATAGTACGGTGTTTGGGAGGCACCACTTCAGCGAACATGGGGCCGTTTGTAGCAGTAGCACACCAGCTGATGGTAAGGCCCATTAGAAAGAGAGTGGTGGCATATGTATAGTAACTGCTGACTTCTTGGGGGATGACTCTGAGAAGGAAGAGTGAGAATGGGATTCCCATAAAAGCACTGAACTGTGCACACATTATCCTACCGGAGTGAGGGTACGCGCGAGACATTCTATCTGCTATTACTCCACCAAAGAAAGACCCCAGTGCACATCCAGCTGCAAACAGACCCACCAAGGTTGCCGAACTATTATGGTCGAAACCTGCAGCAGAGAAGAGTCGGATTAAAGTGAATTGAGTGCAGGTTATAAATCAACAACTAAGTTCCATAAACCAAATTTATATTTTCTCTAGGGCCAATGACAACTGGGAGGCTTGATGTTCAGATGGGTGGTATATTGTGAGGCTCTCTTTTGAACCCTTCGTTTCTCTATATATCCACTAGTTTCGAAAGTTATAATTTAATATAAACAACAGATTAGGGTATAGAAGCGAAACATACCAATTAGCTCGAACCACAAGGTGATGAAAACAATGGCTGTCCAAGGCACTGAACCAACAAGACCTTGTAGAACAATGAATTGGAAGGTTGGAACTTTCACTATGGATTTCATGGCTGACCAGGACTCCAACCATATTGCTCCGGAACTTGTGCTTCTACTGTCTATTAAATTCTCCCTGAAGGAACAAAATCAATGAATTACCAGTCGGAAAAAACTTGAAAAGTATGGAATGGGACTTTAACAGTCTATCCAATTAAAAACATTGCTTCGTTGCTTATAGATATGAGAAATCTATAAATAAAACAAATGCTCGAGCAACTAATGGAAAAATACCTATCAGACATCTTGCTTGCATCATGAGAACTGCTTCTTCTTCTTGGGTCTACAACAAACTGATACACGAGAAATGCAATCAAACAACTCAATGTTCCCATTATCAAGAAGGCACATCGCCATCCAGGAACCCCCCATAAATTGTGACCAGCCATAACGGTAGCAATGGCACCACCTCCTATGCCGCCTACTGTGCCAACAAGATTCAGAAACCCAAATCCAGTACCTCTAATGCCATCCTTATAGCTGTCCGCAATGAAAGACTGTAGTGCTGGTATCACAATTGCAAGGCCAAAGCCATTTATCGCTCTCCAGAATGCAACTTGAATGAAATACTTACTTACTCCAACAGCGGCTGTGGATAAGGCCCAGCAGACAATGCCAACAGTAAGAATTGTAGGGCGATCATAACTGATAGCTAATATACCTGCCACAGGTGATGCCAGTCCCTGCACAAAGTTCCTTATAAAGGTAAGATATCCAAGATCCGACGGCCCAACATCGAAAGCTTCACTGACTTCTTTATAAACAGATGGAAGGAGATTCTCATCAGCACGCTCCATAATTGCAGCCATGTTGATTATAATTAAAGAGAGAGAGATCCCAAAAATTGTTCCTGTTCTGTAGCAAATGAACACACAATCAATAGCAGATGCATAAAAATACAATAAAGGAAAATTTTAACTGTTAAGTTTTAGGTATTCTCTTAACTGATACTTCAATACTGCAGATTGCACAAATATATAGAATTTAAGATCTAAATACTCGTCTCAGCATCGTGTTGATATAGCATAATATTTTTTACTAAGTAATAAGCATTAGCCATGGATAAAAAAACCTATGAAACGCCTAACATAATAGGAAATTATAGAGCTACGGTCCATTTCTAAACCATACACAGATAATAGTGAATAAAGAGATAGAATTGGCAAAGAAGAGAGAGAAGCAATGGAAGAGAGCCATGCATGAAAGAGAAAAAAAAGAAAAACATCGGTATCACCATGACACCAAGGCCACCATAATGCCATCCAAGCACATACTCAGCTAAGTAGATAATTTATGCAAAAACATGGCAGTCAAAGCCATAGGTTGCTTTTAAAACACTGGATCAGTACAAAAAAATGTTCTGATATCTGCTGAAGATTACACAGCAAAGGTATACATAACTTCCAGCTACTGAAAATATCATATATCTTTTCTCCTAACACAAATAAATTTAATTAAGACACAGAGGTGTGCTAAAACATCCCATACAATATATATTATCTTGATAAAATCCAAAAAACTCGAGAACTAGAGGGGATAGCGGGGCGGGGCGGGGCGGGCGGAAGAAAAAACAGATACGGGAAAAGGGCTCACTAACTTGCTCATGTTGCCAATCTTTTGTTTTCCTGGTTTAAATAACCTCCTGCGGAAAATAAACAAGAGCTCAGGTAAGATAGACTTAATCACTAATTCAATGTAGAAGTAACAGATTTTTAAAGCAGAAATAAAGTTCCCCATAAACAACTTACCGGTTGCTAAACATGTGCAGTGATTCAGAGCTTAAAACTCTAGCATTATTCCTAGCCTGAAACTCATAATTTTGAAATCAAGTCATCAATACAGGTAACTTAGACAAACATCAGATAGAAGGAGCAATATCACCACAAATGACCGAGATGTACAGAGTATCAATCGTAAATCAATTCATCATTAGAGATACTAGGTGCCGCAATAGCATATATACCAAATGAGAATAAAGTACAATAAGGCTTTAAGCACAATAGTTATCATTGTTCATTGGGTAATATTTCACCTATAATTTCTATTGTTTTTGGTCTAATATAAATAACCGTGAGTCTTCAAGCCACAACTAAACAAAGACATCGACAATATACACAACACTTGAATATCCTTTTGTCTAATATATCTAATCACGACTTTCCATAAGAGGGTAAAGTAATTGAAACAATTAGATTAGATTTCAGAATAAATACTTATTGAGTTTATGGTAAATCTGATTACTGTACTACTAGAACCTATCTACTAAAAGCATCTACTAACTTCAGAGTTCAGACTTTTCAGTAGGAGAACACTTATTTGAATGAACAGTAAGATTCATACACACTTAATTCATCAACTCATTAATTGCAAAACCACCGAGTTCTGGGGAATTTATCTGGTATGTTTAACAACAGAACCCCAAAAATATACTCCACTAAAAAGGAGCCAAAAACACTTTCTCAAAGCCCGTAAAAGTTTCCAGTTCTACGTCAGGAAATGACGGCGATATTTAGGAATCCTATACCATTAGGTTGCCTATGGATTGAGGGATTTGAGATGCCAGACTTTAAATCGATTCACCCAATTACATCACTCAAAAATTGGTTGAACATGAGAGTGAGTAATTGATTCAAATCATTATAAATCCAAACAACTATCTGAGATTTGTTTCTGTGGATTTCAAATCCATTCGCAAATCACTACATGAAAATGAAATGTACGTCTATTGCAACTTTCGATGCATACTGACTACTGCCACTGGTCAGCTCGAAATCAAAATGAGGCTATTAAGCTTCATCTCTTCATGGTTTCATTATGCAGCAAACACCTCAGGACCAAAATCTCAAACTGTCGAAGCAATTATCTCAACCAGCAGTTGACCGAATGAGATTAACAGAGAAGTTGGAGAGATAAGAACCTCAAAGTCAGGAATCTACCTGAACAAAGCAGGATGCGGATATTGCTCCGATCGTCTTTGGTACAGCGGTCAAACGGCGGCGGACGGCTGAGCGGAGATCGGAGCAGGAGAGAGCGAACGTAAACAAGGAAATAAGACGGGAGTTTGTGCTTCAATAAGAAAAGAGAGAAACGTTCGGTTCAATGTCCTTTCTTTGAGCCGGACCACTCGCCCGCCACGTCAGCACCAATTAGTAAACGGTGAAATCTCCCACTTTTTCTGCTCAAATTAAAAATAAAAAAAATCTCCCACTTCGAACAAGAATTTATTTTCTGTTTTTTCTAATATATTAATTTTTGCAAAAAATCACTTTAGGAATATAAAAGGCGATGCACTTTTAAATTAGATTTCTCGTTCTTACATCGCATTCCTGTAATAATTTGCGATTGCTTTTAATAATTATATTCCTTTTATAGATTTAGATTCCACGCTTTGTTATTACTGAAAATACTAGTAATTTGTAATTTGAAAGGGACGTGCGCATAACTTTTAAAATTAGAGGGAGCAGATAGCAAATCTATAATGGGGATACTTATATGTTTACTTAATTACACTCATGGTCCTCGAATCGGATTGGGCGCATGTTCCCTGCTTGATCCGCCAGCTACTAATCCAGACTCAGTTGAGCGTTGCTCTCTCTCTCCCTCTTCCCCTCTCGTTTGTTTGGTACCACCAAAAGTTGGTTGAAGATTACCAGAAACATAAATGTTATATTGGGGTAGAATTCGAAAATGTGATGTTGAGAGTAGTATAGTGTGTTATCTTGTAATTAAAATTAATAAATTCGAATTCTACCAACATCTACAGGTATGGTTAACTAGAGGATTAAATGATCTATGATTTTGGGTAAAATTTGAGTTGTAGATATACAGTTTTCGTCGAAAAATATAAGATGAATTTGAAAAAAAAATGGATATTAACCTTAAAATACATTAAATTTGAACAAAATTTGATTTTTACACACGATTTTTAAAATGCACCTCAAAATACCTATGTTATCAAACCCGGCCCAGCCCGGCCAGTTGACCCGGTTCAACCGTGACCCGGTGAAAAATCCGGGCCGGACCAATCAAAAACCCATTTTTCCCTTTGACCCGGTGCGACTCGAAAGAACCAGCCGGTCGACTCGGTAACCGGTACTTGGTTAGTTCGGTTGACTAGGAACATTAATAAAAAAAAATTAAATTTAATGTACTGATTTAATCCCTCATCTGAATATCGGATTTCTCATTTCTCTCGTCCTCTGTTCCTCTCTTCCACCCAAATCGCCAAATCTCGTCAACTTGGGTGGCTCCGCCGTTCGTCTCCACCGTGAGCCTGAGCGGTGAATCCCACTAGTTCCATCAAGCTCTGCTTCTGCTCGGCTGCTCCTCTTTTTCAGTTTATGATTTCTGAAGGAGTTCCTGCTAGTGGTAATCTCTCTTTGTATTTGTTAAATTGTCTGATTCTCGTACTGTTTTTTTTTTTTTTTTTTTTTTTTTTTTTAATATACGGGTTTTGTCTTACATATGAGTTTCTTTTATTTGTGGGAATTTCCTTTTTATCTGTGATTGTGGGCGGAGGTGGGGTGGGTATTGTTGCTTTTCTTGATATTTGCTTCATATTTTTTTTTGGTGTGTGTGAATGTTTTGGATCTATGTTTGCTACTATTTAATAGTTTCTACATGTGTCCATTTGATTGTTTTGGTTTGTAATTTTGTTGATTCTTGGGGAGTATGTTTTTATGCTAGAAAATCCTCTACTATTTCTTTTGTTTTCTTTGGATGGAATTGAAATTTAATGTAGTTTCTGACTTAACCTTAAGGTGATCTTAAAAGTCAAGCCATTGAATTATTTATTTTTAGTTAGTCCTAACTATATTTTAGGAATGAGTTAAATGTTTTGCCCATAATGGAGAGCTAGCTAGAAGTTCCTGTCATCTTGAAACTCAGGCATATAGACTGAATTATGAATTCAACTTGACTAAGTTTTATTAGGGATGACAAAAGGGCTCGGATCCGTTGGACCCGACCTGGACCCGCATGCAATGGGGCGGGTACGAGTGCGGGGCGGTTCCGAACCCGTCCCGTACCGGATTCGGTCCAATTCCTGCCGCAGGCCCGCCCCGCCCCGCCCCGTCCCGTATAGATCCGCTGGGTCGTGTAGGACCCAGCCCCGGACCCGCACCGTATGGACCTGCCCCGCCACAAATTAGAATTTAGTAGTATAAAAATGTCATATGTGAGATTCAAACCCGCATCAATAATTTCTTTACATGCACTTATACCGTTTGAGCTAATATTCACACTTGTTAATATTCTACATGTATAACTATATATAAGAATATGACATACTAAAATAAAAAAAATTAATACATCTCACAAAAAATTAGCTTATAAAATATATATATTAATTTTCTAGATTTCAATACACTATATTCAAATTGTAATTACGGGCATGTATTCGAAAATGAAATTAATGTTTTATTTCTAAAATTTAAATTTAAAACTATTTTTTATTTCTAATTTTCTATTCTTTAATTGAAATAGATTATATGTATAAATACAATTATGATTAATGAACAATTACAATTGAAAACTTTTTATAACAAATGAAAATACAATAAATATTAACTTTCTAGATTTCAATATATTATATTCAAATTTCTAATTTCTAATCATGAAAATGTATTTCGAAAATGAGATTAACATTATCTATATTAAAAATAAGTATTCATAAACTAATGAACTAATGAAAAATTATAAATTCACAATTTAAAATTCTTTATGACTAATGAAAAATTACAAAATTACAATTGAATATTTTTTATAACAAATGAGAAAACTACACTCTTATTATTCATGAACTTCATTCATAAGTTCATAAGAATAATAACATATACATAAGAAATTCATACTTTAATAAGAATCATAACATATGAAAGTATATTTGAAAAAATTAAAGAAATATGATGAATAAAAGCTACAAAATATATTTGAAAGATGATTTTGTTTTTGCGTTTTATTTTTATTTTTCATCTGAAATATCAGTCATGCTTACTACAATCATTATATATGATTAAAGTTACTACATTTTTATTTATGTTTTAAATTAAAATTAATAAAATAATACTTTAAAATTATATATATTTTATGTTTATCTAAATTTAACAAATAAGTTTGTTGGTCTAGTGGTCAAGAGTGTTTATAAATTTTTGGATGACCTGAGTTCGAATCCTTGTGCAAACATAATTTTAAATTCATTAATACTTAAAATATTTGCGGGTCCGCACGGGTCCGGGGACGGGTCCTAAATCTGGACCCGTGTGGGTCCACGGGGCGGGTCCGGGTCCAATGATACCCGACCCCGACCCGCAAAATTGCCATCCCTAAGTTTTATATTCCATATCTTCAACACTTATTTGTTGTGATGGTATTTGCATGGTAGTAGACTAGTAGGTTGTCTTCTATAAATTAAAGTTTCAATCTTGATAATCTTTATTAAATTCTTAATTTCTTTGTTAAGCAGAATTAACATGGAACAACCTTCACCTACTGATCAAGCTTCTAAGGAATCTTCATCTGCTTCTGTTGTAAGTTCACGAAGAAATGCTGATTTTGCATATGATCATTACACAGAAATACCATTTAAAGGAAAGAAGAGTACCATTAAATGCAACTACTGCAATCATGAGGTACACGGTGGTGGAATCAATCGTATGAAGCAACACCTTGCAAAAGTTAAAGGTCAAGTAATTCCGTGCTCAAAAGTGGATCCTGATGTTAGTTTCAGCATTAAACAATCTTTGTTGGATATTGAAGCAACTGAGAATGAGAAGAAACAAAGACATTTTTTAACCATAGATGAAGATGAAGAAGATGTTGATGATGTCTCTAATTCTCTTGATAATGGAAAGAATAAAAGGAAAAAGGGCAATATTGCAAGTTATATGAAAGGAAGTGCAGAAATTGATTCTTCTCAACCTAGTATTAGGATGAAGATTCAAAGTAAAGAAAAGGTACATGAAACTGATATGGTAATTGCAATGTGGTTTTATGAAGCATGTATCTCGTTCAATGCCGCTAACTCTCCATTTTATGAAGTTGCATTTGCTAAAACTGCATCAATGGGTCATGGTTATAAACCTCCAACTTTTCATGCTCTAAGAGTTCCTTTACTTCATGATGTGAAGATACAAGTTCAATTATCAATAGATGTCTTTAGAAGTAAGTGCACTGATACGAGATGCACAATTATGGGGGATGGTTGGCTTGATCGAAGTCAAAGACCTTTGATAAATTTCTTAGCCTATAATCAATCTGGAACTACTTTTTATCAAATCTATTGATGCATCAGATCTTATTGCTACTGTTGATAATTTGTGCAATTTGTTTGTTGAAATTGTTCAAATGGTTGGTGTGAATAATGTAGTTCATTTGGTGAGTGATAATGCTAACAATTACAAGAAAGCTAGAGCTTTGCTTAATTTAGAATATCCTTCAATCTCTTGGTCTCCATGTTCTGCACATTGTATTAATTTGATTATGAAAGATGTTGGAGAGTTGTCTATTGTGAAAAGTTTAATCAATGATACTTCAAAGATTACAGTTTTTGTGTATAATCACAAATGTCCTCTTGCTTGGTTGAGGAAAAGACTTGGATGGATAGAGATTATAACACCAGGAACAACACGCTTTCGCACAAATTTTATTGCTTTGAAAAGTCATAAGGAACATTTTATTGCATCAAAGGCTAAATGATCTAGTGTTTGTTCATTATAATTTGAAACTACGAAGCCGGTAAAGACTAATTATTTATATTTCTTTGGTATTGATTCATTTATATAGGAAAATTATTTTATTTACTAACCTTTTGTGCATTGTAGTGGGAAGAAATCTAGATCATATGATCCGATCAATTATGGATGCATAGATCAAATTGAGTTTTGGGTTGTGGATGAAGAGCCAAGTGGAGAATTTGATGCCGATGAACTTGATGCTCTAATTGAGGAAAATCTTTCTACTATAGAAAGTTCACAACCACTTACAGGTTTACTTTTATACTAATAACCTTATTATTTATTAATGTTTGAAAAGATTCATTTTATTTTGGTTTTACATAAATATGTAGGTAACCAAGCGCAAGATTTTGATGTGGAGATGATTAATGAACAAGTTGATTTGAATCAATTGGATGATACCCAATTTCAACATGAAAGATGTCCAGATACTTATGGATTTGATGAATGAAGAGTGGACTTCAAACTTTTTTTTCAATTTGTTTCTAGTTTTCTATAGACATCTCGTAATGTTTGAAACTTTGAAATGATCTTTTATTGTCATTCTTATTATGAAGTTTGGACATGGAAAATGCTAGGTTAATTTTTGGCTTCAAATTATGTTAATATTAGCTTTTCTATATTTTTAAGTTATTTATATTATTTATTAGTATTATTAAATGATATTTAATATATTATTATGTTACACCGGGTTGACCCACTGGTTCGACCGATTGGACCGGTTGAACCACTAAAATTAATTTTTACGGGTCAATGACCGGGCCGGGTTTAATAACATAGCAAAATACATGACTTTTCAATTCGTTAAAAATTGCGGCGAAATTGAATCTGACGGGGCAATCGACGGAGCATTTAAATGCTTAGTTGGCAGAGATATTCACCCGCATAGGAAATTCTGTAATATTTATCACCTATAAATACACGAAGTTTGAGTTTCATTTGGTTTTGCACATGACTTTCAAACTTTAAGTATTATTGAACCATTTAAAAATGTTTTAAAATTGAAATGACTGTCATTCAAATACTCGAGAAACGATGTCGTTTTAGTCATTGATAGATTTGTCCGTGTTGGAATTTTCGCGTTCCATGTTAGCTTTGTGATCTTTTTGATTCATGCGTAATTTTTAACGAAATGAAAAGTCATGTATTTTTTAGGCTAATATATATATAAAAAAACAAGTGTATGTGGTGGCTTTCACACACATTCCCTATATCTGCGTATATGATTAAATAAAATGACTTGAATGAGCTGTTTGCTAAATAAATATTACGAGTTTGTAACTTTTTAAATGTCTTCTAGTTCGAGTTCTTAAAACATAACTGGATTATGAGTAATTTGCGAAAGTAGCAAAGCCCACTTAAAAAAATACAAAAATATTCATTCTTTAAATTTTATATTCGTAAATTAATCATGTTTATGAAAATACCCTCATTTTTCCTTCCTTTAGATTAATTCAATAAAGTCAATGCTTATGGCTCTCGGCACACCATAGGCACACCCTCGGCACACATACACATAAATAAAAAAAATTATCAATTCCTTAGCACTCCATCTTATTCAACAACCACATGTTCCATGGCTTAGAGCAAGTTGTGACACTTCCTAGCTCTCCCTAGGCACTAGAACATGATTGAATTTTTGTTAATTTTTTTCAAAAAATTTATTCGGCCAAGCATGTCTCGGAAATGAAGTTGAGTTGTCCAATGCCAACGGCAAACTTGCCACGACACTCACTCGACTCCCCCTAGGTACTGGAACATGATTTATTTATTTTTTTAATGAAAAATTCCACTTCATTTTCGAGACATGTCGAGATAGAAAAAGTATTTGGTTGAAGTAATTTTTTGAAAATAAATAAATTAAATCATGTTCCAATGCCTAAGGCGAGCCGAGGGAGTGCCACGACTTGCCTTAGGCACTAGAATATGTTTGTGTAGAGCATGTGGGGTGCCTAAGGAATTGAGATTTTTTTTTATTTATTTGTCGTGCCGAGAGCCATACACACGTACTTTGAGAGAATCTAAAGGGAGGAAAAGTGAGGATATTTTCGTAATCATGACTAATTTATTAATATAAGTTTACAAAATGATTATTTTTATATTTTTTTAAGTGGACTTGGCTAAATTGATATATTGATACCTGAATTATGCGCACGTCACAATTGCGTACCTATGAATGAGGTTCTTTCATTAATGATATGAATTTTTAGTCAGTAGTCACGATCTAATTATTTATGACATTTATGTATAATCCAAATTTCGAGAGAATACTTTGACGGGAAATTTCAAAATTAGTTGGGAATTATTCAAAATCCAAGATTTTTTGGTAAAAAAATAAAATAAAATATTGTAATAAGTCTGTGGTCATGTGATGAACCCGTGATTTTTCTTTTTCGGTTGCATCTAAAAATGTACGTACTGGTAAATATAATTCAAATTTGAACTGGCCTCCTCCAGTTTGGGCATGTAATAATTCACTACAAGCCATTGCTCGTCTTATCCCGCATATGGTATACAATCCAAATCTTCATAAAAAATAGGGGAAAAAAAGAAGCATGTGATTATATTTGTATTATACTTTAGAAAAGCAAATCCAAATTATTGGTTATAAACATTGTACTCCCTTCGTCCCGCTCGATTTGTCTGGTTTCTTTTCGGCACGGAGATTAAGATGAGTGGGTAGTTATGGGTAGATGAGTGATTGATTGTGTAGAAAGATAGGCCTCACAAAGAAAAAGTGGGAGTTTGTGTAATAATTACTTTCTTTTTTAGGAAACAAGACAAGTCGTGTGGGAAGGCCCGAAAAGGAATGCAAGACAAGTCGGGCGGGATGGAAGGAGTAGTAAGAAAGCGCATTGCGTAAATTGAATGGCTGAAAATGCAATCCAACCCTTCATAACCATCGAGCCAAATCAGTCCAATCTAAATTATACTCCTTCCGTCCGACTTCATTGGTTTCATTTCTCTTTAACATATCTAGTAGATCCTACAATTTTATTTAACTTTATACACAAAAAACTTTCTTAATATCCTTATAAAAAATAAATAAAATCAATAGAGTGAGACGGAGAAAGTACTATATTTTTTTACTACAAAATAATTTAGAAAGTAAATTAAATATTTATTAATTACGTACAAAATAAACAAATAATTCATGCACGAGTTGAACCCCCAAACTTTTGATTGAGAATTAAACTCATTAGTAATGCACTAAGTACCCATTTTCTCCCTCCGTCTCAATACTTGTGGTTCACTTTCGCTAAAAGAATGTTTCAATATTTGTGATTTATTTAAAAAAAATAATGATTGTGTGGACCAAAATTAATTATCAAAATATCAAATAATCTATAAAATTCATGATAATAAGCTAATAGGCTGATTTAGCCCATAACTCATGGACTTTTTGGTCTAAATTTTAATTGGTCCGTCGGGTCGGGTTATTTAAGCCCAATTACTTTTGATTCTCAAAATTTTATATCCATCCTACCCATATTGGCAACAAATGGACTCGGACCATTTCGGACTAATTTTGACAATTATGACTTACTCGAAAGCTCGAGTTTAATGTAAGATAGGTCGAGATTAAAGGAAACTTAAATATGATTAAAGTGATTTTGTCGGTGAATGATGAATAATTTGTGGAAAAATAATGGCCGAAAGAGTAGTACTAGTCTTGTAAGAATGTTGGAGTTTGGAGTGGTTGTGATGCAACACAAAGCACTAGACTGAGGCAAGTGACAAATTGGCTTCATTCCCACAAACTATCGCCAAGATATGGTCTTTGAGATTCCTACACTTCACGACAAAAATTACCACGTATTGACAAAAACCATCACATCTTCAACCCGTCCTTGTACCAGTCAAACTTCACACGTCACTTGACTTCAAACTTCAATCTCTCTCTCTCACACACACACACATGCACATATTGCTCTCCATGCCGGCAGAATCTAGTTAAGCAAAATAAAAGGGCCTTTTAAAACGGCCACCTTAGTTAATCTTTTTTTACTTACAGTTTTTAATCGTTTCTGGGTCAATTGAAGACTCACAGAAATGCTAATTGGAGGGGGTTTTGGTGACTGCGGTTTTACAAGGGTCTGAGGTATGTTGAAGGGAAAATTAAAGAGAGTTGTACATGAAAAGGTCCCCCCTCATCTGATATAAATACAAACATGCTGCACTGCAACAGTGCTGGAGGGTCCCCTGCGGAATTTATTAGAGAGAGAGAGAGAAAGGAAATTGAATTATTATTTTTTTGGCATGAGAAATTCCCACCATATGTTGGTGGTGGTAGTGAGTGCTCAATGGCATATTTAGAAAATGTACAATCAAAACCCAGAGCACAAGGGCGGCGCCGCCGCCGGACCTCCGCCGGTCAGCATGAGCCCTAGAATCTCCTTCTCCAACGACTTCGTCGAATCCTCCCGCTCCCATTCCTCCCACCCCCACTCGCATTCACGGCCGCCGCCCGCTGTCGCGTACCGAGACGCGCCGGTGTCTTCCGATTTCGAGTTCTCCGTCAGCAACAACTCCATGATCTCCGCCGACGAGCTGTTCTTCAAAGGGAGGCTCCTCCCTTTGAAGGAGGGCTGCAGCAGCGGCGGAAGTCAGAAAACGACGACGCTTCGTGATGAGCTGCAGAATGAGGAGGAGAATGGGGAGAGCTTCTCGTTGAGGCCTCCGAAGAATCCGGCGAGGTGGAGGGGCTTTCTTGGCCTCAGAAAGTCTCACATTGGGTCAAAAAAGTCTTCGGATAAGTCTCTTGACAAGACGACGGCGTTTCATCATGATGATGCCCATTGCACCAAGAACTCCTCACAGGTTGGCTTCTTCTTTCTCTCTCTCTCTCTCTCTCTCTCTCTCTCTCTCTCTCTCTCTCTCTCTCTCTCTCTCTTTCTCCTCTCTCTTCTCTTCTCTCCCATTGCTTGCTTATGATGATTTTTGAATTGTTGTGTTTGTAGGAATATGTTGATTAATTAGCAGCAAACTAGAATGGGAATGGTGTGTTGAGAAATTTTGGGGTTGGGGGAGAGAGAAGGTGGAGAGAGGGAGGAGGAGGAGTTCTTGTTGAGGTTTGTATTAATCATGTTTGTAATGTGATTGTATTAGTGAAGTTGGAATCTGTAGTTGATTTGCAGTTTTTATTGTAGCTTTTCATCTCTTGTTAATCTTAGTAGAATTTGCTGATTGTTTGTTGATCAGCTGGTTTTGACCAATGCATTCATAGTTTTTGTTCTTGCAATCATTTTTTCAAGATGATTGAGAATCTAAGTAGTCAATATCTATCCACACACCCACACAATTGTATGTATATAGTATAATATAAATATAATATAATTATTATATATAAAGTGCATGCAATCTGAAATAGGAGAATCAAAATATCTTGAGATACCCATAACATTAATTGCAATAGTTGGATTAGTAATGAAATGAAGCGTGAAAGAAGAAAGGGAGAAGGTGGTGAGAGTCAACGGTCAAGATGACAGCTAATATCACAGCTGGTGCGTGTGGCAGAGCATCACGTTGAGGGTTGGGAAAATTTTAAAAACAAAGAAAGGAAGATTCAGGGGAAATTGAAATTAGAGAGAGAGAGACATCTGACAAAGTGGAAATGGGTATTCTTACATGACTGTAGAGAGTTGGCAGTAAAGTACTCTCGGCGAATCCAGTTTCCCTTTTTGGTCAGAAATTCCATGGACCTTCGTAGTCACTACACCCACCCATCTCACATCCAAAAAATATGTCTCCTCTCAACTAAATTCCTTTAAACTCTCTCTCTCTCTCTCTCTCTCTCTCTCTCTCTCTCTCCTATGTATTGTATTAGGTGAGAAATGAAAGAATAGCATATATCCTCGAGTCACTTTGAATACACTTAGACTGCCATCTCCCATCCTTCGGTTTTGAGAAACTAGATAAGGAATTTGGTATTTGGACCACTACAAGCCTCCTTCATCATACAATGTCACAAGGGAATCTTTTCTTTAAAAGAAAAAACAAAACAAAGAATTTAGAACTTGGGAAGAAAAAATTGACCCGAGATCCAGTTACTTCACTTAAGAAATAGAAGAGATGTCAACCGGCAACCTTATCTGAAAACAACGATTAGTGGATAAGTCAAAGTGAACTTATGAAGAGATTATTAGCTATTTTGATAACTTTTCTCAAACGAGTGCTTAATGTCATGCGCCACATGTTCGAGAGGGCCTAACGGGCATATGCGGAGCATTGGGCCAATTGAACTGGGTTTTACTAGAAGTTAGTGTTAGACTAGGCTTCTAGAGTTTTCCTTTTGGAGACTTGAAGATATGTGTAGAACATTCTATATTGTATAGAAGAATCTAGAGGATTGATGTAGACCCTTAGATTAGATTGATTTTGGCCGTCCATTCAAAGAGCGGTTGCTATAAATAGCCTTGGTAGGCTCATTTGTAAATCATCAAATCATCCAAGTTTGAGCAATATATGTAATGGCCCGTAAATTTTATATATTACGAAATCAATATTTAAGCCTTAAGAGCAAGTCTAGTATCGCATTATGTATTAGAATATCGGCATGCATGTATAGTGTACATATGACATTATACATTAGTGTCACCTTAGATAATCGCGGTGCGTTATTCGACTAAACTAGTATAAGCCGATAATAAATTCGTACCAAGAGAAATTTTCAAGACAATAATATAATAAATTATGTTACCATTAGAACGTAGTTCCAATTTGTGACATTATAGGTACCATTATATGAGTAATTAAGTCACTACATGTTTTAATTAACACCTAAGCTACTTTATATATATATATATATATATATATATAGGGGAAGTGCAAGAATAGCCAAATCACAATAATTAATTACAAAAATAGTCAAGTTTTTACCATAAATGCAATAATAGTCAAAGTACATTTTCACCCCTAAAAAACATGTCTAGCTACTAGTATTATATATATCATGTAATCATTACTAATGTTTATCCTTAAATCATTTATGTAATGTTATAAATAAATCAAGATATTTATAACATTTACCTAATGTTATAAATAAATCCTTAAATCAAGATAATCACGTTATTTATGAGATGACAGAAACTTGTGTGCACCATGTTGCACATGCAACATGATCCAATTACCCAATTTTGACCCGCTTTGACCCGTGTTTGACCTGTTGACTCGCTTTGACCCGTGTTGATCCGCTGATGTCAGCATGACATCATTAATCCTTTTTTTATTTAAATTTTTAAGTTTTTTTATTATTATTTTTTTAATTTTTTTTTATTTTTTACGTTTTTTTTCCTCTTTATTTTAAGGACGGACGTGTCACTCTTTGCATATGAAAGTGTCAATCGCAACAAACAAAAACGTCAATCGCAACAAATTTTTTTTTTTAAAATTTAAGATTTTTTTTCCTTTTTTTTCATTTTTTTAACGTTTTTCCCATTTATTTTAAGGACGGGCGTGTCACTCTTTGCATACGAAAGTATCAATTGTAACAAACAAAAGTGTCAATCGTAACAAACAAATTTTTTATTTTTTTTTGATTTTTTTGATAAGTAAGGCGTGTCATTTGTAATGAATAAATGTTTTATTTGTTTTTTATTCAAAGTGTCAATCATAACAAACAAAAATATCATTTGTATTTGAATAAAGTATCATTTATTGACTATCAATTATTTTTGAAAAAAATGCGATTTGTTTCGAAAAAAGTGTCAATTGTGTATGAAAAAAGTATCAATTGTCTACGTTGTTTGTGTCAATCACGACAAAAGAACGTGTCAATGATGAGTAGAGTGTATGTTTAGGTCATAATTCATAATAGAGAGTAGAGTGTTAATTGTCACTGTTGTCCATGTCACTTATGACAAAAGAACGTGTCAATGATAAGTAGAGTGTCTGGTTAAGCCATAATTCACAGTATCAGAGCAGAGTGTCAATTGTCTCTGTTGTGCGTGTCAATCATGACAAAAGAACGTGTCAACGATGAATAGAGTGTCTGTTTAAACCATAATTCACAATAGAGAGCAGAGTGTCAATTGTCTATGTTGTGCGTGTCAATCAAGATAAAAGAATGTGTCAATGATTAGCGAGTGTCCCGTTTAAGCCATAATTCACAGTAGAGAGTAGAGTGTCAATTGTCTCTGTTGTGCGTGTCAGTTATGATAACAGAGCGTGTCAATGATGAGCAGAGTGTCACTTTAATCCAATAATTACACAATAAAATATGAAGCATAATAACGAGAAATGTTGCCCAAAGTGTCAATCGTAATAAACAAAAGTGTCAATTATAATCAAGGAAAGTGTCACTTTAATATCATACGAAACCACCGTTAAATTATTTAATCAATAAAATATAATCATCATAGTAACAAAAAATGTTACGTAAATTATTTCTAGAAAAATAAGGAGCTGGTTTGGATTTAAAGAGACCACCAAATCTCTGTTTGGAGCAAGACTAATAGGGAAACAACTCTAAGGTTTAATTAGACTAAATATCCTTTTAGGATTCAAAGTTGCAAGTCTGTTTGCCATGAAATCAATGAGATCAGTCTTCTTAAAGAAATATGCAGACGTATTAACTACTGGAGTAGTTATTGCATCAATAGCAGTGCCACAGTCCAATCTTTCACCTGCTCAAATTAGCAAATCCACAATATTTTATAGAATAGAGATGATGCTTGCTACACAAAGATCAAAAAGCATAGTGGATTGTACACAGGCAAGCACGCAAAATTCAGAGTTCAGAAATTGATAAAGAATGAAACACGTAATTACTACGTGGTGAATTAGCTTACCAGCATGAATCGCAACGCTGCCATCCGAATTAAAAAATGAAGCGTATTTAAATTTAGGCAGATCTTCTATCTGCACATTCTCATCGTTACAACACGGATCCTTCGCCAGAAGGACCGCACTTTCAACACCAGTCTCAAACTCGACCGATGCTACGTCGACGGCGGTTGCGTCGAAGAATCTGAGGCGCCTTGGCTGTTTGACCACGAAGTTGCCACGATTTGCGCGACACCAATGTTGCTGCAGTTTCTCAGGGACTTGACGCTCAACTGCCGCACGAAATTTCAGGGCGGAACAAACGGTGGCGGAGAGAGCGGAGGCGGAGAGGAGAGAGAGAGAGAGAGAGAGGTGGGGAGAGAAGGGCAGAGAATGAGACATTGAAGCGGAGAGGTGGATAGCGGATTTTAGGGTAGAGTGGAGAGAGAGGTGGCAGGGAGAAGGAGGGGGGAGGGGAGGGTTTAATTTTTAATTTTTTTTAATTAAATATTAGACCGGGTCAAATCCGGATCAAATTGGGTCAAAATTAATAAATTGGATCATGTTGCAGATTTATTACAAGTGATGTCATATAGGGTTATAATGGACTCAGTGACTATTTTTGCTATTACTCCTATACAATGGCTATTTTTGCAATTACAACATTAGTTTTGACTACTTTTGACATTGCAGTATATATATATATATATATATATATATATATATATATATATATATATATATATATATAGGGAATGGATCAAATGAGAACCAATCCCTATATGAGAACTAAGAACTAATCTAGATCATTTATATATTTTAATCTGTGGTTGGTATTGAAACTTTATTTAATACATTATATTCAATGCAAAAATAGTATAAGGTTATGATTGTAACTTTCAATTCATATGGTAATTAATGAGTATTCTATATTTGGTGATTTTCTTTATTTAGGAATTTTATCCAACGTTTTTTAGGTAAAGTAAATCCAATAATTTTGATAATAATTACGCTAAACAAGGAAAGATCTAAGAAGTAATATTTGATAATGTTTCGATGGCATTAATATTTAATGCATTTCTATAATAATTCATATAAATTAAAGTAAATATTACGACATGAATTATCGTAATAATTCTATGAATTATTATTAAATTCATAGAAATTTAATCATAATTCATAAAAATTTAATAATAATTCATAGAAATTAAAGTAAATATTACGATATGAATTATTATAGAATTGCATTAAATTAAGTGAATCAGTGCATCTATTCATATCCATAATACAATTAGTTCAAATATTTTCTTATAATGCATAAAAAATTGCATTTTATATATCACATTAAAAAAAATTAAATATTTATCATTCATTTTTTTCATAGATATTTAGATCTCAAATGCTGGTTTTATTGTATAATTTAAGTAGATTATTATTATTCAGAATTGTTATTCAAATGCATAAGTTAGGAATACTTATGCATTAATAATGCATATATATGCATCAAAGTAATATTTGTGTCGATGGACCTTTTTCAAGCTATTAAATTGATTTACGGGAATATGCATCACATTATGAATAAGTATGCATCGAACAATGCATACATATGCATCACATGAATAATTTTTTAATTTACATTGTACACAGTAACTAGTCTATCTTTTATTTTTGGATATCTAATTTTTTCTACGATGATTATCTTTAATTTCCCTAGATATTGCTTTACATTAATTAGAGATTATATACTAATCACAGTTTTACCATAAATAATATTGTAATTATAGTATTTTTTATATTTAATCAATCAATCTAAAGATAATATTTTATTAAAGATTTATTAAGATTCAATTAAAATAAGTAGAGATAATGTAGTTTATGAATCATAAATTTTCATTTGATTTTTTTCTTATAAAAATTTGAGTAATAATGTTGTTTAAATGATGCATATTTTATTATATGTAGAGTCATATTTCATTGTACGTAGATGCATTATCGAATTAATTATTCATCTATTTTCATGCATCAACTTGCTGATAGATTATGCATCAAAAATATATTTTATTACCGAGTTATTATGCATCAAATAGTGTCAAGCTATTATGCATCAAATAATATATCGTGTTGTTGGATTGACAAGTTATTATGCATCAAATAATATATCGTGCTGCATTCATGTAATCTAATTATGCATTAAATGGTATGTAGAAGCTTATGCATACACATGAATGAATCGTATTAAATAAGTGATAGTAACATTAGGGTTTCAAAATTAATATTATTTGAGTAGTTGAGATCGGCGATTTTAGAAAACTTTTCACAAATGGAATGTTTCACAAATTAATGTTTCAATTTTACCCATATTAATGTTTCGAAATTAATATGATTGAAATTAATGTTTTCACAAATAGAATGTTTCAATTTTACCCATATTTTTTGTACAGATTTGCCCTTATGCAATTATAAATTAATTTAATATTTTAGATTTTGTTGTAAATTTAACCGTAGATTGAAATAAGATCTACGATCTATAATGGTTCCTAATTCTGATATAGGGATTGGTTCTCATAGGAACCCTACCTTATATATATATTGAAATGGTTCTCTTGACTTGCATAGGTAGTAACTACATTAGATAGATGAACCTTGCCTCCCACTAGGGAAACACCATGGAAGCCATGAGGTAAGCCTACACACACCATAGTAGTAGTGCATGATAGGACACTATTCATTTTCTTCATCAATCCCTTACGTGGCTCACATGCATGGAGGGAGGATAGGCTAGGAGTTGGTCATCTTGGCCTTTGTTCCTTTAAATACTTGTTACCATCTAGTTGACTCCACACCAAAGCTCAAACTCAGTTTACAAAAGCAAGATCTCCTTTAGCTTATGGCATCGGCTTTGGGAGGGAAGCAAGTCTTAGGAGTTCTTAGTAGCTAGTGTAATACATCAAGTAAGTATCTCTTTCACCTTGTGATATTGTACTCATTTTCTTCCTTTTTGCGACGAACGTGATGTTCTTTAGATATGATAATGTCGATCTTGTTGTTGATGAGTTGAGATTTGGCTTGAATCGTGCATGCATGAAGGGATATGGGGCTGCATGTGGATATCTTACCATAAGAAGTAATCCTCTTGGTTTAATTTCTCAATTATGTTTCTCACAACTCAAATGTTCTTAGAGATGCATTGCATGTTACATGCATAATGTTTTCTAGGATAATCATGTAGGGTTATGATATATCTCACATAAGGTCCAATAAGGATAGCAAGATCTTGTTTAAAATCCGATTAGAGTAGAGAGATTCTAGGTAGAGCGTATTTTTGAGTTTTACGATTTCGCCATGAGTTTCAAAGACAATTACCCGATCTTCTGTTACTTAAAAAATTCCAAAAAAATTATAGAGACAAACTTTAGGATGTCTTTAAGATCTCTGTAAATTTTGGTGATTTTTGGACATGTTTTTATATTTTAAAAAAATTTCACTTTTACACTGCCGAAAAACCATGCACTCGGAATAGATCTTAGTAAAATGTTTATAATTCATTCCACAAAAATGATCTTGACTTGATTATTTTTCCTAAATACTCTACACACGTAGGGCTTTGTAAACATATTTATTTTGTATTTTTAAGCTATGCATGCAAAAGCAGTTTATTATAAACTTTCGGTAATGGATTTTGGTGGAAACTATTATGTATATTCTGAAGCCGTCACTTATCCATCGAGAGAGAAATTTTGATATGATATTTATATTATGTCCCCTACGCGTGTGTTAAATCTTAGAATTTTTAGAGCACTCTTGGCCCCACAACTCGTAGCTAAACTATAGTAGGACATAAAGTGTCCCTGTTAGTACAGTGAGTGCTATTTTGGTGATAACTCCTGAAAGACTTATTAATTTGTTACGAAACCAATTCCAGTATAAACTAGACTTATTAAGGAAGATATATATAGAACATTAGAATTTATGGAGTGAAACCATGGTCCGTGGAGTTCTTTCAAAATAGGCCTTCTGCTTAAGTTTAACAGATTATAGCTACAACATTGATCTAACCTAATGACTATTAGGTATCGTTATATAAACCCTGAATTGTACACTTCCAGTTAGTTCAAGTTGTTAAAACTTAGGATATTGTTGTAGGACCTATCGTGGAAGAGCAATAGCCTCGGTGTCGGGAATACGCGCAGATCAACTGTTGGGTGATGATTCTATCCTCAGCGGTATTAGATATAGTGGGAAATGACTCAGTCTTCTGTGTTGACATTTACTCAGTAGCCTTGTGCTCTGAAATAGTTTGAAGATTTGAATATCCCAAAACCCTATATTGATTGGTGAACCTTTAAGTTGTAATCTGTTTTTTGTCTTTGAGGTTTCAGACTCAGCAGACCCTCTGCTCTGGCTCAGGCATTCAGTAGCTTATCCGCCTCGGCACTGAAGTAGAAGACTCGCAATATCTTGGACTCAGCGGGAGCGAAGATATGCGAAAGTCGGTTGAACCGAACTCAGCGAGAGTAGTTCACTGCACTCGAGGTGGTCTTCCAGAGAGCCGACTCAGCAGGAGTTCACTACTAAATCAAAGATCAGACTCAGCAACGGCCAGACAGTCTTCTGAACTGTCAGATCTTTAAAAGACAATCAGCATAGTTAAGTACGAGGAAAAGAGAAGTCAGCTTCAAATCTCCTTGAAGTCTGTTCTGTCTCAACCACCTTCCGAACCTCGGCCATGACAAGCGGACACCGTCCTACACCTACTAAAGCCGCAAGTCAACAACTTTCCGAAAATGGAGGGAAAGGACACTGCCACCATGCTACAAAAGAGCCGTTAGCTACCCAAAAGAGAGAGACAAAGGATCATCGTCTCCAACGGATCTATCCTAATCTCTTCTCTATAAATAGAGGGATAAATCAAAATTTGAAGCACACGAGAATACGAGCACACAAGCAAGAACACTCAAAGCATTCAAACAAGCAAATTCGAAAAGCCTAAGTTCTCCGCAAGAAGTTCGAAGAATTCATCTCCGGCGAAGAACTACATTCTAGCTCTTAGGGAACCAAGCTGAACTGATAATTACAACCTCTAGTATCCAAACGACGATACACGAACCCATTGCTATACTCAGCTGTTCGTCGTTCTAGAGCCACCTTCTTGTTTCCTATCCCTCTAACCTAAGCTCAATAGCATATATCCATAACTTAGACGAAGGAGTTCATCTTTGAACTAATCCTTATTGTAAAGGACTCCTTCACAGTTGGAGAGTTTTTCAAACGCTTCAGTTTGATAACCTTGTAAACTGAGACTTGCTCAGTATAAATCTCAAGACCAGTGTTTGTCCAGCGAACAAACCAACTGAGACTACCTCAGTATAATAAATAGCTTCCTGATCTTTCGGGACAGTGAACGTAGGATTTTTGTGTCCGAACCACTTTAAAAATCTCTGTGTCTTGTGTTCTGTTTCTTTTCACTGTTGCATTGATTTAACTGTTCATACTGAAAATATTCTTTAAATCATTCAACTGAGTTTCAGCGAACTTAACAGACTGTACTAATCTACTGAAACTGTTTTGATAAAAATGTTTTTCTCCCTCAACTGAATTTGGGCCTACATTATTCGGCACCACTGAACTCTATCTCGCAAGATGCCGAATTCCGACTCTCGCCGGCTAGCGGATCTCGGTAGAGTCGGTCACTCGCCAACACGATTCGGAACGGCTTATGCCGTCTGCTGAATTTGTTCAGTACGACATCATCCTGAAAAGGACTGTTCATGTTTAAGTTGAGAAATCGAGTTTCAGGTGTATTCACCCCCCCTCTACACCTGAACGTGCTCTCGGGACCAACAATTGGTATCAGAGCAGGAGTTCTCCAAGACTCTTGTTATTCTGAAACTGGTCTACTTGAACGGATCTGAAAAACGTTTTCATTGCATATCATTCTTCATTCATATCACTATTTATCATGTCTGATATGTCAGGTATAAGGATGGTACCCATGTTCTCAGTAGAGAACTATGGCGTATGGCGGGTCAGAATGGAGGCACATCTGACCTCCCTCCACGACAGCATGACGGAAGTTCTGGAAGACGGACCTATCGTTCCTATGATTGATAGCGTCATAACCCAGACAACAGAACAAGGAGGAGGGATGGTGACTGGTGACAAGATTCCTAAAGACAGAAGTCTCTTCACCCCGGAGGAGAAGAAGCTTCACAACCTCGACCGCGTCGCTAGAAACGCCATACTGACCACTCTGAATGACTCGTACCTCAGAAGAGTTCAGGACTGCAAGTCCACGAAGGAACTCTGGGATGCTCTAGTGCTACTGAGTCGGGGGACTCAGAAGATCAAAGCAAATAAACTTGCGCTTGAACTCCAAAAGCTGGAGAGATTGTCGCTCATGCCTGGTGACACCATTGAAGATCTCAACGTCGGATTCACGGATCTGATGAACTCTATTAACGGGCTGGGAAAGACATTCTCAAACCGAGACATGAATCTCAAGATTTTGAGGGCACTGCCAGACGTCACTGGACTCCTTTTTCTACTTTATTATGTCATTCTGATTTAGATATTGTTACTCCTGACCATATCTTTTCAGAACTTAAAGCAGAAGAATTCGAGTTTGGCTTACCTCAAAGGAAGCAGCGAGCTGAAACTGACACCAAAATCGACCATGCTTTCAAAGCATCAGTCAGCACAGTAGCTCCAGCGTCCAGCAAGGCTGAACCTTCACTCAGTGATATACAAGAAGGAAATCTAGCCAAGAAATACGTACTGCTTGCCGTGAAATACCAGAAGGAGAAAGAGAGGCGCAGAAAGCTCTCAAGAGTTGTCAGAGACTCTAAGGGTAAGAACGAATATACACCTAAGCGCACTCCTGACTCACAAACTTCTGAATGTAGGAAACAAGATGACTCAGCTCAGTCGAAAGACAGCGAAAACAAAGATGAGAGAGTCATGACCTGTTATAACTGCAAGAAGCCAGGACACTATCGCATGACCGTCCCGAGCTCAGATCGCTTGAACGAGCAAGACGCAAAGCTCGAAGGGAGAAGTTCATCAAGAAGAGACAAGCATACATTGCTTTGGTGAACTCTCGACGACTCGAGATGAAGTCGATTCCTTCATGATTCATCAGATGATGAAGCAGCCTTCATGGCCTTAGAGCTTGAAGATGAAGAAAATACTGAAAAGTGTCTCATGGCAGGAGAAGAGGATGAGGTAAACTCTCATGAACCATTTAACTCCTCTTCACACTGCACACACGACACCCTTTCAGGTGCAGATGAGAATTTAGACATCGCGATCGCATATGAAGAACTACTCGACGAACAGATTCATATGAGTCTGCAGCTCAGTAAGACTCTTCAGGAATTGGATACCCTGAAAGTGGAGAATCAGAGACTTTCTCAGAAGAGTCAGGTTGCTACTGAGTCAGAAGGACTTGTGTTGAGACTCAGGGAGGAGATAAACTCTCTGACGGCCAAGTCTCAGCATCAAGAAGATCGGATTTCAGTTTTGACCAATGACTTAACTCAGAAGGATACTAAACTGAGTCTACTGAAGCAAGAGCTATCAGGACTTCAGACCGAGCATGAAATGCTGAAGAAAAGTGATGATGTCTGGAGGAACCTGATGACAGAGCGATACATGGACGCTGAAAAGAAGCTGGAAGCTATGCTAGCAAGCAACAAGCCCAAGCATTGTAAGGAAGGACTTGGATTCAGCCAGGGAACTTCCTCATCTGCCCCCGTATGCTCAGAAACCCGGCTAGCTGATAGGTTTCTTCGAGGGGAGACCATCAATGCAGATATACTAAACCCCCTAGCCAAGAACAAACAAAAGATGAAGGCACCTCATCCTACTCATCAACAATCTGACAAGAAGATCAGCACCAGATCACCCCAGTTCTGTCAAGGGGGAACCAAAAGCAAAGTGGGCTGATCAGTATGGATCTCCTCGGCTGACACATCCAGCTCAGTATGGATCATATTACTATGATCCAATAGTCAGGAGAGGATCCAAAAGTCAGAGAAAAAAGAAGAAAGCCGTGTAGAATGTAAAGGTCAGCAGTCCACCCACTCAGAAGATCTGGACTCCTGAACCTGAAAAGCCTCATAAGTCAGCAGTAACCAGTCCAGTGGTTAAATATGTTGACACAAGTGGAAAGAAACTGTCTGAGACCACCAGGGTCGTGAGACAGATATGGGTTACCAAAACTAACATCTAAGGACCCAAAATAAAAAATAAAGGGTACCTAAATATAATTCTGTTTTGCAGGTGCACAAGGACCCTTGGTATGTGGACAGCGGATGCTCAAGATATATGACGTACCAAAAGGACTTGCTGAAGAATTATACTACTGAAGAAGGACCCCGAATCGAGTTTGGAGACAATGCTAAAGGCTACACCAGAGGCTATGGAACACTCAGCATTCGAACTGCAACAGTTCCAAGAGTATCATATGTTGAAGGACTTCAGCATAACCTTCTCTCTGTTAGTCAATTTTGTGACAACTCGAATAAAGTGATTTTTGACGCTGGTTTCTGTGATGTTATTGATAAATCTACAGGGAAAATAGTGTTATCAGGTTCGCGCAAGAATAATATCTATGTAGCTGACTGGAACTCAGCTGAACCTGAAGCCTGTTTGTTGGCAAACAATGACAACAAAACGGGATGGCTTTGGCATAGAAGACTCATCCATCTCAACTTCAAAACGCTCAATAAATTGGCTAGAAACACTCTAGCAAGAGGACTGCCGAATGAAGTATTCAGCAAAGACACTCAGTGTGAAGCATGTCTGAAGGGAAAGCAAACAAGGGATCAAAATCTGCCAGTTCCATCTCCTTCCACTAATGGAATCCTTCAGCTGCTACATATGGATTTGTTCGGTCCAGTCTCTCCGGTGACGATCAGAGGCAAGAAGTATGCATTGGTGGTCATTGATGACTACTCGCACTACACATGGGTCATATTTATTGCCAACAAGTCTGACGTTAAAACAGAGTTACCAACGCTTCTGAAAAGGCTCAGTGTCGAGAAGAACACCAAGATTGTCAAAATACGTTCTGACAGAGGAACTGAGTTCCTTAATTTCATGGTGGAGGAGTTCTGCAAAGCAGAAGGAATAGAGCATGAAACATCTGCTGCGCGCACACCTCAGCTGAATGGGGTTGCTGAATGAAAGAACAGAACACTCAATGAAGCAGCAAGAACTCTGCTCGTAGACTCAGGACTCCCAACCAAATTGTGGGCAGAAGCTACTGACACTCCATGTTACACTCAGAACCGATCTCTATTGACAAAACAGCATAAGAAGACACCATATGAACTATGGAACGACAAGAAGCCTTCTTTATCTTATTTCCATATTTTCGGGTGTTCGTGCTTTATCTGAAAACTTTTGATAGCAAGTCAGATCAGGGAGTTTTCTTAGGATACTCCCGGGTCAGCAAAGCTTTAAGAGTATTCAAGTATCAGACTCTTTGCGTGGAGGAAAGTCCTCATGTTGTTTTTAATGAGTTTGCTACTGAAGACAGGAGCAATAACTCTAAATCTGAATCTGAGGACATCAGCGAACAGCTACAGGATCTGAGTTTGAAAGACAAAGTCGAAAAGATCCAGCTATGTTGGGATGATGATTCAGATGAAGAAACTGAAGACAAGTCTACTGAATCTTAACCAGCGGCAGAAGTAGTTGAACAGAGTCAATCCCAGGTAACTCAGGTCGATGAAGAAACCCAAGAGGTGACTGAGACCACTACTGAGAATAACAACTCAGGGGGAACAACTGAAGTTCCTGAGCTAAATGCCCCTGAACCTGGTGACTCAGTAGATCACACTCTTGTAACTGAATTGCTTCAATCTCAGAATAGTACAACTGAAATGCCTAACTCACCTTGAACAAATTTCAGATGAAGAGTTGAGACATCGTAGATCGTGGCTGGATGCTCATACTTCTGACCTAATTATTGGAGATCCTTCAGCAAGCGTAAAGACAAGATCCAGATTCTGTCAGGGAGAAAGCGCCTTATATTCCTGCTTCTTGTCTACTGAAGAACATCAGTCAGTTGAGGACGCACTGAAAGACGCTGACTGGATCATAGCCATGTAGGAGGAGCTGAATCAGTTCACGAGAAACGAAGTCTGGGAGCTTGTTGATAGACCCCGGCATCAACATGTGATTGGAACAAAATGGGTCTTCAAGAACAAGCGTGATGAAAACAACGTCATATTAAGGAATAAAGCAAGACTCATGGCAAAAGGCTACTGTCAAGCTGAAGGAATAGATTTCGACGAGACTTTCGCTCCAGTTGCAAGATTGGAGGCAATCAGACTATTCCTAGCCTACGCAACACATCAAAGATTCAGAGTTTATCAAATGGATGTGAAGTCTGCTTTCCTGAACGGCGTGCTGAAAGAAGAAGTCTATGTGGAACAGCCTCCCGGCTTTCAGCAGGGATATCAAGTATATAGACTCAGAAAGGCTCTGTATGGGTTAAAACAAGCACCCAGGGCTTGGTACGATACCCTATCTGAGTTTCTTCTTTAGAAAGGTTTTCAGAAGGGCACAGTAGACCACACTTTATTCAGAATTCGACTGGAAGACGACCTATTGCTTGTGCAGATCTACGTAGATGACATCATCTTCGGCTCGAAGAATGTCATCATGTGTCAGCAGTTTGAGAAAATGATGAAGGATAAGTTCGAGATGTCAATGATGGGAGAGATGAACTATTTCCTCGGCTTTCAAGTCAAACAATCTGAGAAGGGGACGTTCATCAATCAAGGGAAATACACTCGAGACCTCATCAAGAGATTCGGTTGCACATCCGACAAACCAATCAAGATCCCGATGAACACAAATATGAAGATCAATCTTGATAAAGAGGGAGTATCAGTAGACCAAACTGAATTTCGTGCTACAATTGGTTCTTTATTATACTTAACAGCTACTCGTCCTGACATAACTTATCTTTGTAGGTGTATCGTGCTCGATTTCAGGCGAATCCAAAGCAGAGTCACATGGACTCAGCAAAGAAGATTCTCCGCTATCTACGAGGAACACCTGACATGGGTTTATGGTATCCAGCTGATGATAATATAGAACTAACTGGTTATTCTGATGCTGACTATGCAGGGTGTAGAATCGACCGAAAATCAACTTCTGCAACGTGTCAATTCCTCGGCAGTAAGCTAATATCATGTTTCTCAAAGAAACAGCATTCAGTAGCGACGTAAACTACTGAAGCTGAATACATGGCTGTCGGAAGTTGCTGCGCCCAAATCCTTTGGCTGAGACAGCAGCTACGTGACTATGACGTCATTCAGAATGAAGTGCCGATCTTCTGCGATAGTACCAGTGCCATTGCAATTACTCAGAATCCTGTACTTCATACAAGATGCAAGCACGTGGACATTAGACACCACTTCATTCGTGACCATGTCGAGAAGAAGGATATCAGGATGGAGAAGATCCATAATGACCATCAAATGGCTGATATACTGACCAAGCCTCTAGCTGAAGCCAGATTCAGAGAACTTTCAGTAGAGCTAGGTCTGCTGGACCCTACTGACTCTAGTCAGTAAGAGGATTCAGGAGAGAAGCATTCAGTAAGGGGGATGTTCGCTCTCAGTACTGAGTAAAATCAGTACGTAGAGACAGCAACCATCTACAGGAGGTATCAGCTGACTACGATGTTCAGCTGACAGGTTTGCGTATCTCTACTCAGTAGCCTATAGAACGATTCTGTGCATTTATGATCAGATTCAGCATCGTATTCAATGCCTTAAGAAATGTCATTAAATTTTAACGGATCACATTTAATACACGACATTCTATGCACAAGCATGCTGAACTCTGCCACGTATTTAATGCATGTCGTATCAAGTTACTACTTAGGCTAGTTACAACTGGCTTTTGACTTAGGCGGCTAACATGATCATTACCTATTATATAAAACTCAATCCTAGCCGTCCATCTGAAAGGCGCGTTCAAACTAAACCATCGATATTTATCTGTTTATCTTCTCTAAGATATATATCTGTGTTCAAATCCCAAGATTTTCTGAAATATTCTTGACCTTCTATCTAAACTCTTTTCAAATCTTCAGGAAATCTTTCGGTAATTCTTAAATGATATTTACGTATCGTATATCTTTATCTTTTTATATCCTTAATCGGTATTGACTTATACGATATATGCAGATTATCAAAATGTCAGGAAATGTTGTTCTTGGTCCAGAGAATATGCAAGAGATTTTGGAGAAAGACCGTGTCTGGTGCGAGCCAGTCATGGAGTTCGATGTCTGTGATCTCGATTTCATGAATGAGATATTCTCAGCTCTCCGCGAAACCGGACTCGAAGGATTTCTGACGAGGAAGCCCACCTTCTTCCTCCCGCGTCAGATTGCTGAAATCTATCTGAACACCAAATCAGTAGATGGAGATGTCAGAGGGAGATTCGTCATCCACACAGTAGGCGTTCCCTCACGCACGGACATAGAAGTTAAGCAGATGTCAATCCGAGAAGCTCTTCGGAGAAGCTTCGATTTGCCAAGCGAAGGCGTCACTACAGTTGGGTACAACGATGATCTGATGGATGACTACTTGTCCATTTTCTGCGGGAAGCCAACAGTCTTCAGAGTCGCGTTTCCCAAGAACACCATGCTCCCTCAGTATAGAGCCTTAGCATACATTGTAACTCAGCTACTGACGAGTCAAGCAGGCTCCTTCGATCAGGTGTCCAGACCAAAGCTACAACTTATGATGGCCATCTATGACAGGGCCAAGATCAACTGGACAGCGTTTTTCTTAAGGGAATTTATGATGCAGTCTGCGAAATTCGACAAAGCATCCAATAGGCGAGCGCCAAAGGAAAGCTATTATACGGGTCCGAAGATCTCGGTCATGATCGAAGACCTCTGCACTTCTGACCAAATCACCTTCGCAGATAAGCAGTATTTCAATGTGAAAAAGGTCAGATTTCAGAACAGGGCAGCGGCCCTTCAGCAGATCGGCATCGGGCCTGCCGCTCCTAAAACCACGTCTCAGAAGACCACTCCAACGAAGAAGAGGTCCCCTCAAATTCTAACACCTAAGGCACCAGCCAAGCGACTGAAGAAGGTCAGCACAGCCGTGCCTACTGAAACCATGGCAGAGCCGAGGCAAGTTGCTTTGAACAGCCTCTGCAGCTCAGGGACGAGCCAGAGTCTTCTGAGAAGACTGAGTCAGTGGAGAAAGCTGTCTCCACTGAACGTGATGAAGCAGTGGACCAAGGGGTCCCAGCTGAAGATATCCAGGGTGAGGACGTTCAGCCCCTGGAAAGCCCCTTGGATATCCCACCTCTCAGCAGTCTTCCTTCTGCTGAGAAACATGCGTCTCCAATCGAGATAGAGGAATCTGAGACCGCCTCAGAAGAAGAATCGATCGGGATGGAAGTTTCAGCTCTTAAATATAGAGCATCTCGAGAGATTACGGAACACATTCCCGAGATCGCCGGCCACAACGACCTTGTCATAATTGCAAGGCAGGCGAGGCTCCATATGCTGATCAGGTTCCAGGAGTGGCACAACCTGAAAAGACTAATTATCCATCACTCCTGTGAACAGCTACATGAAGAAGAGCTGCTGATAAGAGAGAAGATTGGATACTCAGAGCCATCTGACCTCGGCACGCTCGAGGATCTGAGGGCGGCTATGCTCGCTTTGCTGAATGAGAGACAACCCGTCTCAGCACCTACACCCTCAGATGGGTCTGACCCCGATGGTCATGACCCACCCCATGATTCAGGCCCTGAGAAGCCTGATGAGGGAACTCAACAGGACAAGGATGCCACTGCATCTACTGCTGACCCTCTACTCAGCATTCTTGGTCCTGGACAGACGGTGGCTAGTACATCGAAGGCAGCTGATCTTGCTCAGCTTCTTCTCCAATCTGCTTCGAAGTAGCGCCCAGCCCAAAGATTCGTCGCTCAAAAACAGTGGTCAGGGCACTGAAGGATCAAGGCACACAAAATTGCCTTCTTGCCCGTGCCGTCCACAAAACTTGGCGACAGTCCACCCAGGCCACCAGCGCAGAGATTCAGGAGCTCAGAACCACTCTTTCAGAATCATCTGCCCCTGACTTCGCCAATATCTTAACCGAAGCGCTAGCCACTCAGAGAGCTGACTTCGACGCTCAGCTTCAGACGATTCAGGAAGGCCAAGCTAAATTGCTTAATGATTTCAAGGCCGCCCAAACCACCCACACTGAATCCGTCAACACAATCTCTCAGGCCAATAAGCTCAGGATGGAAACTATACAGAAGGCCATAGAAGAGACTGTGGAGAAGCAACTGAAGGAATTCAAGGCTGCGGCTGATCTCTCACATAAGCTATACAACGATCAACTGATCAATGAGAGAAACGAGCTGCATGAGGCCCTGACAAAGCTGCAGACGACGCTGGATGATCTGTCAGCCTTCTACAAAAGCTTGAACAAGAAGGTATCTGCTCCAACCCCAACCCTACTTGCTGATGCCAAAAAGGGGGAAAGTTTGGCCAAGGGGGAAAGTCTAATAGAAAAATCAACTAAGGGGGAAGCTTCCAAGGAGACAATACTGAAGGCTCCGAAGAGAGAAAGGTCAGTAGAAAGGGCAACAACTCAGTCATCCGCCCCTATTGCACCTACTGAAACTGGCGAGGCCCAGGGTGTCTCAGCTGTAGCTGCAGCATCTACTGAGACTGGCCCAAGCGGCTCAGGACCCAAAGAAGTCGCTACTCAGGCAACACAGACTCCCCTTGACATTATTAAGGAAGTTGCCGAGTATGCAGACGAGGAGGACTCAGAAGAGGAAGAAGCTCCTCTTCCACCTCCAGTTGCCGGAAAAGGTAAAAAGGCACTGAAACTCCCAACCCCTCCCAATAAGAAAGGATCCAGGAGATATGTTACTCCAGAGGAGGAGGCTCAGATATCAGCTGATGAAAAGCTTGCTAGGGAGATTGTTGAAGCTGAAGCTGCGAGTAAGCCAAAGAAGAAGTCTGCTAAAGGCAAGACCAAGGCTCCGACTGGAAGCAAAAAATCAGCAAGGCTGCCTCCGAGAAAGCTCATACTCAGCGACGAGGCTGATAAAGAAAAGGAGAAGGAGCAAGAACAACAACGAATCAAGCGGACGAGGAAACCACCATAGAAAAATCTTCAACCCCTGCTGACTCAGACGACCAACCACCTCACAAGCCCTCCTACACTACCTTTAAGGCACAGGATCAAGAGATGGAGGAAATCTGGGCTCAGTTAGATAGATACTTATACAGAGGTGAAGAGGCCAGGCAAATAGAAGCAGCCAGAGAGAGGATATGGAAAGCTGATCTTGAAGCTCTCAGACTGCGAACTGAAAAGGAAGCGAGTCGAGGATTCTCCGCCAAGGCTGACATCCCATACAAATACAGAAAATTCAGGAAGCTTACAGATCTGAAGACTCACAGATGGCCTAGAGTGGACGATTGGATCCCGTGGGAACAGACTCAGAGATGGGAAAATCTGAAAGCTGAATTCATCAAAAGGAACTACTTCTGGAGATTCTGGTCTGAAAAGTCCAAGGCAATAGCATATACTGAATGGATTATGCGAGCTGACTTAGAGATGTATGCCAGGCTGCAGAAAGCCATTAATGAGAATGTTGAAGTAAGAGTTCCAGACCCTAGAATTCTGCCTCCCCCACAAAGACTTGATGGATCCATCCACTACGGTGTGATAGAAAAAGAAGTGAAGGATGCTGCTGAAGCCAAGTTTCTTGATGAAGAAGACCCATCAGACTTTGCAGAGATTCTGAAGCTGAGGAAGATTACATATCGGATGTATGGAGTGCCCCTTCTTGAATCTCAATCTCAGAATTTCAAAGACAGGATTAGGCAATTCAAATAGCTTCTGCTTCTGATTTCTCAGTGTATCTTTCTTTCATAGCCTAGCGGAGATGTAATTGTACTGATTTTCTTACATATATAATATCTCTGTTTGGCTTTGACAATTCCTTATTGTCTGAATAGCCGTGTTTATTTATGCTTAACACTCAGAATCACCGAAGTGATTACCGACTCACACACTCACCGTCCGATTACTTATTATCAGTTGTTGCTTAGCTAGATTCCGATAGACTTGCTGTGTTTTTCGGGGGAAAATGTTGTTAAGACAGGGGGGAAATGTTTAGTCTCTGTATATGTTCTGACTTTCTGCCCTGATCCCCTCAGTAGTCTAGGACTTGAAGAACAACTCCACTGATCCTAGTTGTAATATTTTGTAAGGAGCTTTGTTTCTGATAAGTCATTGTGTTAGGTTGTTTAGATGATAGTTTAGGTTTTGGCATCATCAAATAGGGGGAAAATGTTGGGTGATGATTCTATCCTCAGCGGTATTAGATATAGTGGGAAATGACCCAGTCTTCTGTGTTGACATTTACTCAGTAGCCTTGTGCTCTGAAATAGTTTGAAGATTTGAAGATCCCAAAACCCTATATTGATTGGTGAACCTTTAAGTTGTAATCTGTTTTTTTGTCTCTGAGGTTTCAGACTCAGCAGACCCTCTGCTTTGGCTCAGGCATTCAGTAGCTTATCCGCCTCAGCACCAGAAGTAGAAGACTCGCATATCTTGGACTCGCGAGAGCAAGATATGCGAAAGTCAGTTGAACTGAACTCAGCAGGAGTAGTTCACTACACTTAGAGTTGATCTTCAGTAGAGCCGACTCAGCAGGAGTTCACTACTAAATCAAAGATCAGACTCAGCAACGACCAGACAGTCTTCTGAACTATCAGATCTTTAAAAGACACAGCATAGTCAAGTACGAGGAAAAGAGAAGTCAGCTTCAAATCTCCTTGAAGTTTGTTCTGTCTCAACCACCTTCTGAACCTCGGTCAATGACAAGCAGACACCTGTCCTACACCTACTAAAGCTGCAAGTCAACAACTTTCCAGAAATGGAGTGAAAGGACACTGCCACCATGCTACAAAAGAGCAGTTAGCTACCCAAAAGAGAGAGACAAAGGATCATCGTCTCCAACGGATCTATCCTAATCTCTTCTCCATAAATAGAGGGATAAATCAAAATTTGAAGCACACGAGAATACGAGCACACAAGCAAGAACACTCAAAGCATTCAAACGAGCAAATTCGAAAAGCCTAAGTTCTCCGCAAGAAGTTCAAAGAATTCATCTCCGGCGAAGAACTACATTCTAGCTCTTAGGGAACCAAGCTGAACTGAAAAATACAGCCTCTAGTATCCAAACGACGATACATGAAGCCATAGCTATACTCCGTTGTTCGTCGTTCTAGAGCCACTTTCTTGTTCCCTATCCCTCTAACCTAAGCTCAATAGCATATATCCATAGCTTAGACGAAGGAGTTCATATTTAAACTAATCCTTATTGTAAATGACTCCTTCACAGTTGGAGAGTTTTTCAAATGCTTCAGTTTGATAACCTTGTAAACTGAGACTTGCTCAGTATAAATCTCAAGACCAGTGTTTGTCCAGCGAACAAACCAACTGAGACTACCTCAGTATAATAAATAGCTTCCTGATCTTTTGGGACAGTGGACGTAGGATTTTTGTGTCCGAACCACTTTAAAAATCTCTGTGTCTTGTGTTCTGTTTCTTTTCACTGTTGCATTGATTTAACTGTTCATACTGAAAATATTCTTTAAATCATTCAACTGAGTTTCAGCGAACTTAACAGACTGTACTAATCTACTGAAACTGTTTTGATAAAAACGTTTTTCTCACTCAACTGAATTTGGGCCTACATTATTCCGCACCACTGAACTCTATCTGCAAGATACTGAATTCTGACTCTCAGTCAGCTAGCAGATCTCAGTAGAGTCAGTCACTCTGCCAACACGATTCAGAACAACTTATCTGGTTTGCTGAATTTGTTCAGTACGACATCATCCTGAAAAGGACTGTTCGTGTTTAAGTTGAGAAATCGAGTTTCAGGTGTATTCACCCCCCCTCTACACCTGAACGTGCTCTCGGGACCAACATCAACTCAGTGAATTTTGAGGTGGGTAATATTTTCTCTAAAAACTATTTTTGAGTTAATAAGCTCTGTAAATTACGGTTTATCCATAAATTTTTTTGTGCATTTATACTGTTTAATGCTCCTGAGAGATCGATCGAGATCCTTGATTAATCTAAAACATTAATCAATGATTGTGTACACATAGTTAGTTACCAGTGGACTGATCCCACTAAGTGCTAACAAGATATGGGAGCCCCTGAGTTACGACTTTAGGGTCTAGGGTTCCCAAGAAAGTAAGTGGGACCCCTTGTGTTACGACTTTAGGGGCCAGGGTTCCCAAGTAAATAAGTGAGACCCCCTGAACTACGATTCTAGGGGCTAGGGCTCTCACCGTAAGGAGTAACGGTTAAATGTGATATGAATACGCGCATTGAAATGTTTTGTATCCTGGGAGTTGTTTATATTTTCAAAATCCTCCTTGAAATACATATATGATTGGATAAACTATCTTTTATTTTCAAAACACATTTATCCACTGAGTACACTAGTGCTCAACCCCAAAATATTTTCAAATATTTTCAGGTTGAGCTGCAATTGACGACGGGAAGAGCTGGGGAGGGGTTAAATCGTGGACGTTTTTGCACTCTTTTAGAAATAAGTGATTCAAATACTTTATGTTTTGTTAACTTTTGGGATTCTTAACTACTTTTGATTATGCAAAATATATATATATATAATCATTTTACAAATAGTTAGTGTTAAATTATGTATTTTAAAATACAATAATATTCCAGTTTATCCAAAGAGGGTTTAAAATATATTTGATATCTTTCTTTTCGTGGTGTCTCGACTTCTGTGCTCCTACGTGGGAGTCGGGGCGTTACAATATACAAGCATTCCCCAAGAGTTTCTTTCTATTTTCTCTCTAAAAGTGTGTTTGTTCAAGGGTAGGCTGACTAGCAAGCTTCGAGGCGACGTCAAGTTGCTAGTGCCGCGTGAAATTCTGCACATGTGACAGTTGGTATCAGAGCTCCGGGTGGAGCACGGTCCGAGCACATGAGAGAAATGACGGGTATGAGTGAAGCTGTTAATGTGGAGAACGTGGAGGTCGTGAAGCAAGCTAAGGCTAAGAGGACAAATTCTCGGACGTGATGTCAGATCTCAACTCTAGGCTCGTGAGGGTCGAGCTAACGGTTGGCGAAGGACAAGACAAGTTCGACGAGATGTACCAACGCATCGAGGATCTCGACAAGGGAAGGGATGAACTCCGCGGAGAGATGCAAGGGTAGATTCTCTTCAACCGACGAATCAGGAATATCTTCCGCCTCCTCCATCGCCGTCTCCAGCGCTTCCTTCTTCACGCTCTCCGGATTGTGGATGACTATCTTCATAATTCAGACCACGAGAATATTCAGGGTTTCAAAGTGACAATGCTCTTGTGTTTTTCGGGTAGAGAGGGAACGAAGAGAGAGAATCGAAAAGGGACTGCAATAAGTTGAAATGAGCAGAGATTTCACATATCTAACTGCAAACAACGAAATCTTGAGGCGATCTGCAGAATCTGGGTTCAGGAATTACAGGGCGCTATATGAAGTGAGTGGAATGATGGGGCGGCATCCACGATCCCAGGGCCTGGAGCGATGATACCTATCTCCCTATTGATTAATATCGACACCAACGCCAATTCCAACTTTATCCAATTTAATTTCATTAAACTCGTTTAGATTCCGACGATATTCAACTTGTTTACGGCTTCGATTCAACTCGATTAGAACAAAAACAATGCGTAGAAATTGAAAATTATACCAATTCCATAACTTCTTCACATATCCGTTGAATATGGATAGAGTCAGCATTTCGTCTTCAAAAATTTTCCTCTTCCACTTAAATTCGGGTTTTAGTCATTCTTTAGAAATTATGCTACAGAGAGAAAATGAGTGATTTGCTATTTTATTTGTGAGTAAAATATCTTCATACGAACTACTCCCTTTTGTTTAAAGTGATATATTTACTTTCGGCGCGGGAATTAAGAAAATGAATAATAATTTATGATAGAGGGGTAAACGATATAATAAGAGAGACAAGATTTATAAACATGATAAGCTTAAGCGGAAGTGAAGCAAATAATAAAATATGTGTGGGAGGAACAAGCGTAAAACTCCTTTTTCCCCTAATCTATTCTCCTACCACCTATATATACAACTCCAAACACTAATTACAAGGCAATCACAATCGCAATCATATCCAATCACAATCACAATCATATCCAATCACAATCTCAATCATATCTAATCATATCCAATCACAATCGCAATCATATCCTATAATATCCGGCCATAATAGTCGTCAATACCCACCCTCAAGAGGGAGCATGAAGATTTCGAATGCCGAGCTTGGATAACAAAGTCTGAAAACTTACCCGGCCTAAGGCTTTTGTAAAGACATAAGCCAATTGAACCGTAGTGGATACATAAGACGGATGTATCCAATCTGTCGTTATCGCATCCCGAATGAAATGACAATTGATGAGTCAATTTCGTACCTAATTATTTCTGTCCGAAAAGGTCTCTTAACTGTGCAGGTGAGACGTATTTGTTGGCAGTTATGCAGAAAATGAGCTGATTTGGCACGACACCAGGAGATGATGTGGCAATGCAATTTACAGCTGGAATGGCGAGATTTTGAGTGGTTTTGGCCGAAGAAAGGAAGAAAGGAAGAAAGGAAAGAGAGAGGAAGGAAAGAAGAAGATAAGGAAGGATTAGATATTTCCATATCTAATAAGATCCTTTCCTTATCCATCAAGAAACCCTAGATTTGTTCTAGGGTATTATAAAGGAGATGAGAGCACGAAATTCAGAGAGCTTTTACACACGAATACAGCGCCGTGCATACCTTTCCACCCTTGGAGATTCATCCTTTCGATCCGATCACTTGCCGCCGAACCGTCGAAGCCGCCGAACCATCGCCGCACTGCCGAAGCCAATCACTGACCGCCGAGAAGAACACCACCATCCATTCCGTTTACTTCATGAAATCAGTAGTTTAATGTTGAAGAAACAAACACTTTATATTTCGTATTTCAGTTTCGGATATTAGCTTAGTTTCGTTCTTGTTTAATTTTCGGTTCTTGTTTATTTCCGTTTCGTAAACCTGAATACTTTGGTACCTTTAATCTAGTTTCAATTTTCATTTTTAAATTAGTTTATGTTAGTTTAAGATTCTGTTATTATCTGTTTTCAGTTTATAGTTCGTTATCTTTAGTTTAATTTCGTTTACGTGCATGCTAGGGTTAGAGTTACAAATGGTGCATGTTCTGATTTACAGGATGTCTTATCTGTGCAGTCAGGACAGTATTATGAGTAGCTAAACTTTTAGTGGTCCGGCAGGATGTAAACGCACACGTGAATAGTACATGAGGTTTAGGTTCTTATAATTAATCAAAGGGTTTCGGGTTAATTCTGAATTATTTAATCTGGCTAGTAATTTAGGCTTGATCACCCTAGGTTATTTAGTCTGTAGCTAACTTAGTACTTCCATCGTTTCTCGTGGAACAAGGCTAGGTAAGTAGCGAAATTATTCGAAAGAATAGTTGGATTAAACCGGTAGGAGACTATTAGATGCCCAACATACGAGTAGGCTCCTATACTAGGCTCCCTTAGATCGATAAAGCCGTTTAGCTATTAAATCTATTGATTGCCCAACAACGTAGGTTGTAGCTAAATTAGGGAAGTAACTGTTTCGATGCCCAACATGGCGGTTACCGACTAAGTAAGTGGGAGTAAGGATTACGCAGTTTAAGTTACGGTAGTCTATAACTAGTTGATCCATGAGATTAATTCATTTTATGTGCCAAGGATTGGAATTACGTGTGTGTGAATATTCTGCTGGACCCATCTCTTATCTGCCTAGTTAAGACAGTTTTATTTCAGTTTCCAGTTTTTATATTTAATTCAGTTTTTATAATTTCTTAGTTTAGATAAATACTTAACATTTGCGTGGTTGCTAACCAAACCCAAGATAAGTAGGAAAACAATATACCTAGTCCTCCGTTCCCTGTGTTCGATACCCTGTAAACTATACTGATATAATTCTCTATTTTTGCAGGATTATTTGGTGTAATACAGCGATCACCAAATTGGCGCCGTTGCCGGGGAACGGTGTTATCTAGTTTTATTGTTTTCTACTAATCTTTTGTTCTTTTTAGCGTTGCATGAGCAGGTCTTCCAAACCTAACCTCATATTTGATCCAGAGGTCGAGAAAACAGCAAAGAGGATTAGGAAGAGGACAAAGCTGCAAAAGCAACAGATTCTGTCCGAGGCAGAACACGTCTTAACTGCCCAGTCAAAAGATAGAACAGACGCCGGTGATCAGACCAGCGACTCCGAACCAGAAGCTGTTAGGTTCGACAAAACACTTCATAATACTCCAGTAACCAGCTCAGAATCAGAATCAGAAGAGATGGAGGACGAAGTGCACAATCCTCAACCCTTGAGGATGAATACCGGATCACTTGACATGGGAGCGGACCTTCCTGGTCCAATTCAAATCACAACTACTGAGCAAATCGATGTCAAGTTGAATATGGTAGCTGCAATGCCGAAGTTCTATGGAAGAACGAACGAGAATCCCAATTCCTTTTTGGCCTCGTTCAACCAAGTCTGCAATCTGCACAGGCAGGGCAATCTGGATGCATTCAAGCTAAAGGCTTTTCCATTCACACTGCAAGATGGAGCACAAGCATGGTTCTCAAGTCTAAAGCCAAATACAATTACAACATGGGCCCAAATGCGAACCGTTTTCTTGAAGAAGTATTTCCCGCAATCAAAGACAAATGCACTTAAGAAGCGATTTCGGGGATCGCTCAAGAAATAGATGAAACTTTCGGTGCATATTGGGAGAGATTCGGGCGACTTGTTGATAGTTGTCCGAACCATGGCTATTCGGATGTGGAGCTTCTACAGATTTTCTATCAAGGGATGACGAGACGAAGCAAAGGCCATGGTTGATATCGGTCTGAGAGGAAATTTCCACACAAGCCTCTACGAAGATGCAAGGAATATAATCGAAGGGCTTGCGGAGTCTACCTCGCAATATAAAGGGCCGAGACCAACAAGGAGAGTCTGTAAATTGGTCTCATTCCGATTACATGGATGAGATTGATAATAAAGTGGAGGCAAAATTTAGCTTGTTACAAGATAAGCTCGACTTGTTACTCAAGCAGAGCGCTCCTACCCCAAGTCGATCAAATGCCGATCATGCATGTGGAGCATGCGGAGAAAAGGGACATACGTCGCTGCAATGTCCGAGAGAAGAAGTAAACGCCGCAGAAATTGGAGCGGACAACAAGGGGTTCATCCGAATCTCCATTGGAAGCAACCGGGAGGAGCATTTTCACTTTAGGAATCCGCCTCAAACCCAATTTCAAGCAACCATATCGGAGCAACATGGCTATCGGCAGCCATACAATCCTCCTAATCATAACAACTATCGCGAGATGTATAGACCCCCGCACTGCAGGCAATTTCAGCGACGAGAACGCCCGGCCTGCCCGGTCGAACAAAGCAGAGCCCTTTAGAAAAACTCTTGGCCGAGATGGTTTCTTCGCAGAAAGATACCACCGCATTTCAACAACAAATGCAGCGGGAAATTAATCAGACCAAGAAGGATCAGCAAGCTACGATGGAGAATTTGGCTAAGCAGATGAATAAGCTAAGTTCTGCAATACAAGAAATAAAGACTTCCCAAGGACGACTTCCGCTCAAACTCGACTCAGAATCCTAATGCCCACAACCGCAATCGATTACGCTGCGTGGAGGGAAAGAATTACATGGCCCGACTGTACAGGTAAGACACCCAGAGAAGTCAGCAGAGAAGAAGAAGGCTGCTGAACAGCCTCTACCATCAGAAAGTTCAAAGGAACAATATGCTGAAGATCCAGAACAAGAAAGAGATGAGGAGCACGTCCAAACTGGCGAGTCAGAGCATGAAAATCTGATTCCGCCACCTTTCCCCGAAGCTTTAGAAAGGAAGAGAACGCCAAACAAGGAAAGCATGGATTACATGAAGTTGTTCGAGAAGTTGGAAATAAATATCCCTTTCCTTGAAGCCGTAAAGATTCCCAAGTTCGGGAAATTTGTGAAGGACTTCATAGCCGGAAAAGTTCCCAAGTCCGGTAAGGTTTTGTTCGATCACACAAGATCGGCAATTATACGTAAGATGCTTCCGGCTAAATGTGCCGACCCGGTATGTTCACACTGCCCTGTCTAATGGGTGATGTCATGATTAAACAAGCCATGTGTGATCTAGGAGCATCTATAAATGTTATGCCTTTATCTGTATATAATCAATTGGTAGGAGCTAAGTTAATATCCACTAAGGTGATTATTCAATTAGCGGATAGGTCATGCATTGCTCCAATTGGTTTACTTGAAAACATTTTGGTCAGAATCAACAACTTTGTCTATCCCGGCTGATTTTTATGTGATTGATACAAATGATAAGCAAGTTGAAGGAACTGCAGGAGTGTTATTAGGTAGACCGTTTTTAAAGACTGTAAAGGCAATAATTAATGTGGATGAAGGTTCAATAAGTGTGGCATATCATAATGAAACTTATGTTCATAAAATATCTGAAGCACTTAAGAAACCCTACGATCATGAAAATGAGAATGCTTTTTCTACTGACTCCATTGATGAAATTGTCCAAGAATATCTTGAGACGTATGTGGTGCAGGAAAAAATGGAAGTTACCTTGACTCAAGGACTGGACCGAGCAGACCTCGAAGGTATGAGAGACGAAGAAATCGAGAGAGAGCATCTCGGCTTTGTACGCAACTCCGGAACTACAAACCGTCGGCGGATATGTCTCAACGGCCCATACAGGACGCTTCGAAAAGCTGCTGCCGTCAATCATCAAGGCACCAAAACTGGAGCTTAAGCCACTTCCAACAAATCGAAATATGCCTATCTCGGAGAGAATGAGACGCTGCCCGTCATCATTAATAAAGAGCTTGATGAAGATCAAGAGAAGGCATTGTTGGAAATTCTGAAGAAGCACAAGAAGGCCATAGGTTGGACTCTAGCCGATATTACCGGCATTAGTCCCGACATATGTGAACACTCCATCCTCATGGAGCCGGATAGCAAACCTTTCCGAGACCATCAAAGAAAACTCAATCCGAACATGAGAGAGGTCGTGTTGAAGGAAGTATTAAAGCTCTTATCCATGGGTATTATCTATCCCATATCGGATAGCAAGTGGGTAAGTCCTGTACACGTTGTGCCCAAGAAGTCCGGATTCCAAGTTGTCGAGAATGAGAAGAACGAGTTGGTTCCGGTGACGCTTAGTGACGGGATGGCGCATGTGTATCGATTATAGGAAGCTCAATGCCGCGACGCGTAAAGACCATTTCCCTGCTTCCATTTATCGACCGGATGCTCGAGAGACTTGCGGGGCAAGCTTATTTTAGCTTCTTGGATGGATACAGTGGCTATTTCCAAATCCAAGTGCGAGAAGAAGATCAAGATAAGACGACGTTCACATGCCCATATGGAACGTTTGCTTACCGAAGAATGCCGTTTGGATTATGCAATGCGCCGGGCACCTTTCAACGATGCATGATGAGCATATTCTCGGACCTCATCGAGATGTGCATAGAGGTCTTCATGGACGACTTCACCGTTTACGGTGACTCTTACACTTCGTGCTTGAAGAACCTCGACAAAGTCCTAGCTCGTTGTGTTGAGAAGAATTCGGTATTGAATTACGAGAAATGCCATTTTATGGTGACCGAAGGAATAGTACTCGGTCACGTCGTTTCTAAAAGAGGAATAGAAGTCGACAAGGCAAAAGTGGAGGCCATCGCAAAATTGCCATATTCGACAAATACGAATGAAGTTCGTGGTTTCTTAGGACACGCCGGCTTCTATCGGCGTTTCATAAAGGATTTCGCAAAAGTCGCTCAACCACTAACAAACCTACTTCACAAGGATGTCGAGTTCGAATTCGATACTAAGTGTAAGGAGGCCTTCACTATCCTTAAGGGCAAGCTTACAACGGCCCACGTGATGCAAGCCCCGAACCGGAATAAGCAATTCGAGATTATGTGCGATGCTTCGATTGTGCGGTCGGGCGATCTTTGGGACGAGAAAAATGGAAAGGAGAGTCATGTGATATATTATGCATCCAAGACATTAAATCCAAACCCAAAGCAACTATTCCACCACGAAGAAGGAGCCGTTAGCTATCGTCTTTGCCTTCGACAAGTTTCGTTCTTATTTACTTGGCTCAAAAATCATAGTGTATACCGATCATGCTGCCGTCAAACATCTCCTTGCCAAGAAAGAAACAAAGCCGAGACTCATCCGATGGATTCTTCTCTTACAAGAATTTGATTGGGAAGTTAAGGACAAGAAAGGAGCTGAAAACTATGTGGCGAATCACTTGAGCCGATTAATTCAAAAAGACGATGGAGAGCCGATTAAGGAGATTTTTCCCGAAGAGCATTTATATGCTCGTTCGCGAGACGGTGTCCAGCCTTGCCAAGCTTCGCCAAAGACAAGATTTTTTACGGTTGGAGTCCGAAAAGTGTCTCTGGCCGCCCTACCAAGACAACTCAAAACGAAATTCTTGCCGAAAGTCGTGGGTAACACTTCTAAATTACCTTGGTTTGCTAATATTGTGAATTTCTTGACTTCTAAGCGACTTCCACCCGAGTTCACTCATGCCCAAAAGGCAAAATTGAAGAGCGAGTGTAAGCGGTACTTTTGGGACTCTCCAATCCTTTGGAAAATGGGAGTTGATCGGAGTTATCCGAAGATGCATTCGGAAGAAGAACAAGGCGACATCCTTTTCCATTGTCATTCATCCGCCTATGGAGGACACTTCGGACCAAAACGAACCGCAAGGAAAGTGTTGGATGCAGGTTTCTTTTGGCCGAGCTTACACCTTGACGCCTATAAGTACTGTAAGTCATGTGCACGTTGCCAAATGACCGGGAATATATCTATGAAGGATGAAATGCCCCAAAAGCCTTTGAGATTTTGTGAGATATTTAATGTATGGGGTATGGACTTCATGGGTCCGTTTCCTAGCTTAAATGGTTACACGTACATTTTACTTGCCGTTGATTATGTTTCTAAATGGGTTGAGGCAAAGGCTACAAAAACTAACGACTCTAAAGTGGTGCAGGATTTCTTCGAACTAATATCTTTTGCAGATTCGGCGTACCAAAAGCCATCATAAGTGATCGAGGAACACATTTCTGCAACCGTACCATAGAGTCGTTGTTGAAGAAGTATGGAGTAGCCCATCGAGTTTCTACCGCTTACCATCCACAAACGAATGGGCAAGCTGAAGTGTCAAATCGAGAAGTTAAGTCTATTTTGGAGAAGACGGTCAATCTATCAAGGAAAGATTGGAGTATGAGGTCGGACGACGCCTTATGGGCTTACCGTACATGCCTATAAAACTCCCCTCGGTATGTCTCCATATAGATTGATTTTCGGTAAATTATGTCACTTGCACATGCACGGTTGGAACACAAGGCCCGGTGGGCGTACGAGAAAATCAATATGGATCTGACCGAAAGTGCTAAGGAGAGGAAATATCAGCTTCAAGAGCTTGAAGAAATACGGTTAGAATCCTATGATGCGGCTATGAGATACAAAGATCGCACAAAGGCGTGGCATGATAAAATGATCCGTATGAAGACTTTTGAAGTGGGCCAGCTTGTATTGCTCTACCAATCACGCTTACGCATTATGCCCGGAAAGCTCCGCTCAAGATGGATAGGTCCATTCCGGGTGTATTCCGTACGGCCAAAGGGGGGCGGTGGTGATACAAAAAATGGACTCGAGACGAGACTTTCACTGTAAACGGTCATCGCCTGAAGGTTTATCATGCTGCCTCAATGATAGAAGATGTGGACGAGCAGAGCTTGTCCATTCCGTCCTATATTTGACTCTTTGAAGAGCAGGTCTAGCCGAAGACTCTAAAGAGAGGCGCTTCCGGGAGGCAACCCGTTATTTTTCCGATTTTTCTTTGATTTCGTATTTTTAGTTTGATTTTATGCTTGGTGTTATTTCTTTTATTTTTCATATTTTAGCTAAGTATGGAATTGGTGTTTAAAGTGCAAGAAGAAGGAGTTGGAGGAGCGAAGATAAAGAGAAGAAGACTAAGGGGTCTTGATTGCAATTTTCAGAAATACCAAGGGACCCAATTGTAGTAAGGAGGCGAATTTTAGGGACTCAATTGCTTAGAGGACGAACATTTGGAGTCAATTGAAGTGGAGAAAAAGATGGGGGCCGAATTGCAATAAGAGAGGGACCGAATCTCTTAACTGTATAACTGAGAGGACCCGAATGCAAAATTCATATGTATAAAAGGAGGGAAAGGGACCGAACCCTACCACTTGTTACTATTCAAATCCCTTCCCTCCCAAAAATCCGCCGCCCACTACTTCTCTCTCTACAACTACCTTCTTCTCCAAGACTCCTCCTCCTCCGCACATTGAGAGATAACCGCCATGCCTCCAAAGAAGAAGAAGTCCGGCTTGTCCATTCTTTGCCCGCCGGGTTGGCTGCCGTCCGGTCCCGATCCCGAGACTCAAAGACGCCGCGATGCCGCCGCTGCCCACCGGGATCCTACACCAACTCCGGTCGTTCCTCTACTTGAGAACGAACCACAATCACCGGAGGAGTTCGCTTATGTCAAAATGGCTCCGCAAGACATGGAGGTTGATGCCGGAGCACAATATGCAACGGAGTCCACTTCGCCACCAAAACCGCCTCGCCGACGGTTACGAAGGCATACCGGCGCGGCTACCTCGCAGAAACCGCCGCGTGAACCTACTCCTGAACCGACTCCCGAGCCGACGCCACAACTAACACCCCAGCCAACGCCTGAGCCGACGCCTCCTCCGTCTCCACCACGTCGCTCGCGAGTCCGGAAACCGAAAGCAAGTCACGCGGATGGTGCTTCTTCGTCAAATCCGCCTCTCCAATCGCCACAAACTCTATACGAGTTGATGCCATTCCTCGAGTTTCAACATCCACCACCACCACTCAATTACTATGAAGGAATTAATTAGACCGAAAGCTTGCGAGAGGAGTTGCCGAGCCAAGAGGAAGAAGACTTGGACTACAAGTCCGATGATCACGATGGCAACTTTGAAGACGATTTCAACATGAATTATTTGTCTCTTGCCGATTTCGAATCCTCTTTAGCCCTTCCACGAGAGGCGGAGTATGGAAACCGAGTGGTTATCCGTATTGACTCACCGGAAGCCGTGCATGCTCTCTCACAATTTGAGATCGAGTACATGAATTTGCGTCTACAAGAGCGCGAGGGCAAAGACTTCCGAAGTGGCCCCCTCCTTGATCGCACCTTTCTCCGCGCGGCAGGTATAATCCAACCTTTCTTTCAATATTTTCGAAATATTGGTTGGTCATGGTTGCTTGAGTCGCATCATTATCCGTGCTATAAAGAGGTTGCAAGTGAGTTCTTTAATACTTTTCATTTTGAGGGTGATAAAGATTTGGTTACTCCGTGTATTGAGTTTAGATTGTTTGGGGGGACTTATCATATGAGTGTTGCCGAGTGGAATGCTAGACTAGGGATTTGTTCGTTTGATGACTATATGCTAGGGAATTTTGAGATGGGATTTCATAGTATACCGAGCAAGGATCCAAGCTATATAGGTTCACGGGCCGCGTGGAGGCTTCTCGCCCCAAGCGACCCGGATGAGTTTGTCACCTCCGGTTCCCATGTCAGCTTTATAAACGATCCCGCCCTTCGCATGTGCCACCAATATTTAGCCCACAATTTGACCGGAAAGAGTACGTCTTTTGAAAAGGTGAGTGCTAATGAGTTGTATTTTCTATGGTGCATGGTTAGTAGGCGCCTCATTAACTTAGGTTGGTGGATTGCACATAACATGTTCATTATTGCTAGTCATACCGTGCGTCACACGACTCTTTGCCATATCCTTGCCACATTCATTGAACGCAACTTTGTCATACAAGATGCCGGTTATTTGACTAGGGTAGAACCACCAACTTTGTTTGATTGGTCTTTGTTGAGACACACTCGCCTTCTGTACCAACTGCCTAACCGAGAGATCCAGTTTTATCCACCGGGACCTCGTGTCTCGAGTGCCTTTACTTCTGCAGGACAGGATACAGTGCAGACTCTAAGGACGGATCTGGATTCCCTTGGACGCCGAGTAGACTGCCTCCGCCGCACAGTTATGAGCAGACTGCCTCGCCTGCCCAGGCGAGGCGACCAGTGACTTTTCTTCCCCATTTTAATTTTTCGTTTTATGTGTTTGTGTTTTTGTTTTATGTTTTTGAGTCTGTTCTTATGTGTTTTTCATGTTCTTACACTTGATATAGATCAAGTGTAAGGAGGGGGGTATTTCTTTTTCTTGTTTATTTTGTCTTTTGTCTTTCGTTTTTATTTGTTCTAACACTTGGTAGGGACCAAGTGTAAGGAGGGTGTTTGTGTGTTTATTTTGTCATGCCTTCTCTCTTGTTTTGTCTTTTCTCTCTTGCTCGAGGGCGAGCAAGGTTTAAGTGTAAGGAGGGGGGGTATTTTGTGTCGAAGCATGCCAAAATTTTTGATTTTCGAAGTGCCGTTTTCTATGATCAAGCTTGTCTTATTCATGCTTTTATTTTCAATATGCTAGCTTGTAAACTTTGTGAAGAGTAGATCTAGGCACGTATGTGTATGTAACTTGGGATGACGAAAAATAAACCTTGTTGGATCGAAATTTATAACCACTCACTTAAATAAGATTTGAGCCTTAAAGTAGGACACTTCCTACTATTCTTTTGAGAGTGTTTATCCACAAAGTCGCAATATGTTTGAATCACTTGTGATAAATGATAGGAGGCACTAGGGATTCTTAAAGCCACACGGCCGCGACAAAATATTTCCTACCCCAAATTATCCCTTAGTGAACCAATTTGAGCCTTGACCGAATTTCTTTGATTTGAGTTAGTAAAATCTTAGCCAAGGCCATTTTAAACTTTCTCTTGACCCGTGTTATTGCATGTTTTACGAACTCTTTTGTGCGAGATAGTTAAAATCAAGTGAATTAACATACATCTTCTACCCGCCCAAGATAGACATGCTTTGCGAAAGAATCGAGATGGGATAAAAGTCTAAGTATAAAAACTGCTCAATATAAGCAGAATTGAAAGTGTTCTGTCTGTACAATTGAAACAGTTTGTGCCCAGTTTGCTGAAAGAGAGTTTATGCCACGAAGTTTATTAAAAAAAAAAAAACTCTGAATAAGAATACGTGGCAGAGAAGAAAGAATAAATAAGTGGGTGCATAGTATTGATTTTGTAGCATGGATGTAAATTTTCTAAGTGGTGGGAGTTTTGCTGACTTGACTGCACAGGTGAGAGAGTTTTATATGCATAACACTTAATCTGAATTTTAATGGAGCTTAGTACCCCTAGGGCCCTTACCAACATCAAATTGTCTAAGTCCTAAGCCCCATTACAACCGAATGAGAAAGACCTCCTTGATATTGCTATTGTGATGATCTCTTATCGTGATTGCGTGGATTGTTTTTTTTGAGTGGCTTGAACCGGACCTAGATTAGTTGAGTGTAGAGTGAAACTTGAGGAGATCCGCATTGTTTAGATTTTGACCAAGTTGAAATATATGTGCTTAGTTTCGAAATTTGCATCGTTTGCTTGTTGGATGAGATTATGATTGCATGGTTTGACATTGCTTGGCTAGTGAATTGGTGCAGAGAATTTCGAATTGATTGGTATGGCTTCTTGTCTTTGTTGTGAGAGTTCGTCGTCATTTTCTTTTTTCGTGTCGAGTCTTGTTTGTTCTTGTTCGAGTCTTGAGTCTTTTATTTTGAGTCTTGGGTCTTGGGGAAGACCAAAAATAATTAGGTACTTATCTTTTGCTCTTCTTATACTCGAGGGCGAGTATAGCTCAAGTGTAAGGAGATTTGATGAGTCGATTTCGTACCTAATTATTTCTGTCCGAAAAGGTCTCTTAACTGTGCAGGTGAGACGTATTTGTTGGCAGTTATGCAGAAAATGAGCTGATTTGGCACGACACCAGGAGATGATGTGGCAATGCAATTTACAGCTGGAATGGCGAGATTTTGAGTGGTTTTGGCCGAAGAAAGGAAGAAAGGAAGAAAGGAAAGAGAGAGGAAGGAAAGAAGAAGATAAGGAAGGATTAGATATTTCCATATCTAATAAGATCCTTTCCTTATCCATCAAGAAACCCTAGATTTGTTCTAGGGTATTATAAAGGAGATGAGAGCACGAAATTCAGAGAGCTTTTACACATGAATACAGCGCCGTGCATACCTTTCCACCCTTGGAGATTCATCCTTTCGATCCGATCACTTGCCGCCGAACCGTCGAAGCCGCCGAACCATCGCCGCACTGCCGAAGCCAATCACTGACCGCCGAGAAGAACACCACCATCCATTCCGTTTACTTCATGAAATCAGTAGTTTAATGTTGAAGAAACAAACACTTTATATTTCGTATTTCAGTTTCGGATATTAGCTTAGTTTCGTTCTTGTTTAATTTTCGGTTCTTGTTTATTTCCGTTTCGTAAACCTGAATACTTTGGTACCTTTAATCTAGTTTCAATTTTCGTTTTTAAATTAGTTTATGTTAGTTTAAGATTCTGTTATTATCTGTTTTCAGTTTATAGTTCGTTATCTTTAGTTTAATTTCGTTTACGTGCATGCTAGGGTTAGAGTTACAAATGGTGCATGTTCTGATTTGCAGGATGTCTTATCTGTGCAGTCAGGACAGTATTATGAGTAGCTAAACTTTTAGTGGTCCGGCAGGATGTAAACGCACACGTGAATAGTACATGAGGTTTAGGTTCTTATAATTAATCAAAGGGTTTCGGGTTAATTCTGAATTATTTAATCTGGCTAGTAATTTAGGCTTGATCACCCTAGGTTATTTAGTCTGTAGCTAACTTAGTACTTCCATCGTTTCTCGTGGAACAAGGCTAGGTAAGTAGCGAAATTATTCGAAAGAATAGTTGGATTAAACCGGTAGGAGACTATTAGATGCCCAACATACGAGTAGGCTCCTATACTAGGCTCCGTTAGATCGATAAAGCTGTTTAGCTATTAAATTTATTGATTGCCCAACAACGTAGGTTGTAGCTAAATTAGGGAAGTAACTGTTTCGATGCCCAACATGGCGGTTACCGACTAAGTAAGTGGGAGTAAGGATTACGCAGTTTAAGTTACGGTAGTCTATAACTAGTTGATCCATGAGATTAATTCATTTTATGTGCCAAGGATTGGAATTACGTGTGTGTGAATATTCTGCTGGACCCATCTCTTATCTGCCTAGTTAAGACAGTTTTATTTCAGTTTCCAGTTTTTATATTTAATTCAGTTTTTATAATTTCTTAGTTTAGATAAATACTTAAAATTTGCGTGGTTGCTAACCAAACCCAAGATAAGTAGGAAAACAATATACCTAGTCCTCCGTTCCCTGTGTTCGATACCCTGTAAACTATACTGATATAATTCTCTATTTTTGCAGGATTATTTGGTGCAATACAGCGATCACCAACAATCGGCTTTAATATGTTTCTTCCGTTCATGGAAGACCGGATTTTGCGCAATATGCAAAGCGGATTGACTATCACAAAAGAGATGAACACCGTCACAATGAGAGATGCCAAGTAACTGCTTCAGCCACTTTAACTCACATATTACTGCGGCCATAGCACGATACTCTGCCTCGGTTGAAGAACGAGACACAATACTTTGTTTCTTAGTCTTCCACGAAACTGGAGAACCACCCAACGCAACAAACCAACCTGTCAAGGAACGTCGAGTAAGAGGGCAGCTAGCCCAATCGGAATCACACCAACCTTCTAGCCGCAAACCACCATCAGCACGGAGCAAAATCCCTTGACCGGGCTGCTTCTTTAAATATCTAACCACATGAAGTGCAACACCCCAATGTTCGGCTCGAGGCTGCTGCATAAACTGAGATAAAATATGAACCGAGTATGCAATATCTGGTCGGGTAACAGACAAATAAATGAGACGACCAACAAGTCGTCGATACACCATCAGATCAGTGAGAAGTTCTCCCTTTGCAAGAGCGAGATTGTGATGTTGTTCATAGGAGAATCAGTAGGCTTAGCCCCCAACAACCCGATTTCGGAAATAATCTCGAGAGCATACTTGCGTTGGCAAAGATAAAAACCCTCACGATTCCTTGCCACTTCCAAACCAAGAAAGTATTTCACAATTCCCATATTCTTCATGTGAAAACATCGTCCAAGATACTCTTTAAAAACCCCCAAAGCATTACTATTATTACCGGCTAAAATCATATCATCCACATACACCAAAACCAACAGTTGAACACCCTCTTTGCGAAGCACGAATAAACTGTAGTCCGAGCGGGATTGTACAAATCCATAATCCTTCAAGGCATTGGATAACTTAGCAAACCAACATTGTGGTGCTTGTCGAAGGCCATATAACGACTTTTTCAGCCGACACACAAGGTTGGGATTAGTATTATGAAAACCGGGAGGAACCTTCATGTACACTTCCTCAGTTAAATCACCGTGTAGAAATGCGTTATGAACATCCATCTGATGAACCTCCCAATTCTTTGCTGCTGCGACGGTCAAGAAGGTCCGAACGGTAACCATTTTTGCAACGGAGGCAAAGGTTTCGGTATAGTCAATGCCCTCAACTTGATGATTGTTGGGTTATGAGTCAGTAGAAGATACTCATCATGTTATCGGGTAAAAGAATATTGGGGGAAATCGTAGTTTTCACTATGGAATTGAAGATCCCAAAACCCAGCTGATATCAGTAGTATAGTATCGACAGGAATAGCTGATGTATAGGCTAGACTATTTTTTATTTGTTTATCTATGTCCTGTACGGGGTAAAATGTTGGATTGATCTTCTGTCGAAGTTACTTTCCAGAACCCCACGTCATCAGTGTAAGAGCTTGCGTTCTTAAGTCATCAGCTGATCTTCGCCTCAGTAGAAGACATCTTATCAGCGACGTACATCGCGTAAGAACCCTATGCAAGCTCAGTACCTTCGCAATCATTAGCTGACCATACTCAAGAGAATATCTCTTGTCAGCCGACTGAGACGAAGAAGACAGAGACTGCTTCAAGTCTATTATATCCGATAGGAAACGACCCAGTTGTTAAAAGTCTTTTCGAAAGTCAGCAGAAGACCATACGAGGATTAGGGAGAGTCAACTCCGATGTCTGACACAATCTCACCTACCACAAACTTCGACCAATAAGAAGCCGTCAACGCTATATCTGCTCTGACCAACTAAAGCTGCTCTCATGTACAGTATCAACAACTATGCTGCAACAATTCGAATTTATGGCCGTTTTCTTTGGAAGTTTGTGACACGTGGCATCGTCTTCTCCAACGGACATATGCCTGTTTCACGACTATAAATAGAGAAGAAAATCCAAGCTCCACGCACGGGATATCAAGGGAAAACGCTCAAGCTTTCAAACAACTCTAGCGCATTCAAGATCAATCCAGTGAAGAACTTGCCCAATAGAATATCATTAGTTCTTCTCTCTAGAGTTCTTTAGATCCCTCTTCTCTAGCTAAGCTCAACGTTCATATTCATAGCTTAGACTCTCGAAGGAGTTCACCTTTAGTGATTGTTCTTATTGTAAGAACTCCTTCCTAGTTGGAGATAATCCCCTCCCCTTCAAACTTCGGTTTGATTTGTAAAAGTCGCTAAGGACTATAACTTAGAAGGGTCTGTCCAGTGCACAGATAAATCAACAAGACCTCATGTTCAGCAGGACCGTGGACGTAGGATCTTGCGTATCCGAATCACGTTAAAAATCGCTTGTGTTGTTTACTGTTTTATTGCATTGCATACAAACTGATTGCAAAATCACCTCTTGCATAAAACGTATTTTCAAAGCACACTAGCCAAAATACTTTAACTTGCGAATTCACGTTTTCAAACCGAGACGAATCTCCGGGCCCCACACTCTTATCCGCACGATGTCTCCGACTGAGTTTCAAGTACTGACAAAAGTCAGTAGGAGAGCTCAGTAGTTGGCACACTTCTAACCCGCGATCGAAGGTTACTATTTGGCATTGTTCATCAGTTGCAACCTACAGCTCAGCTGTCCTTCGCGTTTGAGAAAAAGAACCGTGCTCAGGTGTATTCACCCCCCCCTCTACACCTGACTCTCGTCTCCGGACCAACAATGATTACCGTAAATGATGAGCCGAGCTTTCAGACGTTCAATAGAACCATCGGACTTGTACTTAATTTTGTAGATCCATTGGATGCCAAGTGCTTTCTTGCCGGTCGGAAGAGGTTCCAAAACCCACGTTTCATTGTCTTCCAAGGCACGAATCTCTTGACTCATGGCATCGCGCCATCCAGAATCACACATAGCCGCCTTAAAAGAGGTAGGTTCTCGTCCTAAAGTTATGGCTGCAACAAAATACAATGCTTCCCGGAAAAACGGTTACAAGAAACAAAGTTTGTGATAGAATAGGGGGTACCTAATGAGGTTGATGTTGGATGGAGAGAGATATTGGATGGACAAGATTCTTTAACTTCTTTCCGAAGAGTGTGAGTAATGAAGTCTTGATATCGTCGAGATGGAAACTTCTGTCTCTTTCCATTACCTAATTCTTCCTCGACTACCTCATCACCATCCCTTATTTCATCATTATTCGCAACGATTGGAACATTAGTATTAATGTCTGTCACTGGAGCAGTAGGTTCAGCACGTGAGTCTTCCTCGACATTATTATGACCATGTCCATCATTTGTTGTCACAAAGTCTTCCTCGCTGCAAGCGCCATCATCAATGGGAACAACATGTGAAGGAGAAGGAGTAACCATAGCCTTAAACGGAAACTCGTTCTCGAAAAACTTCACATCTCGAGAGACAAAATAATCTCCGGATTCAAGATCAAATAATTTCCATCCTTTCTTCCCAAATGGATACCCAACAAAAATACACTTGCGGCTACGACTTGTAAATTTATCGCCACGATGACGAAGATCATGCGCATAACACAAACAACCGAACACACGAAAACTAGCATAGGAAGGAATTGTACCAAACAAGAGTTCATATGTAGTTTTTCCCTTAAGAAGTAAAGAAGGAGTTCGATTAATAAGATGACAAGCCGTCAAAATACATTCCCCCCAAAACTTAATAGGCAAATTAGATTGAAATCTTAGAGCCCTAGCCACGTTCAAAATATGTTGGTGCTTTCTTTCTATCCGGCCATTTTGTTGAGGGGTACCGACACAAGAAGTTTCAAACAATATACCTTGTTGCCGAAAATAATTGAGATGTTCCAATGAAATTCAGTTCCGTTATCACTCCGCACACGTTTTATCACTTGATCGAATTGACGAGCAACCATAGCAACAAAATCAAGAAAGAAAGATTGTGTTTCAGTTAGTTCGAAGTAAATAAACCCAAACTCCACGAGAATAATCATCAACAATTGTCAAGAAATAACTCGCCCCACACGACGATAAGTGTTTATAAGGACCCCACAAATCCAAATGAACCAACTTAAAAATACGACTAGCACGACTCGTACTTGTAGGAAAACTAGACCTTGGTTGCTTCGCACGTGGACAAATGTCACAAGGAGCAGTAGATTTGAAACAAAATTGACTCACATCGGATAACAACTTCAATACTACTTCCGAGGGGTGTCCCATGCGATTGTGCCACAGATTGAAAGACGAATTTCCATCCACTGCTGAGATCTTGACTTGAGGTACACCACGAAAGAAGTAAAGTCCATCCAATCTCTCACCCGCTCCAATCACCTTCCTCGTCAGTAGGTCCTGAACAACACAAACGTTTTTAGCAAATTGCAACACACAATCTGAATCATCAATTAACTGCGTCACAGAGATCAGATTGCAGGACAAATGAGGAACATAAAGAACATTTTTAAGAATCAAACCACCCGACAGCACCACATTTCCTTCGTATTCCGCCTCAACCGTTGTGCTATCGGGTAATTCAATGGGACATCGTGGTACATGACGGCGAGAACTTAAGTAAGAAATTTCACACACCACATGATTTGTGGCCCCTGAATCAATAATCCAACCATATTGATCTGTCTTACCATACAAACGTTCATGAGCTTTTGTTTTAGTCAAAGCTTCAAGAAGCTGTTGTATCTATGAAGCCGAAATACCAACGAGTCCCGCCGTTCCATCTTGCACCGTCCCAGCAGATCCTCGCACATTGCTAGACGCCGTGCCAACCATGGTCGCATTCGCGCGAGTATTCGACGAACCAGAACGTCCTCGACTACCGGCACGGCCGCCACCGCGCCCAGAACAACCTCCTCCTCTGCGACCTCGACTCCCACGCGGTCTATCACCCCACCATTCGGGATAGCCATGAAGCTGAAAGCAGGAAGATTCCTCATGTCCTTCGCGATTGCAATGGGTGAATACTTTTTCCACAGCAATCGTGCGTGCTTTGGCCCGAGTTTCCGGCTGAACGACAAACACAACCACTCCCTCACGAGAATCCCGTGTAGACATGTTGCCACCACGTAGTCTCTCTCCTTGAGCAACTTGTTGATAGGCACGGTCAACGGTTGGCAACGGCTCTTGACCAAGAAGATTGTTCCGAATAGATGCATATGCAACATCTAATCCAAGAAGAAAGTGATGTAAATTATCTTCTTCCTTCAAAGTTTCCACTTGCTGGGAAATATTACATTCACACTTCCCACATGCACATACGGGCATCTTGACATACGTGTGCAACTCCTCCCATATTTTGGATAACCTGCCGAAATAAGTTGCAAGGGATTCGGTAGCTCCTTGACGACATTCGCCCAGTGCGGTCTTCAATTAGCAAATCCTTGTGCCATTAACCACGCAAAATCTATTTTTTAGATTCTTCCACAACAACCGAGCATCATCATATTCCCAAAGAGTCGATCGAACCATAGGTTCGATCGTGTTCATCAGCCAAGAGACGAGCATGGAATGAACAACATCCCAATCATCTAGTTGTTCTGTCGCGTCTGGTTTCTTGATGCTGCCATCAATAAAGCCATATTTGCGCTTGGCTTTGAGCGATGTTCGTATCGCTCGCGCCCATTCGTCATAATTATCACCCCGGAGTTGAATTGGTGTGATAATTTGTCCAGGACCATCACTCGATCCGAGATAATAGGTCAGATCAATTTTTGGAGCTATGGTACGATCTCCGTCGTCGTCGGTCATAAAAGAAAATGTAAAGGAGATACTTTTCAAGGCTCTGATACCATGATAAACATAATAAACTTAAGCGGAAGTGAAGCAAATAATAAAATATGTGTGGGAGGAACAAGCGTAAAACTCATATACAACTCCAAACACTAATTACAAGGCAATCACAATCGCAATCATATCCAATCACAATCGCAATCATATTCAATCATATCCAATCACAATCGCAATCATATCCTATAATATCCGGCCATAATAGTCGTCAATAAAGATGAATGAAATTGTGACTCAATAAAGATTAATAATAAAGTATGAGAGAGAAATAAAAAAGTAAGAGACAATGTAGTAGTAATAATTTTGAAAGTGATTTCCATTAAGGAAATGTCATTTGAAAAGAAAAACATGTCGGTTTAAATGGAAGTGGGAAGTACTTATTTCATGAGTTCATTAAATATTGAATCGGTTAAATCATTTTTTTTAATAACGAGAGTAAATATTTTAAGTTTTTTTTTAATCTCACTAGCCGTTTATAAAAATCACGTACTCCCTCCATCCTATTAGTAATGTCTTGTATTCCCGAAATATGTGTTCTATTAGTAGTGTTTTATTTTTAAAATGGTAAAGAATATATGCCACAAATTAATAACTTAAAAGTCAAATAATATACACCACACAATACTACTTTCTAAATCTCCATATTCAAAAGCAACAAAAACACTACTATGGAGACAGTACATAATTATCCCTTTTTTATGAACTTTCTTCAATCACCACTAAATTAAGCCTAGAGAGCATTCGACCATCGTAGAAACATGGAATAGTAGCTGAAATTATTGTATCCAATCAGTGGAACATGTACAAATTTGCACAGAAACCTACGAAGACGTGATTAAAATTTCGAGCATTGATCGTGTTCCACATGTAGTCCACGAGATTAATAAGAGCTTTCCCATATACGACCATGCCTATTTATTTAATTTATTATAGAAAATGGACATTACACTAGTCAACATACTAGGTGTCCTAATTCTGATTCGACAAAGGACTAGTCACGGGAAAAATAAAATTATCATGACAATCCGTTAGCTGCCTACTTGAACCGCACGGCACTCGATACCCGATCACAAGGCAATATGAGAGTCTTTGGAGTGCATTAAGATATTTATAATAAGATTCTGCCAAATTTTATTTTTTTACCTATCAAGGACAATATTGACAATTCATACTAACATTTAAAACATACTCGTCCCATTAATACTGTCATGTATACTTAATTGAGATGTTCCAATAATACTGTATTGTTTCCGAAAAAAGGAAATAAAACAACACTAAAAATCACAAAAAATTATATGGACCCACATCATTTACACACAAAAGTCAAGCTTCTTAAACTCTATGCTGAAACCCTACATGACAATATTAATGGGAGGGAGGAAGTAGATGTATTTTATGACAAGAAATCAACCATCACTATCGTGATTTACATTCGATAAATCCGGCGTAATAGCCTACAAAAGATAGAACATGATTTATCGCAAAAAAAAAAAAACACACACACACACACACTTTACAATCAATTATACTTCATTCGTCCCATTCCATTTATCCACGTTCTCTTAGACACACTTATTTAGGCAGGTTGATTTTATATACTAAAATCGTGTGATCCATATAATTAATTAATTATTTAAAATTAATTTCTGTGGTAAAGATACGAGAACCATATAATTATTTAATTATCTAGAGTTCATTTGTGTCGGTAAAGGTGTGAGACTCATTTCTTTATTTAGAAACTAGACAAGTGAGACCGAAAAAGAATATTGGTCAAATGTAATGGGATATAGGGAGTACATCTAATTTGATCGAGTTTATAGGTAAATCAAGACGAAAATAATACTACATTCGTCTTAACATTCTTGTTCCACTTTCCTTTTCGAGTCGTCTATTTTTCTTGTCTCATTTTTTTGAAATAACAAAGTAGTTATAATTACTTTATTTTGAGAGCCCACATCTTTACAAATAAATAACAATTCTCATAAATTATCATGTCCAAAAATAAATAAGACAAAAATCGATGGAAGGGAGGCTGTACATAGTTTGTCTATGTAATGGCAATAAACTTTACTTATTGTTCAAGAAAGTCAATCCCTTCACCCGCCACAATAAATAAAATAATAATTTAATGCCCATGGTTGAATATCAGATCAATTCCCTGTCGTCTTAATTGTATTCCTCATCTAACAATTCACATGAAATGAATTAAGCCAGATACGTAAACATCATCAATCATCCATCCCTTGAAACAATATATAAATATAGCATCGCGGGACCGGGCCAATCGAATAATACATGATACTACCACTATATAATCTTTTATGGTGGCGTAGGCGCTTTGCTGTTTAGACCTCTGGTTGGTTTCTGACTCCCTGTCTTCTTCTTGGAAGCTTCTCACGCACAACGCCTTCTTTTACTTCCTCCCAAATTATCTGGGCTTCCTTTCCATAGTTTCTGAAGAAGCTTTTTATCTTTCGACCGCCAATACAATTAGTCCACCAATTTTATTTATTTATATTTTTTTTCCAGCTAAGCATGCCTAGTAGATACAAAGATTGGCTCAAAACTATCTATGTCGTTCTTGCCTTCTGCTCCGTGCTTAGCTTCGGCGCCCTTAAAAGTTTGTTAATCATTCCTTGAAGTTCTTGCTTCTGTTATTGTTTCTGGGTGTTATTGACAGTTATCTTGATTACCGTTGCAGGTTTGCTGGTGGGCCCGGTTGCCGGATTGATACTGATTTTTGGGAATTTGGCTGTGATTTTAGGCCTCTTTCCTGCACATGTTGTCTGGACTGTTTACACCCTTGTCAAGTAATCCTTAAAATCATTTTAATGGCTGATTAAATTGTTTTGATTAGAATTGATTTCGTGTTCATTTGGGATTTTGACTTTTTTTTTGCTTTTTTGGACCAATTTTATATTTACAGAACAAATAAATTTGATGCACCACTTAAAGTTGCAATCTTGCTGGGTTTGCCTGCTCTGTTTGGCCTTTGGTTGGGGCTGAGCCTAGCTGGCAGTTGTCTTGTAGCACTTGGTTATGGCTTCTTCACTCCTTGGGTCTCATCTTTTGAAGCCTTCAGACAAGATGATGAATCAAAGAAATTCTACCACTGCCTCGTGGTATGCAGAAATTTCAAGAACCCCCTTTTCTTGATTTTGTCTTTCCTCATTTTTATTACATTTTTGATATTTAGGATGGAACATGGGGAACTATCAAAGGTAGTTGTACAGTTGTTCGTGATTTTCATGACTTATGTTATCATTCCTACCCAAGCTATCTAAAGGAGATGAGAGAAAACCCTGCTTCTAATGAACTCCAGCCGCTTAGGTAACATAATTTTATTGAAATTGAATGTTAGCATTAGAAAAACATCGACTTGAGTCTGATTTGATACCATATTAAAATTTATATTCATACAACAAAATCAATCCCAAATCGATGTCATATTATCCTCTTACGAAATTGCAGGTTCATCCATGTGCCCGCGTGCATCATCGTCGGCCTAATGGGCTTGATCGTCGAGATCCCTCTCTACACAGCTATAGTGTTGGTAAAGGGTCCGTACATGTTGTTCAAGGGTTGGCATAGGCTTCTACATGATCTGATCAGCCGGGAAGGCCCTTTTCTTGAAACTGCTTGCATTCCCATTGCCGGTCTGGCAATCATCATGTGGCCACTTGTGGTGGTGGGAAGCATTTTGCTGGCCATCTTCACAAGCTTCTTCATTGGATTATATGGATCTGTTGTGGTGTACCAGGTTTCCTTTTATCAAGACAAGCTAATTCTGTTACAATTTACCTAGTCATGCTAGATTTCACCAGCCATTGTTAATACTGGTGCAGGAGAGGTCCTTCAGACGAGGTGTTGCTTATGTGATCGCGATGGTGGCAGAATTCGACGAGTACACCAATGATTGGCTTTATCTTCGCGAGGGCTCTATTCTCCCCAAGTAATATAAATATAGGCCAATCTGATACTTTGTTTCTTTTACTATAAATATGACTCATTATGTTTGTTTGTCCTAACCAGGCCAAGATATAGGAAGAGAAAGCCATCAACTTCATCCGAACCTTCCGTGGGACGTAACCAATCTCTACGCGATAGATTCGGTTCTATCTTCCCGGAAGCTCAAGGAATGCTTGTCCCAACTCTAACGGCATCAAGATCAGTGAGAGAAGCCATCAAAGAAGTCAAAATGGTGCAGGTATATTATATATCTATCTTTATTACATCATAATTTGATCAAAGGTATTACTAGTATTTATTCTTTGACCAAGACTGTAATAGATATGGGGAAGCATAATGAAGGCCTGCGAAATGAGGGGGAAGGAACTACTCGACGCAAACGCGATAACCCCAACCGACCTATCAGAATGGCTGAAGGCGAAGCACGCAAACGATGGTCCCATTGTAGGCATTGGCTTGCCTTGCTACTCCTTCTTACACAGCATGCTCAACTCCATCAAATCCGGATCCAACGGTTTAATGTTATTAGATGGGACTGAGGTTAATCATCTCAACAGACCTCAAGATAGGCTATTGGACTGGTTTTTCCAACCAATTATGGTCCTCAAGGAGCAGATTCGAGCCCTGCAGCTTGAACAAGGCGAGATTCGGTATCTTGAGAAAGTGATTCTCTTCGGAAGTGATCATGATCGCGCTAAGCAGTGGGAAAACGGAAGCTTTGCCCCTGCAGACGCTCTCCGAACTGCACAGATTGAAGGTATCAGCCGCAGGTAAGAACATTACTCTCTTTGTCCATTACAAGTGTCACGTTTTTCTTTGTGGGTCGTCCCAGAAAAAGTGACTCTTTCTAGAAAAAAAAGCAAAAAGTGTGTGAACGAACTTTAACTAAAAAAGTAGAATACACCAATTTCTTAATTCTCATGCTGGAAAATTTTGAGCACTTTTAACGGGACGAAGGTAGTATATAAGAAGAATGTTTTCTACATCGATATGTTGATTGAATGATTTGGGGTATGTGGTTGCAGAATGATGGGGATGAGTAGAAGTGTCTCGAAGTTTCCGACTTATAGAAGGAGATACCGTCATGTAGTGAAGGAGTTGGTGGCGTATTGCTGCAGCAAAGAGGGCTCGATGCGATGCACGACTCATCCTTTAGCGAAGGACGGGTCGGTAAATTCGGCTATAACGAAGGAAGGCTCAGCGAGGTCGATTTCGTCCAGATCCATTTCCTCCATTGAGATTGTGTGAATTAAATCTTGCCTTTTTTGTTGGTTTGTAAATTCGATCAGCATAGTCTTCATTAATGCATAGTTTTTTGGGCATTAATGGTGCATAGTTTTTGAATTTTTTTGTTGGTTGTACTCCCTCCGTCCCTATTTTATATGCCATTTGCTTTTTCACATAGATTAAGAAAAAATTTAATGATATGAAAGTTAAATAAATGTATATATTGGAATTTGAGTATATTAAAGTAAATTACTAAAAAGTTAATGTCATAATTATGTTTGCTATTATAAAAATTGGATAAAATAGTCTTTTTTATATTATCATATTAATTAGATCTATTAAAGTTGGTGAAAGATTTAGTTATATACAAAAAAGTGCTAATAGGCATATAAATTTGGGACAGACGAAAAAAGAAAGTAGATATATATGTTTGGAACGGATGGAATATAAGTAGACTCGTTCAAGAAGTTGACGAGTTTAGTTGTGTATTTCGATTTTTAGTTAGGCAGTGTTTATAACTATTTGGGAGATCTATGATATGTATTTTAGAATATACTCTCTTATTATTTCTACGTAATAGCGCCATTATTTCTAAGTGGTTATTTTATATACAAAAAATATTAAAAAAAGTGTGTACATACATTTTTTAAAATCGGACTCTATTATTAACTTCCTGTTAGGGATTTCTGTTTATTAGAACTGCACTAACTGTATGTTTGCAATGGTTTATTATAAATCATTCTTATTTAGGCAGTGTTTGAAATAACTTTTATAAACAGCTTTTAGTTACTTGTGTTTAAAGTTGATTGAAGTTGTTTTGAAGCAAAAATCGTTAGTCTTCGTTTGGTTGACAGAAAGGAATTGAATTGAAATCAAGAATCAAACCCGAGATGAATGAAATGTGGAATGATTCCTGAAATTAGTTGTTTGATGTGTTGAAGGAATCATTCCATTCCAAGGGGCGCTCGTCCATGAGCCGGATGTAGGTACATATAGGTCAAAGAGGATCCAGTTTGTGATCCAATTTCTCTCTTTTGACCTAACATTGCTGTGACGCCCCGAAAACTTTTAAATATGCATATGATAATAATTTTATACGTTCCATCAATGTCTTTAAGTCGCGCCTAGGAATTTGAAAATAAAGCATAACCATGACATTTTGCATGTTGTGCTCTCGCATTTTTCTTATCTTATTTTCCATATAATATGGTTCTTGTAGAATGTATGTATTGTGAGAGAAATGGATCATTATGTAATTTTCTGGAGCATGACTTATTATGATATTTCGGACCTAAAACATTTACTCATCATGTATAATAATAATTGTCATGTGAAGTAATAATGCAATTGGGAACTAACAATGTGGTCTCGGTTTTGGTATAACTATGTGACAATCATTATTCTTTAAAGTATTTTATTACATCTACTTAAGAATTGGATGAGGTGTCGATTCCAGGAGATTAGAGAAAAATCTATCTATCATCCTTCCACATAAGCTTAATTTTGATGAGCTGTCATCTCCTTTTTCTTTTAAAAACTACAATTCATGAACACTTTAACATGAGCATTCATGTTTCTGGTGGAACTCCTAAGAATCTCCGTCACTTTCCAACACTCCCAATTTCTCTCTCAAAAACCCCAAGTTCCTAGAATCGATTTCTTCCCGGCATAAGTCGATTGGAGAACCTCAAGGTATTCTTAAACTCAAATCAATTCCATATTGTTTGACTGTATGTATGAGAATTTGAGAAATCGTCTTTTCGGATGTGTGAGTTCTTTCTTTAAACTGCTAAGAATATCGCTTTGGCTGATCCTCCAAATCTAAAAGCTTAATGGAGTTTTTGTATAATAGCTTTGCATGCATAATCGTGTCTGTGTACTAGCATCCTCTAAGCATGAATCTGGTTTTGTCGTTGAACGTGATTCCCACATGCAAGCCTTTAACATGTAGTATGGTTTATATATATGTATGTATATAATATATTGTTCTGTTCTTGTTTGACACCATAGGAGGAGAAAAGGGAAATTGTTATTATTTGTTTATGTGTGTTTTCTCTCTCTCGTTGTGGATCCTTCTTGGCAATTTCTTGTGATTTTCTTTGTGGACTTCTTAAATGTAAATTTATGATTTGGGATCTCATTTAGCATACCGAATTATCGTACTAAAAGAAAAAGAAGACTGAAGTAGACTACGCATACAATATGTTCGACGAAATGTCAAACTTAATTGATACGGGCAAATAAGTTGTAAAGTGTTAGATTTAATTAAGGGAATCATTTTCATGTATCAGGTATGTGTATGATTAATATATACATATAATAGTGGGAAGAGGAACCATACGTATATGTGTTTATTAAAGCATTTCCTTTGTTTTACTAAAATAATAATCAGAACAGAGACTTAGGAATTTTATATTTTATTCTCATGACTAGTGCGAGGATGGTTTTTTCTCCTTGGGGTCTTATCTCAGATGATAATGTATTAGTTATGATCTTCAATCAAATACATGATTAAGTGTTTTCGGAAGATGCTTGCTGATTTGAGTTAACTGCTAAAATTTCGTTCAAGCAAGTTGTTTGACAAAATGCCAAGCTATACTTTATTGTGCATACTTGTATTATTTTGCCCTCATGTTAATTGGTATAATTGTTAAGGAATGAACAGATTCATATACATCATTAAGATTGAGTTTTCATGATTAGGAAAGGCGCACATGACTTAAGATTATAACATCTCATTTGAGTCGCGTTCAAGGTTAAGGTGGGGATGTATTCTAACTCTTCTCTAATCATCCTTATTATGCTTTACACGCAACGTAATTGTGTCGATGTTAGAAATGTAAGAAAGGGTCAAAGGTTACCCAATGTTTTGAAGGACTCAAGGATTAGTCCAGAGCTCAAAGGTTAGCTCAGGATCAAAGGTTACCCAATGTTTTGAAGGACTCAAAGGTTAGTCCAGGACTCAAAGGTCAGTCCGGAGCTCAAACGTTAGCTCAGGGTTCAAAGGTTAACCCGAGGGTCAAAGGTTACCCACTTATTTTAAAGTAAGGGTTCATGGTCAAAGGTTACCATGGTTCCTTTACGTGATCTAGTTGTACATGTTTTTTTTTTTTTAAATTGATATATTGTACAGTTGGATAAGTGATATGACCCCACTGAGTAATTCACTCACCCCGTTGCTTTAATATATTTTTAGGTGGTCGGCTGGGTGATGTGTAGGTGGTGTGTTGGTGATGGTCTTAGGCGGAAAAATCGTTTTGAATTCTACTCGAAAATATTGCCATCTTTTTTTTTGTTAATCTATGAATAACTAGACTTTATTAATAACTACTTTGGTCACATACATCTTTAGATTTTGTTGAGTTAGAGTATGCTTATGAACTATGTATTATTTTGCAACCTTTTAAGCTGAAGTTTATGTAATTATATTTCCGAATTTGTTGTTTTTTTTGTTTTTTTGAAAAATATGCATTAAGTGACGCGCTCTTTGGGTTAAAGATTTGGGGCTAGATATCATATTATACTAGCTCGATTGTATTCTCTACTTGGTTATACTGGATATAACTAGACCTAAGGGTCTTGTGGTTTTTACCTCTTCACAGTGAAGAGGGTTTTCCATGTAAATCTTGGTGTTTCTTTGTTCGTACTGATTATTGTGTTTATATGTTAAATTAGATCCCTTTTAGTAATGGTTGATACTCCTAATATACTTTTAATTTGACTGTGGTTTCATATGATTATTGGGTTAAAGTGACACGTTTCTTAATTATAATTGACACTTTAATTCAGTGTGATTGACACTCTGAGATAAAATAACACTTTTGTTAGTTTTGTTCGCTGCAATTGACATATTCAATCATTACAAATGACACTCTATGAAAATGTGACACTTTCGTCCGAGACAGCTGACACTTTTGTTTATTTCGATTGACAGTTTGGGTAACATTTTTTGTTATTATCCTGATCATGTTTTTTAAACTAAATCATTGAACGATAACTTCGTATGATTATTGGATTAAAGTGACACATTGCTTAATTATGATTGACACTTTACTTAAGTGTGATTAACACTTTTGAGATAAAGGACACATTTGTTCACAACAATTAACACTTTTTTTCTAAACAAATACACTTTTTTTGAAACAAATCAATTTTTTTAAAAAATAATTGATAGTCAATAAATGATACTCTACAAATGACACTTTGTTAAAAAAACAAATTACACTTTTGTTTAAAGCAAATGATATTCTACAAGTGACACTTTTGTTCACAACAAATGACATGTTTGCCGTCAATAAAAATAGGAAAAAATAACTGAAAAAAAAAACGTTCAAAAAAGTAAATAAAAATAAAAACAATTAAAAAATAAAACTAAAAATTATTAAAAAAAACTATAATTTTTGCTAAATAAAAAAAGAAAAAAAATGAATTATTGTATAACTTCATTAAAAAATGAAACTATTGGGAAATAATATGTTTTGAATGATCCTAAACTCATGTTTGATTTATGAACCAGTTTGATGCATTTGATTGGTTATTTCAGTCCGTATATGTATAGTCAGACTGAATGTTTTTGGTTTCAGACTAGGTTGTTCAGACTGTGTTTGGTCAGCCCATGAACCGATTGAGTCTACCTCTTAAGCTGACACCTTTCAGGCTGAACCACTCTGATATCGAGATCTTCACCAGACCTCAGTGAAGATTCAAATATATGAAGATTGTACAAGGTACAAGGCGCGATATTCAAAGTTGATGGTCAACCGAGCAAGACGACAATACCAGAATCAAGATTGACCAATCTCAGACCGCCATGTCAGCCCTAGTCAAAGGGAGACAGAATAGTACCTCGTACAAGATCCGTAGAACCAAGCAGAGCACGACACATGTCCATGCATTCAATGCATAAGACCGTTGTCAACACGGAGCTAATAGAAGATCGATCTTGTTCAATGGATCTTTCCCCTAGCTCGTCTATAAATAGCTGAAGACCACTCCTAACGAGGTTACAGAATTTCAAGAAGCTCAAGTATACTCTCAAGCAAAAAAGAACAAGCATTTATTCTACTCATATATAAGTTCTATTGCTAGAAATTCCCACTGTTGTTCATACTCCAAGTATTCATAACTTAATCACAAGCTTGGAGTAAAGAGTGTTTGATACTCTTGTTGTTGAACAAACAACAAAAAACCCCACTCTTATCCTGTTAGTAGATTGAAGCTGGTTGATAGATTGTTTGATAGATGAATAATTTGTTTGTATGTGTTGATCTACAACTTGTCAGTTTACGGGGGACTCTTAGTGGATTTTTGCTGAGAAAGTAGAAGAGTGAACGTAGGATCTTGTAAATCCGAACCATTTATAAATTTGTGTTATTTACTGTTTCATTGCATCAGCTAACTGTTCATTGCACTATATCAGATTACCTGTTGCATCCAAAAAAACATATCCTATCTAGGGCCTATCATATTTCCGCATTCGTATCAGACTGACTCACTATCAATCAGCCTCTTATCTGAAAAAATAAAGTTTGACATCAGGTGTATTCCTCCTCTCTCCCCCCCCCCAATACACTGAAAATCGTAACGGGACCAACAGGTGGATTTAGATTGAGATCCAATCCACCAATTCATTACAACTATTGACCAATTATTTTATTTCTTTCTTCATTTTCTTTTTCATGGAATTATATTTGTTATCGGACAATGAACAAATTCCTTAAAATGAAAGGGGGATTATAACAAAAACTGTCTCTTCAGCCACGAAAATTAAATTTCTCGATCTCACATCTACTTTGAATTGTGAAAATATGATAATCTCTTTCATTGTAAGAATTTGATATGATATACATCATTTTAAATCAATAGATAAAGGAAAAATCAATTTTTAGCACTCCCTATCGATATTGATTCAAATTGCATTGCTATGTTAGAAGAAGCATAGCTATATTGATTCGGTATACTCTAAAGATGCCCTCGGTACAATATTGACGATCTTATAAAGATCTAATTTCCTAATATTTTACGGAATTGATCCCCTATGACTATCAATAAAAGTTGAAAAAAATAACAGGGAAATTTTTTTAAAAAGTTAAAAATAAAAATAATTGAAAAATAAAACTAAAAATAATTAAAAAACAAACAGTATTTTTTGTTAAATAAAAAAAGTAAAAAAATGAATTAAAAAATGGGAGTAAGAGGATTTGAACATAAAACCTCTTAAGGTAATAAATGAAGAACTTACCATTAAGTTATGAGCTATTAATGTGATAAAACTAGCACAGAATTGTTAGGATCTTCGGACCCTCCAAAATGTGACGAGCGGGTTCTTGTAACCCAACCGAGACAATAACAAAGAATAACAAAGGAGAAAAGAAATAGGCACACAAATTTAACGTGGTTCGGTCATCGACCTACATCAACGGGCGGCGGAGAAACATTCCACTATTAAAGAGGAGAATACAAAATCAAATCCGGCAACTCCGGATGATATCAACACCAATCATATCTACCACAAACACAACAAGTATATCCAATCTACACTCTATAGACTTGGAAATACAATACCAATTTGAACACCCAAATTGGTCCGGTAGATGAACCGAGATCACGAAGACGAATCTCCAACACCTTGTGGAGTAGGAGGACCGCGGAGGAACACCTCTGCCTCTTGCTCTCTGCCTCACCCTTTTTCTGTCTCTCGTGTTCTCACGAAGAGGAGATGGCCTCTCACACTCTTCCCTGACGAATGAAGAGAGATGTCTCTCACTCTCTTCACCGTACATTTCTTCTACAAATGGTTGATATATATAGTTACATCTTCTCTCTCTCTAAGCAACAACTCACGTTCACATTCTTTTTCTTCTACCACTTTTGACAAATTTACTAAAGTGAAGACAATCAACTCACGTTTAAAGGTTTTCCACAACCTCTTCCCACTTGTCAAAAATAGTAGGCTACTTTTCAAAAATGGGAGATATGAGTGGGAATGAGCTGACACCAACAATCTCCCCCGTCAGCTCATTTAGGGAGACTCGACCAATTCGGCCTTTTGCTCAGCTCCCCCGTGATCAGAATCGACTAGTTCTGCTCACTTTGCTGCTTCAATCGCGAACACAGAACGAGCTTGCTCCACCGCCTCCGCAAAAGCCTCAATAGGCTTAATCCAAATAAGAATACCAAACGGTATCCCGATAACGTGAAACTTCACGTCATGGTGCTTCCTCCTCAACATGCTCCACCTCTTCCAAAAGCCTTCAAAATTCTCAACCACAATCTTTGTTATTGTCATTGTCACAACACAAGCCAAACCTTGGCTCTGATACCACTTGTTAGGATCTTCGGACCCTCCAAAATGTGACGAACGGGTTCTTGTAACCCAACCGAGACAATAACAAAGAATAACAAAGGAGAAAAGAAATAGGCACACAAATTTAACGTGGTTCGGTCATCGACCTACATCCACGGGCGGCGGAGAAACATTCCACTATTAAAGAGGAGAATACAAAATCAAATCCGGCAACTCCGGATGATATCAACACCAATCATATCTACCACAAGCACAACAAGTATATCCAATCTACACTCTATAGACTTGGAAATACAATACCAATTTGAACACCCAAATTGGTCCGGTAGATGAACCGAGATCACGAAGACGAATCTCCAACACCTTGTGGAGTAGGAGGACCGCGGAGGAACACCTCTGCCTCTTGCTCTCTGCCTCACCCTTTTTCTGTCTCTCGTGTTCTCACGAAGAGGAGATGGCCTCTCACACTCTTCCCTGACGAATGAAGAGAGATGTCTCTCACTCTCTTCACCGTACATTTCTTCTACAAATGGTTGATATATATAGTTACAACATCTTCTCTCTCTCTAAGCAACAACTCTCGTGTTCTCACGAAGAGGAGATGGCCTCTCACACTCTTCCCTGACGAATGAAGAGAGATGTCTCTCACTCTCTTCACCGTACATTTCTTCTACAAATGGTTGATATATATAGTTACAACATCTTCTCTCTCTCTAAGCAACAACTCACGTTCACATTCTTTTTCTTCTACCACTTTTGACAAATTTACTAAAGTGAAGACAATCAACTCACGTTTAAAGGTTTTCCACAACCTCTTCCCACTTGTCAAAAATAGTAGGCTACTTTTCAAAAATGGGAGATATGAGTGGGAATGAGCTGACACCAACAAGAATATATAAATACTCTCATATCCGGGTCGCAAAATTTTCATAATTAGGTTAGATGTACGTCCGACGAAAACAACTTTTTGTGTCATTCCAATATATATTTGGTTCGATCAGGGGAATGGAATAATTAAAAATTTTATTAATTTTTTATTTACTAATCAAAACATAATTTCCAAATTCAAAAACCTTAATCCATAATTTAGGAACCTAAATCTCATTTAAGAATAAAAAAATAATCAAATTACGAACACAAAACACAAATTAATTATTTAATTTAATTAATCCTACTATCTCTCTCTACCATTTCCCTAGCGCCGCGCCATCATTCTTCATCTTCTTTCTCCTTGTATATTTTCTTCTCTTGACGTCGATACCTCAAATAAAGATGAGGGAGTGATGAGAGTTGAGAGAGATGGGGAAGTTGAAGATCCAAACTCATTGACGCTGCCACCAAAGTTGAAAAAATCCATCCCATACGTTGGAAAGAGAAAGCAACTGAATAATTCTTTTTAGAAGAGAGATAAAGCAGCGAGAGATAATAGAAAGATAGAGCAAGAGGAGAGAGAAGACAGATAGCAGAGGGACCACGACGGCGGCGACGAGAGATTGACGGTGGCAAGAAATTGAAGGCAAAAGACGACGGCGACGTGGGCGGCGAGAGACTGACGGGGAGAGAAATTCTAAAGGTGAGTGTTCTGAAATATAGGAATAGAGGGAGAAGAGAAAGATTAGGGAAATTCTGAAAAATAAGAAATAAACGAGAATAAAGAGATAATATTTGGGAGGAATGGAAAATGAAAGTCCCAAATTTTGAGGGGTTGGGAAAATGTTATTTGGGCGGTTTTAGAGGGGATGAGGTATGATTCATTTGTTATTTTTTACGAACCAAACAACATGAATGAAATCATTCATTTAAAATGATTCATCATTCCATTCCTCATCTCCAACCAAACGGAAGCTTAGTGTTTGTGATATTATATATAAAAAATATAGTTTAATTTTATAAAATTAATATTCCAAACATTCTGATAAGTTGCATTTTTTTTCTTCTGCTTTTAAAGAGCACTCATTGACGAGCTTATGAGCTTTTGCTTATTCTAATTTATTTTAAGCTAAAAAAACAGAAGCTTACATTCCAAATATTAAAAAAAGTGATTATACTGTGAAAAAACCCCAAAACAGCTTATTTAGATTGTTCCATACACTATTTTACTTTTATATATACTTAAAAGAAACTGCTTAATTAAATAATTTAACTGCTTAATTCTTATTAATTTTAGAAAAATTAAAGTTGAAAATAAGTTTTGCCAACATTTGAAAAACTGCTTATGCGGCTTACAAATGTTGGGATTTTATATACTGGAAGCAAATTTTATGCTTGTATACAATGTGTTTTTCATTTCCATTATTTTATTCTCCTATCGATATATATATATATATATATATATATATATATATATTTGCACATGTAATCATTTATCTTGTATGAAAGTTAGATTGTATAGTGTGTTGTAGATCTCAGAAGACTATACAATTGGTCGGACTAACAAGATATAAACAGTTATCACAATTGAGACAACTTTAGGATAAATTGTCGGTTTAAGCTGCAGTTTAGATAAGAAGTGACTTGTCTTGGATGCTTGTCTATACTGGTATACTGAAGGTGGTGTATTGATGGATCACAATGAGATGTGTTCTCCTAACTGACCTTAGTGGAGAACTACTAGTGGAGAACCAAGATCTCGGTGACTTAGCTGTTCTTAAGCTTGATAAGACTTCAGCTGAGTGCATTTGGCTGGCTAGCACTATTGACCTTTTATGTTGAACGTCATCGCGATGGCTCTACGTATCTTGGGTGTTAGTAGTTATTTGTGGTGAGGTTGGTTGTCTATATCTTGCAACCATATCCTTGTAAAATAGGTTGATAATATCCCCTGAGGAACTCGTAAGGATTAGTACACTAAACCCGACCAGTTGATTAAATTCAGTGTGTTAATAAAATCGAGTGGTACTACTCAAGAATATAATAAGATGTTAATTAATTTAAGCTGTCAGTAGACTTAATTAATTAACGGATATTTCTATCTTAAATACGGAAATCGATTAAGTCTAAAATACAAGTCCTTGCTCAAATTCGGATATAGGGATAAGTCAGTACGGATTCTCTAGAATATGTGTTTATTAATTAATTTTGCTCTGGGATGAGCATAGATAATTAATTGATTTCAGGCCCGACTTTATTTCTTGTACTGAATCCCTGATCTGGCTCAATTAGTTGCCTAATTATTTATTGTCTCTCAGAAATCAATATTAACAAATTAATGTATTTTACATTATTATAGTGTTATTTATCTGAAATTATTTGGCTGAGCCAATTAATTAATAAATAAAAGTAGCTAGTAGATTAATTTGTTATATTATGGGTCAATTGATGTGGAACCTCTTGTAAGTATAATTAAATTAATGGACTACAAATATTAATATAATAAGTTTAGAAGCCTATATAAATTAATATTTTGTTCATAATCTTAAGACACAAAGGAAAGAGCGTATACACACATTCGAGAGATTAGAGTGACAAAAATATATTTCTAAACGGGGGCAATAATTAGAGCTACTACAACATACGAAAGGAGGAAGATAAATTCTATCACAAAGGTTTGTGTGTACCACAATTGTATACCCTTGTGTGTACCACACCACAAGAGTACTGTCATGTAGTAAATGTAGCCCACCTATTTTAATGAAAAATGCCACATGTGATGCAGCGAGTAATCTCGCTCAAGTCTCGACCGTTGATTCACGTAGAATACCGCTCGACGACTTCTTCTAACACCGTTGATCCTACAGCTAGATATCGGGGTTAGGCAGCCAATATCACTCAACACAGGGAGGGAATATTGGGACACAAAAGGAACAATTTCATTTCATCCAAAAACTGCGGCGAAAAGTACAAAAGAGTCTTAAATACGAAACCACTAAATCAACCCTAAGAGAGAGACAATGTATATAAAATTAAAAGCGCTAATAAGAGTTGCAAGTCTTAAAAATGCAAACAATAATAATTAAATAATGAAGCTTAGGCTTAAGAGGACCGAGCATCATATTGTTCCAAGAACCTGAATGCCACTTCTTCTAATGGATCTCCATCATTCCCTCTGGGTGGGACAACATGCGTCCTCGCAGGTAGGGGGTCATCATCGTCATCCGAGTGATCACCATAAAACGAAATTAAATGTTTGACATTGAAGATGTCCGTCGTTCCTATGTGACTCGACAACTTGAGGCGACAAGCATTAGGATTGACCTTCGTGAGGATTTCCAAGGGACCGAACTTCCGAGCCGCAAGCTTGTTGTATTCTCCGAGGGGAAAGCGTTCTTTGGTAAGTATCGCCCATCCTCGACTCCGAACTCCACCGAACGCCGATGCTGATCGGCATGTGCTTTATATCGATAATTAGAGGAAACAAGATTAGCAGCCACAACTTTATGAGTGTCCAACATGCTGCCGACAAAATCTGTTGCCTTGTCATGAGTTTTGCCTGCAGATTGAAGAGGAAGAAGATCAAGAGGACCACGGGGTTGGACATAATATGATGGAAATTAGGGAAAGAAATTATACATTCCACGTATGTTGTTGCAGCTCTGATTGTTGCTCGTGAATCCAATCTTTTTTACTCGATCCAGAAAAGGTCTTCTGGACTGTTCCCGTGCCCGAGCTCTCAACTCTGAATGGACGAAGATGTTAGAGAGCCCTTGACCAAAAACTCACTACTCACCAGTTCTAAGTCTCCAAGCAATATTTCATTCAAGGAATGCCTCGACGAAACTTTGCTCGGAATCTCGGAAACTTAGTATTAAATTGTGAAGCCCTAGCCTCCTATTTATAGAAAAAGGGCCCAAATAGTATTGGGCCTATTATTCCCAAGCCCAACTTACTCCATTACCAATTATTTTAATCCGTTAAAGAACTGACAATTCCAGGTAATTAAGTAGCCTAGTGAGTCTGTGAGAAAAATGTCAAATACAATTGGGCATTTGTTCGGGCCAGACCAGGGACCTAATAAAAGAAATAAAACAGGGCCTCAAGTGAATTAATTTTCCATACTCCGCCCTGAGTATTATTAATTCACAAACATAAATTCATTACACTAGAGAATCTATGTTGACTTACCCCTTTATTCCCAAATGTTGAGTCTGTACTTGTATTTTACACTTAATTGATCCCCGTATTTAAGGTAGAAATATCCGTAATTAATTAAGCACACTGACAGCTTAAATTAATCAACATCTTATTAAATTCCTGAGTAGTACCACTCGACTTTATTAACACACATGAACTTTATCAACCGGCCGGATTTAGTGTGTTAATCCTTACGAGTTCCTCAGGGGATATTATCAACCCATTTTATTAGGATACAGTTGCAAGATACAGACAACCAGCCTGAGCCACAAATAACTACTAACACCCAAGATATGTAGATCCGGTCGCAATGACGTTCACCATAGTAGGTCAAAGTGATAGATAGCCAAATGCACTCAGCTGAAGTCTTTCCAAACTTAAGACCAGCTAAGTCACCGAGATCTTAGTTTTCCACTAAGGTCTGTCAGGAGAACACATCTCACTGTGATCCATCAATTGTAACGCCCCAATTTTTATAACTTAAGAAGGGACGCTACTTCATACTTAACATTTATATCTTAATTCTTTAAAAATATTTTCATGGAAAAGAATCATTGAAAAACTCAATTTATTTTCATACTCAGCGGAAGTCTTAAATAAAAATGTACTAAGTCTAACATTTCAAAAGAAATAACGTAAAGTTCATAAACTAAAAGAAATAATTTAAATACGATAAATTATTTTCGTGACCATCACCACCAACACCTCTACGCATCGGTCGAACCATTTTCTGAAAAATGTTAAAATGATAGGGATGAGTACGACTACTCAGTGGGAAATACATTTATCCAAACTATAGATTATATCAAACATAAACATGAATAACTAGATCATGTAACATTAACTTGTAATTTGGCCACATAGACCACATGAACTTGTAATTTGGCCACACAGACCACATGAACTTGTATATTGGCCACACAGACCACTTGAACTTGTAATTTGGCCACATAGACTACATGAACTTGTATTGGCCACACATATACCACATGAACTTGTATTAGCCACACAGACCACATGAACTTGTATTGGCCACACAGACTACATGAACTTGTATTGGCCACACAAACCACTTTCTTACATGTCTGTCGTCAAAACATTAAATATCGAATATAATATATAATAAAGATAAACGTAACATTCCCCCACCTTAACCTTGACTTTGAAGAAAAATAATGGATATCAATGTTTAAGTCATGCGTGCCGATACTATATATAAAAATTTATCTTAATAACCTTACATGGAAATGTCATGCATGCATCAACAATTTCAATAATTCATAAATAGACATAGATCAAAATAATCAAACCAAAATGTATATTATACATAACCTACTTATTAACAGGCAACTTTAATGGTTTCACATAATAATAAACTTAAGTATATTAAACATAATTTTACTTTTATTGACAATTCATTCATGCACTGAGTAATTCGACAACTCATGAAATATATCAATGAAATTACAAAAGTTGTCCTGAAAATTATAGATCTCTAACATGAACAACATAATACATATTCTATCACAATAAAACTTATCATGATTAAGAATCCATTTAATAGTAATATGAAAACTTTTGTTTTTCAATCTAAATGCATGTTGACAGAAGAATTTGGCACATCAAGAAACAAATTAACAAATAAATAGCAAACGTATCCTAAAAATTCTATATTTTTAACATTAATGACCTAACATATATTATATCCCATTAAAATTCAAAATGGTCGAAAATAACATAAAGAAAACATGAAAAATAATTTTCCTATTAAGCTCATGAACATGCTTTCAAAAACTGACAGGTTACAAATAATAATTTAAAAAAAAATACTTAGCATCCTTGAAAAATTCTACAAAAATAACAGAGTATACTAGACATACCTAGGAAGACGATCCTAAATATTCACGGCAAGATGATGACGAGAACGTGTGTAAATAATTCTTGAAAGAGTTCGCAAATAAATTGACAGATTTTCGAAAATTTTATGGGATGTTATATTATGAGCGACTAAGGGGTATTTATAGGCCTAGAAATCATTATCTAAAGATCCCTAATCATATAAGGTATCAAATATATTTTCATAATTATTTTCGTACTTATATAATTTATATAGAATTTAGTCTATCACCTACCATATAAGAGATTAAATCATAGTTGGATTATGATATAGACACAATTAAAATTGATCGTAAACATGAATATCACACATAAAATATCTATTTTAATCATAAAATATAATATAAAATTATCTCCTAATTATTTCACACAAATATAAAATATTATATCCTTACATCAATCCTAGTAGGTTTAGGAAATCCGAAATAAATAAATATTATTCTTGCCTCATAATTCTATCATGATTTATATCTACACAATAACAATATTATCATAATATGATATAAATAAACACATTCAAAGTTCAAAATAAATTTACATAACAAAAATGATTTAATGACAAATAAGATAAATGCTTTAATTTTTATTTAAATTTCTAAGGTGCAACTTACAGAACTAAAACACTTGATAATATGCATGAATAGATATGCAATGCATTTTATTTGAAAATTTTGGGGCGTTACATCAATACACCACCTTAAGTGTACCAGTAAAGACAAGCAGTCAAGACAAGCCACTTCGATCTAAACTGCAACTTAAACCGACAACTTATCCTCAAATTGTCTCTGTTGTGATAACTTTTTATATCTTGTCAGTTCAACCAATTTGTGTAGTCTTTTGTGATACCCGACACACTACACAAATCTAACTTTTATACAAGATAAATGATTACATGTGCAAATATATATATTTATCAGATAGGAGAATAAAATAGTAGTAAAGACAAAACACATTGTATATAAACTTAAAATATGCTTCCAGTATACAAAATCCCAATATAATACACGACCTGAAATGGGCTAAAACCCGTGCTGCGATTAACGACATGGTTGTGGGCGAATTTCGCTTGACTTAGACGTTGCTCCCAACACTTCACGTGATCACCGACAAAGCAGCGCAACAAATTGCCAAGGGAGTGATTTACCACCTCAGTTTACCCATCCGATTGAGGGTGGTAGGCGCTACTATAGTTGAGGCGTGTGTTCACCATACGCCACAAACTTTGCCAAAAATGGCTTAGGAAACGCGTATCGCGATCAGATACAATGGACGAAGGGAAGCCATGAAGGCCATATATATCACAAAAAAAAATTGGGCAACCATAACGGCATCGGTGGTCTTCTAGCAAGGGATAAAGTGAGCCATTTTAGAGAAGCGATCCACCACCACAAAAATGGAACCGAAACCCCGTTGTGTACGAGGAAGACCAAGGACAAAGTCCATAGTTAGATCGATCCAAGGACAAGTAGGGACGGGTAATGGCAGATATATCCCCGTATTAGTAGCCACACCCTTTGAGAGCTGACACGTGCGACACCGTTGCACGAATTTGGTGATCTCGCGGAGACTAAACTGACGCTAACCATCACTCCATGGGAAGCGAGTTCCACCGGTAGGGTGTGTTTCGCATGCGGCGTGGATGATGATCTTTTCATCACCAAGGAAGATGATCATTTCTCCTCCGAGGCAGTTGTTGAGGATGATCCTCAAGAGGAGCCGGTTTACGATGAGGACCCGTTTGAAGAAGAAGTTGTAGAGGGGGATATTATCTCAATCTTGGCCATGGGGCGATCATGCCGAGCTCCTAAAGCTCTGAATGAGGACTGTGTAAACACAACTATTTTTCAATCATGTACCATCCTCGTTATTGGTTCGGAAAGCGGGGAGAAGGTCACCTCAGATCTGGAAATCCATGATGGAATTGGGACTTCAAATACCTTCGTGTTTGATGTGATCAAGACCACCTCGGGTCCACCTCTCGCAAGGGCTTCTCCATTAATCAACCTTCGACCTATGGCTCAGTGTGGTGTTGTATGTCTCGTAGTGGTGGTAAACCATGAGGTAAGTCATCTAGAAAAACATCATGAAACTCCGTGTGGTGTTGTATGTCTCGCAGTGGTGGTAAACGGTGGGGTAAGTCATCTGAAAAAACATCATGAAACTCCCCTAGTAATGGAGCAATCTCTTGGGGTAGCAAATCAGTTGGTGTAGTCTCCAAGGTGTGGGTAGGCGCCCCTCCCTTCGCTGCGCCACTCTCCGATACATTCGGAGAGAAACCACCGAAGAGATTAGTGAATTGATGTCTATGGTATCGGTCTTCACGTTCCAACGAGAAAACCCCTCGGTTTGCTGCCCTACTGCAAGGTTGACGCCTCCTCTCGTGCTCGTCTAAGAGAGTGGACATACATTGGGTGAAGTGTTCCACCATATGTCCCAATCGCTCGTCTAAGAGCCTTCCGAACCACTCTTCGAACAGAACGTAGTCACCTCCTTCAAGTTATACCTGTTGTCGCGCTTGTCACGGAGGCGTGATTCTGCCGGATTCGTCGGCTCTGGTACCAGCTGATGTAGGGAGAAACTACTAGTCACGATCGTTGATTCGTCGCTGCGAATATTCGCCCATAAACAGGGACGGATCTACAGGGGGGTCGGGAGGGTCAATCGACCCTCCGGCCGCCGTATCTAGAGGTAGCAGGCGAGAACCGTCCCTCTCTTCGACCCCTCCGCTGACGGCGCTGAGCCGCTGACTTTCTGCAAAAGGAAATGGGTGGAATGGTGGTGGAAGGAAGAAGAAGGTGAATAGTGATGGATTGGGACATTGGGTTGGGCTTCATTTATTTGTGTTTGGGTCCAATTCTAAAATCCAAAGTCAAAAAATATTAAAGCCCAAATGTCAATTATGTTAAATAATTCTCTATTTAAATTATAACAATTAACATACTCGTTATTTTTGTCGTTTTTATGGTTTTTGTATATCATTTTAGACTCATTATTTTGTCATTTGTATATGTTATAAGTACTTTTCATTTCCTTATGATCATTGTTATATTATCTTTTCTCTAAATAAAATTTCGGGGGCTCTGCCCCCGAACCCCTGATAAATCTCGACCCCTCGGTTGTAAAGTTCTGGTTCCGTCACTGCCCATAAACTCTTCTAAATTTGTTGAACTTCAAGAGAGATATCCAAATCTAGGCATCTAATATCTATATAATATATTAAAGCCCAATGGTAATTTGTATCCAATTGGAATTCAAATTGATTTCAATTGAATTGAATTGGATTTCATTGATTTGCTATTTCATAATATTTTCACTTTTGCCATTTCAATTCAATTAGAATTAAATTCAACTTTGTATCCATTTCCCCAATTTATCATTTTCGATGTTTTTCTTCTGATTTTGTACTACCTATGACTAAATCCTAATTCACTTTCACTTTTCTCCTCTTTAATTTTTCTCATGTCTTACATGGCTTTGTGTTCGAGCATGTTCCCGTATTTCCACTGCCGGCTATCGCCTCCACATTAGGTATTTTTTATTTGAATTTTTGGTTAAATTTAGCCTTCTATTTTCATTTCAATTGTGTTAGATCCGCATCTTTCCAGCACCTGGACGGAAGGCCTAGGAAATCGCTGTGATGATTTCAAACTACTAAGATCTAACGAAGTGAACGACAATCAAGAATATAGGGAATGGTGGTAGAGGAGCATTCGGTTCAGTGATTTAATTTAATTGGAATATATTAAAACCAAATGGTAATTAGTATCAAATTGAAATTCAAATTGATTTCAATTGAATTGAATTGGATATTTTGCAATTGAATTGAATTGAATTACAATTATTCTATTTTGCAATTTTTTATTTTAAAAACCCATTAATATTAAAAATTATATTGAATAAATAATTTTCAATCAATTCCCAATCTATTTCAAATCAGTTGCATAATTTCCTATTATAACATAAATTGAAAATGTCAATTTTAATTCATTTCAAAAAAACCATTAACATTAAAACTAATATTGAATAAATAATTTTCAATCAATTCCAAATCTATTTCAAATCAGTTGCATAATTTTCTATTATAACTTAAATTGAAAATGTCAATTTTGATTCATTTCAATTTAATCTAATCCTTCCAAATAAAAAATTATTCCATTTTTATCTTGAATTTTTATTTTAAAAATTCATTAATAATAAGATTGATATTAAATAAATAATTTTCAATCAATTTCAAATCAATTGCATAATTTTACATTATACCTTGAAATTGAATCCAATTGTAATTCAAATTGATTCCAATTTAATTGAATTGCATTTCAATTAAATTGAAATTTTGTCCTATTTTCTTATTTCAATTTTTATATTTCATATCTCACTATCCTTCCAAACCAACAAATTATTCTACTTTGCACCTGTATTTTTCATTTTAAAAATTCATTATTAAAAGTAGTATTAAATAAATGATTTTCAATTAAGTCCAATTCAATTTCAAATTAATTACATAAAACCGAAGGCTGCCAATTTTCATTCATTTCAATTTAATCGAATGCTTCCCAATGATTTTTTTTTTCTGTTTTGCCCCTAAGTTTTTTATTTTAAAAATCCAATAATATGAAAATTGATATTAAATAAATAATTTTCAAACAATTCCAATTCAATTTCAAATCAATTGCAAAATTTTACATTATACCTTAAAAAAATATCAAAGATTACAAAACACTAATATATAAATAATTATAAGAATTTTTGAAATCACACACTTAAAGAATATGAAAGATTTACATTAAAACTATAAAATGTATGTTACATAGTATTTGAAAAGTTTAATTTAGATGAGTAATGGATATTGACATTCTAATGACCATTAAAATTTTCCATTTAAAAGAATATCAAAGATTAGAAAACACTAACATATAAATAATTATAAGAATTATTTAAATTACACACTTAAAGAATATGAAAGATTATATTAAAACTATAAAATGGACGTTACATACATATTAATTACCATCCCACGTTTCCTAACCTAATAAATAATAGACTATTTTTATATATAGTAATAATTAGATTAATTATTAGATGTATATATAGAGAGAGTATATAATATTAAGAATTTTTGAAATCACACACTTAAAGAATATGAAAGATTTACATTAAAACTATAAAATGTATGTTACATATTATTTGAAAAGTTTAATTTAGTTGAGTAACAGATATTGACATTCTAATGACCATTAAAATTTTTCATTTAAAAGAATATAAAAGATTAGAAAACACTAATATATAAATAATTATAAGAATTATTTAAATTAACCCTTAAAGAATTTGAAAGATTATATTAAAACTATAAAATGGACGTTACATACATATTAATTACCATCCCACGTTTTCTAACCTAATAAATAATAGACTATTTTTATATATAGTAATAATTAGATTAAGTATTAGATGTATATATATATACATAGTAGATAATATCTACTATATAATTGAAATATACTCTCTAATAAGAGTGTCTATCTATAAATTTAAAGGTCCATTGAAATTCTACACTTATTTAAAGAATATGAAAGATTGCATAACTTTAATATGAATGTAGCCACTAATATAATATTGAATTATTCATAGATATGTTTAATGCAAACGAATGTATATAAATTTAGATCTATTATATATATGCAAAGGAACGTAGGTGCATAACAAGTGCATCTCTTATTCAAAATTCAAAGAAATATTTGCAGACATGCCGACTATTTGGTCTCTAATTGAGGAGTTGGATGACTCGAAGGAGACATTTGCAGTCAAGCTTCGTTTGTTCGTGCCTACGAACTGCCAACGTACAACAAAAGCGATATACTAAGTATGGAGTGTGTTTTCCACAATTTCAAGGTACATAGTTTTTCTCAAACATTAGTAGAGGAATTGTACATTATATGATTCATTGGATTGAACTGACGATAAATTGTTATAGGGGGAGAGAATTGAAGCTACAATCCCAAAAACCAAATTCGCAGATTGAAACTTGAGCTTAAAGAGGGTCATCTTTATGGTGTAAAAAACTTCAAGGTCGTGCATGATAGGAAAGCGCACAAGCTTACGACAAATAAATATAGGCTATTGATGAATGAGAAAACCCGAATATTGAATCTATTGCAAGAAGATTTCCCGAATACGCAATTTAGCTTCAAAAGTTTTGAGGAAGTACACGGAATTGAAAAAATTCATGAAGTCTTGTCATTTGGTATTATCAACAAATTATGCAGTTATTGGATATCACTAAATATAAATATTATATTATATTGTAATTAACTATTATATCTAAATAGATGTCATTGGAGCGTTGATCAATGTTGGGACAGTTCAACATCCTACAACAAGCAATGGATCAAAAAAGATGTTAATCAACTAAGATTTTAGCCAATAATGATGACGGCCACCCGTATAGCGAGAGTTAGGTTGTCTATGCAATTTAAATTTTTTTAGCTCACAAACAAAACTTTGATATATATGATGATTCTGATAAATCTGTATGCTACGGAAACCAAATATGTAGGAATCAAGTTCATTATGCAAAGTTGGAGACGATACTTTGATGAACCCTCCGTCAAGCAATAAACAATCAGCACTAAATCTAGCTAAGGAAGGATGCGCAGTTTCGACTAAAAAACAAGCATCATCAAGAGCGGCAATTGAAGATGAGTGGATTGATGATGGAAATATAAAGAGGACTCTAGGTGATACATTTGGAACAGCTATACCATCCAAAAAGACGAGGGTTAATATTAAGAAAGAAAAAGATTAGAATTTTGTTTGTGAGGAATGAGGAGGGAAAAAATAATTGCAGTTAAGTTTAGAGAATAAAACTTCTTATGCTTTTTTTGGGACTAGGTATGTTATAACAACAAAATGAGTTATTATCTAAAATGATCTTTTGATATGTAGCAAGTAAAAACAACTTATCTAAGATGCACATATAAACAAACAATATCTGGACAAGCAAAATGCAACCAAAATACAACAGATCCGGTTAGAAACAATCAATCTAATAACAATTAAATATAGAAGCCAACATAATTCACAAATTAGTTGAGAATTGAATTTCACTGTACAATGAGAACACGTTCATGTAAAACTTGCAAACATGGTCTGCAGCATGAGACTCCAAAGGTGAGTTGGTCTGAACCAAAATTGAATCTTTACTACTCGGGATGAGTTCTAATTAGGCGATCATAAGTTGTCTTTTTCGTTTTATGTAGCATTTCGAGGCGTATATCAACGATGGTAAGTAGAAGCCCACACGCCCAGCAAAATTGAAACCAAAATTAAAAAACAAACTTGCCGCACAAACACAACGGCCAAGAAAAATTGTACCTGTTCTGCAAATCGGTTGGGAGGATCTGGAAATGGAGGCTTGCACCGAGTGAAATAGAAAATGCAGGGGCTAGATCGAACTTCTATTTGGTGCTTCAAGGGGATTAAATTTCTCAGATCTAAACTATAAATTACCCAAAAAAGCAAAAAAATTAAATTTAGAGGGCGTGAACTGACGGAGGGAACGAAGTAACAAAAGCCGCAGCCGGTATTCAGCATCCGAGTCTGAGAATGCCAACAAGCTAAATATGTAATTTTGAAAAACGCAAGTGCGTTTTATTTTTTTTTATTTTTTTTACACACTTAATGCCTGTAGTAATAAGAAAACAAATCCACTTATTTGTGTTATTTTCGATGTGTACCTTATTTATTATATTTTAAACTTTTTCAATCTCTCTCACTCTTTCCCTTTAAATTTTATCATGGCATATTATATTTTCTCTTATATATATTGTATGAAAATTATTAACCATATAAACATGAATCTCTACACATAGAGATAAAAAAACGTATAGATAATTGTTTGGTTTCAATTATTAATTGACTTTTATATTAGAACTTTATCAAATCGTCATATATTAGAAAATAAGAAAAATAAAAAAGTTTATTATTAAAAGCCAATAGTATTTTAAATCAAAACAATTGCACAATTTTGCAATATCCCATGAATTCAAGGTTAATTTTTGAAATGCAGGATGAGATCACCTGTCCAATAAATCTATATCCAGTTAGTGTCCGATTAAAAATTCTTTAGTCTTAAATTAAAAAAAACATGGATTGAAATGAGAAGATTGAAAAAGGGATTTGCTTATATCCATTCGATTTATTAATCGTAAAGCCGTAAAGAGGGAGGATAAAATAAATAATTCAAAAGTGCAGTATTATGATTTCAAAAGTGCAGTATTTATTATAATCGAAAACCAATTAGATATGGATTTATTGAACAAATAGTCCTAGAAATAATGTATTTAAAAATTATTTAGTGAAATCACTTATAGTTAAAATATTAATAATGAAATATTAAGTTTTGAAAGCTGATTTGGTTTTGTACTAAAACTTACGTTGAATAACGAATTCTCCATAGTCTAAAACTTTGATGTACAAATAATTATAATTGTAGATTTATATTATACACTTAAACAATATTAAAGAGTGTTTTAAAAGTAATATATTGTTTATACTGTAATTACTGATCGCGGATCCCATGGTTTGTAATTTAACATAATAAAAGCACATTCCTTAATTTTATTAACTTATAAAATAAAGCTGAAATAAATTGTAAATGGTATTTGGAGAGACCATAAAAGACTTTACATATTTTACAATAAATAAGAAACATTAAAGTAGCAGACAACTAACCAAATAAGACATAAGTCTGGATCATTTCCTTCTAACACATCACACCACTAATTGTGAAGTTCCCAGAAGCCACTTCACTCTCTGTTTCACTCAGTGGTGCCGCCATTATTTCGATGATAAGCATCCATTTCCAGCTCCCTCCTAGCCGATTCAAAGAATAGGTACGGTTTTTCATAGATCGCTTACTTGCTGTAAAATCACTTTAGTCCACCGCATCTATCTCAAGGCCAAATCGATTCAGATCTACATAATTGTAGAAGAAAAAGGAAGGAAGTTGACAAAACGCAAGTTATTGAAGTGGGAAGTAATGTCCTTGGAGTTCACCAGTTCGCTCACTTTGTAAATTCATTACCCACTAATTAAGATTGTTGCGAGAATTTGTAGATCAGGGTCTGCTGATTTTGGACAAAAGAATCACCATTCATCGATATTCTCGAAGAAACTCTCCGCTGCAAAGCTCTGTAGAGGAAATGGTATAGTTGCCCAGATTGACTCCCACGCCCTTAAATCCGTTTCAAATCTATCTGAGGTATTTATAATGTTACCGATCAAACACTAAAAATACCTCCAGTATACACTTTTTATGATATACGTATTTTTGAGAATTTCAATGGACCCTTTTTTGACTATTATTTAGAGCATCATTATATTGGGTATGAGTGTGTAATGAGTATTTTACATCGATTATTTTAAAACCAATCTAAAAAAATTTGACAGGATACTGGATCATTGACGTATCTCCCATCACCAAGGAAAACAAATGCACTTCAGACATGACCGATATGTCATAATTTGCACTATTATATATTTGCTTAAGTTAATGCTCTAATCAGTAAGAAATACAAAACATTTAAATTATTGTGTAAGACAAATTTTAATATTGTAAAAACATATATAGAGTTTATTCAGCAAGATTATATGGATATGAACTTGCAAGATGTTCCAATTGAGAAACATTATGACAACACCAACAACAAACAAGGTTAGTTTAAAGTTACTACCCTCACATTTAATTCTAAATATATAGAACACATTTGATTTATTATTTATATATATATGGGAGGATTTTGGAATGTTGATGTATCTCCAATCACTGAGAAAAACAAATACACTTCAAACATAACTGGTGACTACCAATTTGCACTATTACATATATGATTAAGTTAGTGAGCTAATCAAACTAAAGACACACATAAACCTCGATATTTATGTCTAACATAATACTACAAAAACAGATATAGAGCTAATTGAACATGAATTTATGGATATTGACTTCCAAGATGTTCCAATACTGCACCACTACGACAATACAGGTAACACAAAAGGTTAGTTCGATGTTTTTATACTCACATGCAAGTCATTTTCTCAATAGTGAATAATATTCAAAACACAAGAGAATTAGAAAAAAAATTAATTTTCAATCGTGTACTATAGAATATTTGAACATCGAGGTAACTCCAATCAGGAATAAAAGGACAAGAAAGAAAAAAAAGACAGATCAGTTATGATTTGTTTAATGACATATTTTTAAAAATAATTTATTAATCTAAAATATTTAAAACTTATTATTGCAGAATACTACGATATTGGCGATCCATTACACATATGCACTGAGTGTAAAGCCTATTTCTGGTGTGACAAACGACTGACGTCTTCAAGTAAAAAAAATCCAAAGTATTCCCGTTGTTGTCTAAGCGGAAAAATAAAGATACCAATAATGAAACAACCGCCGAATGTTTTATCAGTTCTTATATTTGGCAAAGATTTGTTGACCAAACACTTTTTGTCCAATATTTGGAGGTATAATAACATGTTTTGTTTCACATCTATGGGAGGAAAAATAGACAAAACTATAAACACCGGAAAGTCTCCGCTTGGATTTCGCATGTATGGACAAAACTACCACCAAATTGGAAGTTTGATGCCAGAGCATGGAAACCCGCCTAAATTCGCACAACTATATATCTACGACACAGAAAATGAGGTTGAAAACCGACTAAAAACAATGTGGTAAGTCAAATTCACAAAAAATTTAAATTATTATAAAATAACTTAAAAAATATATATAATGACAAAATGTATGCATTCTTTATTTCAGGCTGAATAAGGATAAAAAACGAGTCAGTGACCAGATTGTAGCGAAGATTCAACATATGCTTGATAAAAATAATGTTTTAGTCAAATCATTTAGAATGGCAAGAGAGAAACTCCATGAGGCACAGACAACAGAAATAAAATTAAGACTAATTAGAAAGAGGACAAGAGATGCAAGGACATTTAATCTTCCCACTGTGTTGGAGGTAGCTGCCTTGGTCGTTGGTGATTTCGAGCAATCAATTCAAAACAGAGATATAATTGTTGAAACACAATCAGGGTTACTACAACGCATAAACGAGTTACATCCTTCATATCTCCCTTTACAGTACCTACTATTGTTTCCATACGGAGAGGATGGATATAGAGAGGACATTCCCTTTTCAAAAGAAACACAACATACAAAAAGAACACACGTGAGCTTCAGAGAGTTCTTCGCTTTTAGACTTCACGAGAGAACCGATGAGCCACCAACAATTTTAAGTGCAAAGAGATTGTTTCAACAATTTGTGGTCGACACATATACAATGATAGAGTCTGACAGATTACTATACATTCGTATGAACCAACCGGACTTACGTGCAGACATGTACAACGGCTTGACCGAGGCACTGACTAGAGGAGAAACAGATCCAGCTAGGCAAGGTAAACGTATAATTTTGCCTTCAAGCTTTACTGGTGGAGCTCGATGCATGATACAAAATTACCAAGATGCAATGGCCATCTGCGGATGGGCGGGATATCAAGATTTATTTATCACATTCACATGTAATCCAAAATGTCCAGAGATAGTGAGATATGTACAAAGTAAAGGTTTGAAGCCTGAGGATCGACCTAATATACTAGCCCGTGTATTCAGGATCAAATTAAAGCATCTACTGAACGAGCTGCGGAATAAGAAACACTTTGGCTCGGTGAAAGCAGGTAAAAACTAGACAACTTACAATTAGATGTCATCTACTATATTGTAAAAATAGATTTTCACATTTTTTATGTTTGAAAATGACAGTTATTTACACCATTGAGTTTCAAAAGCGAGGGCTCCCTCATGCTCATATACTGCTATTTTTGGCAAAGCAAGACAAACAAAAATCTGCTGCTGATATTGATAAAATCATTACAGTAGAAATCCCGAACTCTAATATTGACCAAGAGTCTTATAAATGTGTACAAGATTTTATGGTACATGGTCCCTGCGGCATTGCAAACCTAACATCACCATGCATGTCTGATGGACGTTGCACAAAATATTTTCCAAAGAAGTTTGTTAAAGAAACGACCACAGACGATGATGGATACCCAATTTATAGACGGCGAGACGATGGCAGAATAATTATAAAAGGTAATATCCCTCTTGACAACATATATGTGGTCCCGCACAATAAAGATCTCCTCCTAAAATATCGAGCTCATATAAATGTCGAATGGTGCAACCAATCTCACTCCATTAAGTATTTGTTCAAATATATAAATAAGGGGCATGATCGTGTCACTGCGGCCTTTTACAATGGAGGAGAACAAGGAGAGTATGATGAGGTCAGAATGTACTATGACTGCAGACATATTTCAGCCTGTGGGGCGTCTTGGAGAATATTCAGTTTTGATATACACTTTAGAGAACCTTCTGTTGAGCGATTGAGCTTTCATCTACCTGGAGAGCAGTACGTAATATTCTCAGAAAAAGATCAAATAGAAGATATCGTAAATCGTCCAACTGTGAGACAAAGTATGTTTTTGGCTTGGATGGAAAAAAATAAAGAATCTCCAGAAGCAAGAGAGCTAACTTATAGCGAATTCCCCACAAAGTTTGTCTGGAGAGACAAGGAATGGCATAAAAGAGAAAAAAGAATCACAATAGGCAGGATGTTCTTTGTTCCACCAGGGTCAGGAGAACTATACTACTTAAGATGTTTGCTAAATATTGTTCGAGGGCCAAGGAGCTATGAAGAAATAAGATGCATAAATGGGGTTCGATGCGATACATTTCGTGATGCTTTGTACTCATTAGGATTGTTGGATGATGATAAAGAATATATTGACGGCATAATTGAGGCAAGTTCTTGGGCATCAGGGAACTTATTAAGGAAGATGTTTGTTGCCTTATTGTCAACTGATACGATCTCAAGACCGAAAGTGGTTTGGGATGCATGTTGGGAGTATTTGTCAGAAGACATAGCCTATAAACAACAAACTTTGTTGTCCATTTCAGGTATATTATCCTAACAATTATTACAATTAGTTATATATCATTACTTATATATATTAAACACAAAGTACATGTCAAACACTAACTATAAATATTTCATGTTACAGATTTGGAACTAAACGAGGACCAAATCAAAGACTACACCTTAATAGAAATTGAGAAACTACTGCGTAATTTAGGTAAGAGCTTAAGAAATTTCTCAAACATACCATTTCGGGAAATCGAGTTGTTTCAGAACAATCAAAATAGCTTGATCATTGATGAATTGCGCTATAATCGAGAATATCTTAAACAAGAGTACACAGTGTTCTTACAAAAATGCACAGATGAACAACGCCAAGTGCATGAAACAATTATATCTGCCACATAATCAAATTCAGGCGGGATGATCTTTGTTTACGGATACAGAGGAACAGGAAAGACTTTTGTTTGGAAAGGAGTTTCAGCAGCACTACGTTCGAAAGGAAAAATAGTAATCAATGTTACATCAAGTGGAATAGCATCGCTTTTACTACCAGGTGGAAGAACCGCACATTCACGGTTCAAGATTCCAATAAATCCAACAGAAGATTCAATCTGCAACATTCAACAAGGGAGCCCATTAGCTGAACTCCTTCAAGAAACGCATCTCATCATTTGGGATGAAGCTCCGATGATGAACAAATTCTGTTTTGAAGCATTAGACAAGAGTTTGCGTGACATTATGAGATTTAAGAATCCATCAAACTACCAATATCCATTCGGTGGGAAAACGGTCGTTCTCAGAGGTGATTTTCGATAAATTTTGCGTGTTATTCCTAAAGGAAGCCGACAAGATATTGTATATGCCGTAATCAATTCATCATATCTTTGGAAACACTGCAAAGTTTTAAAACTGACGAAAAACATGAGGCTACAAACAATAAATTCGCACGACGAAGCAAATAAATTAGCAGTGTTCTCAGAGTGAATATAAAGTATTGGAGATGGAACAATAGGAGGCCCCAACGATGGAGAATCAAATATCGAACTTCCAGAAGATATAGTGCTAAAATATTCAGGGGATCCAATTGCAGCCATTGTCAAGTATGTTTACTCAAAGGATAAAGAAATTAGCAATTCTGCCGAATTTCTTCAAGAGAGAGCGATTCTTGCACCAACTTTGGATGTGGTAGAATCGGTCAATGAATATATAATGTCACTCATTGAAAGAGAAGTCCGAACATATTTGAGTTCAGATACCATGTGCAGATCCTCCAAAAATAGCTCTCTGTTTCATGACATCTATACACCAGAGTTTTTGAACAGTCTTAGATGTTCGGGACTACCGAATCATAAGCTATTTTTGAAAGTAGGGATTCCAATTATGCTTCTACGAAATATAGATCATGGAAATGGTTTATGCAACGGAACTCGGTTGATTATAACAAGACTGGGGGATCGCGTATTAGAAGCAAAGCTACTGACGGGACAAAATCCAGGAGAAAAAGTTTTAATCCCTAGAATGTCAATGACACCGTCCGATTCAAGAATACCGTTCAAATTCCAAAGAAGACAGTTTCCAGTGATTGTCTCTTACGCAATGACTATTAATAAAAGTTAGGGACAATCATTAAGTCGTGTTGGACTGTTGGTGAAGAATCCTGTGTTTACACATGGTCAGTTATATGTTGCGGTCTCTCGCGTCACAAATCGAGATGGTTTGAAGATTTTGGTAAGCGATGAACATGATATAAATTGTAGAACTACGAAAAACATCGTGTACAAAGAAGTCTACACAAATTTATAGACAACATCGTTGTTAGTGACCAAGTATAACTGAATAAACATTTCTTAGCTTAATTTAGGTGTTGCTTAAAGAAGAATAAAAACATACTCCCTCTGTCCCGCTATTTATGTCCTACTTGCCTAATCGGGTTGTCCCGCTATTTCTGTCCTCTTTCCTAAAATAGTAAAAATTACTTTTAAACATAAAATGAAGTGGGTCCCCCTTACTCACTACTCAACCCCCACATTCTTATACTCTCTCTCTTCAAAAATCTATCTCTCATTCGATTATGTTCCGCTCCGAACTCAGAAAATTATGATTTTTATCTTTTTGAAAACTTTAGATTATTTCTTCAAATACAATATTAAAAAAATATAAAAAAAAATCGATTGTCTTTCACTAGCCTTGCAAAAATTTGGATAATTCTCATTTCTTTCCACCAACCACTCCTCGAAAACTGTGTCATTTTCTTTATACAATTAAAACTCATAAAATACACACTAAATTAAAATTTCTTAATCTCCGTGTCGAAGTCAACTGGGACGTTTTTAGCGGGACGGAGGGAGTATATTATAGTACCACATTGTTTTGTAATTAGTTAAATATGAGATAATAAAAGATTTACAAAACATGGGTATTTCACACGTGTGTAGGGAATTGATGAAACTTCCCAATTGAAAGTGAACAACATATTTTAGTTTGTTAAAAACTTTTTTCATTATACGCTTACAACAACTACTCAAAAATAAGATTAACTCAGAGTTCCAAATGACAAAATACATTCACAAAGATATTATACAGCTAATACTACTTCATATGAAAAAATAAACACAACTTACGAATTACAATTAAACCAAAGTTCAGACCACTTAAGAGTTGATGTTTAAATGCAAATCGAATACATAATATATGATATGAGAAAGAAGAAAAAAAATTGCCCGTGCAAACTGTCACGTGCACGGAATTTCACGTGCGGCACTAGCAACTTTGACGTCGCCTCGAAGCTTGCTAGTCAGCCTACCCTCGAACCTTGAACACACTTAGAGAGAGAAAGTAGAGAGAGAAGCTTTGGAGAATGATTTGTATTACTTGAATACTTGGATGATTTACAAATGAATGGAGTTAGGGTATTTATAGCCCCCTCTCCTACAATGAGCGGCTTAGATCAATTCGATCTAAGGGCTCCTATCAATCCGTGATCAATCAAATCAATCATAATCAATCACCGACCATCTATATACAAATCATATCAATCACATTAATTATCTAGATCTTTCCATATTGATCTAGAATCTAAAATATTCTAGAATTATTCTAGAATCCTCCAAAGGGAAAAACCCAGAAGCCTAGCCCAACGATATCTTCTAGTAAAACCCAGCCCACTTGGCCCAACGCTCCGCAACATGTCCGTTAGCCCAACTCGAACATGCGGCTCGTGACATTCTCCCCCACTCAATTTGGCGACGCCCTCGTCGCATCCGTCTTGTATGCTTCGAGCTCACCTCCTTCTAGCATCGGCCCCCGCCTTTGCTAACTTTACCAACTCCGTGTTGGTCTTCACTTGAGCAACCTTGAGCCTCGCGGTCCCTCGTTCATCTTCGATCATCCTTGCCACCCTCCTCAAGCCTTGCTTCGTCGCTCCACCCCTCCGGGTGATGAACGTCCTGCCTCTCGTCGAGACTTTGTTGGCCCTCCCGACCTCGTCCAATAGGTGCATCGCCGAGACACGCTTTGTTGATTGTACCTCTTCTCTTGCTAACGGTACTACGCTTGGCTTGCCACCCTCCGTGATGAGCAAAATGTCGGCATAAGAAATTGGGACAGCATTGACTTGATCCACAAACTCCATACCGAGCACCATTGGGTAATCGTCCATGGCCACGATGGAAAAGTCGACACGTCCACTCCACGTGCCGAGGTCCACCTTGACGCCGTAAGCCACTCCCACAAGTGGACTAGGTGCCGAATTGACGGCCTTGAGCATCCCTTCTCGCTTGGTATACTTGATACCCAACTTCCTCGCCTCCGCGGCCTCCAAAAAGTTGTTGGATGCTCCGGTGTCCACAAGTGCTCTCAACATTTGTCCACCGATGTTGGCCTTGGTGTAGAGACGCATCTTTATCTTAGATGCCTCTCCTTTCTCTTTGATGGCGCCGAGAATTTGGAGCGAGCCGACCTTCACCGCCGTCTCCTCGTCACTCCCGGACTCTTCCATCTTGTTATCCCCTCCCTCGAGTAAGGCGGATAACTTGTGCTTTGTCGGGCAATCTCGCACGACGTGCGGTCCATCGCAAAAGAAACACTTAAGAGCAGGTTTCTCTTTACCTTTGTCTCTATCGGTGTTCCTCCCCTTCTCGGTCTTGCGGTGCTTTGGAGGACTCTCATTGCCACGGTGGTCTCCTCCACCCTTCGCCTTGTCCTCTCGATCCTTTGGTGTCCTCGGGTCCTCCGACCTTTTGAACTCGGTCAATGACTCGGCTATGGCGATTGCAGTAGCTAGGTCGGGCGCTCCTCGCCGTTGGATCTCCAACTTGACCCAGTTTTGTAACCCATCCTTGAAGGCAAACAAAGCTTCCTTCTCCGGATAATCTGGAATCTCCAGAAGCACTTCACAAAACTCTTTAACATAGTCGCGAATCGTACCTTTTTGGGATAAATGTCGCAACTTGGCTCTTGCCTCCTCCTCGGCATTCTCCGGATAGAATTGCCGTTTGATCTCCCTCTTGAACTCGTTCCATGTCTCGATGGTACAAGTCCCTCACTCGATGTCGCCACACCGTCTCCTCCACCACACCATGGCAGTGTCCTCCAAGAAGAGAGCGGCACTATCGATCCGATGGGCGTCCTCCTCCACGCCTAATGCCTTGAAGTACCTCTCAAGGCACCACAAGAAGTTGTCCAACTCCTTCGCGTTCCTTGAGCCTTTATACGCCCTTGGCCTCGGAACATCGACCCGTCCAGAGTTGGCAACCACCATCTGTTGGGCAATGCTCCCGCCGTGAGCAATTGCCCGTTTGCAAAGGATCAACTCGTCCTTCACATCCCTTAACTCCGCTTGAGTTGTGATAGGGTGCATTTTAGTATTGTTCGGTGCTTGGTTTTGAGTTGAGATTGTATCAATATATTTAACTTTTGAACATGATTGCTACTTATATTGCAAGTATTGGATTTTGATAGGCATTTGAGAAAAAAGATAGCTTTCATGTTGAGGAGTGAAGAAATCAAAGACAAAACCAATACAGAACAATGTCGGTGCAAAAGCTGGATAGAAAGTCGAGAAAAAAGAGTCAAGCGGGAAATAAGCAAATGGGCTGATTTCTCAATTGCTTAATGGGCTTTTGTCTTCATATCAATTTAATGAATTGGAAGGAAGTTAAAAAAATATATATATACACGGCAGTTTTGAAGTGGATCATCATGGGGAGTTGATTTTAAAAAGGAGAGGGGGGTGAGAAACGGACGAGGGCCATTCATTGAGATAGAAAATCATCATCAACATTTTGGGGAAGAAAACCATCAGCACATGGGGAGAATAGAGACAATCTTTTGATGAGATTCGACATTAAGATTGAGAAGTCTTTTTATCTTTTCTTTTCAATTTTTGTACTCGAATTCTCTCTTATTTTATCGACTATGTTTTGTGGCTAATTCCCTTCGCTAGGGATTAGGGTGTTTATGATTATGAATGATATTTAATCTTTATTGATTTTAGTTCTTCATCCATTTCTTAATTCTACTATCTTGTTTTAATTATATATATATGCTTGATCAACATGTATATGATGTTTGAGATTGATTTCTTGTAACCCTCGAGATTAATCCGCGCAATAGATAGTAGGATATGCCCGAGAATAGTCACGAGAGTAGGCTAATAAGGGTATATCATGTTCAACACCTAGGATTGTAATGGGTTCGTTTAATTTCTATATCACGAAAGTAGGTATAGCATTTATACGAGCACGTCTTATTCGAATCGAGAGATTGTTTAAGATACGTTAGAGTGCATGCTGTAGAATAGTTGAAGAACAAAATCAATAGGTTAATTGGATTTCTAATCATAGCCCGACATCCCTAGTTCATTCTCATTTGCATTTATATCATTTTAGTGTTTCTAGGTTTAATCATTACCATCACAAATTGGTTTACAGTTTTATATTATTAGAATAAGATTTAAGTAGAGAAATCATTGTTCCTGTGGTTCGACCTTGGTCTTCCAAGATATATTACTACAATAGGACTAAATTCGTACACTTGCGAATAAAATTCCTATCAAGTTGTCTCCAAGTTGGTCTCCAACGAAGCGAGCCTAGCCTCGTACATGCCCTCAACGCCCCGATGCGATCCATCAGCTTGGTCAAGACCTCATTCAAGGCACCTTGCATCTCTCCAGGGAGCTCGTCCCTTCCTTGGTCGAGATCCTCGATGCGCTGGTCCATCTCGTAGAACTTGTCTTGCCCCTCGCCAACCGTTAGCTCGACCCTCACGAGCCTAGAGTTGAGATCCGTCATCACGTCCCGAGAACTTGCCCTCTTGGCCTCTGCTTGCTTCATGACCTCCACATTCACAGCTTCACTCGAACCCGCCATTTCTCTCGTGTGCTCGGACCGTACTCTCCCGGAGCTCTGATACCAATTGTCACGTGCGCGGAATTTCACGTGCTGCACTAGCAACATTGACGTCGCCTCGAAGCTTGCTAGTCAGCCTACCATCGAACCTTGAACACACTTAGAGAGAGAAAGTAGAGAGAGAAGCTTTGGAGAATGATTTGTATTACTTGAATACTTGGATGATTTACAAATGAATGGAGTTAGGGTATTTATAGCCCCTCTCCTACAATGAGCGGCTTAGATCAATTCGATCTAAGGGCTCCTATCAATCCGTGATCAATCAAATCAATCGTAATCAATCACCTACCATTTATATACAAATCATATCAATCACATTAATTATTTAGATCTTTCCATATTGATCTAGAATCTAAAATATTCTAGAATTATTCTAAAATCCTCCAAAGGAAAAACTCAGAAGCCTAGCCCAACGCTATCTTCTAGTAAAACCCAGTTCACTTGGCCCAACGCTCCGCAACATGTCCGTTAGCCCAACTCGAACATGCGGCTCGTGACAAAACGCACGGGTACTGCACTAGTTCGTTCCTATAAAGGAATAGTAGAAAAGAAACAAAAGTTTATTCAAGTTTCAAAAAAATTCAAAGCTGCTGGGAACAACCCAAAATGTGGCTTAAATACCACTACTGAAAAAATTCTAGAATATTTAATTAAAAAATATAATAATTAATTAAGTGAGGGTAGACTTGCATATGTCGCTCGCACTTCTCAGAACTATCAAGCATGCTCGTATCCTTTAATGTTTGCATCAACATGTCAATACCCTTATAATATGATACATATAAGTATATATGAATGTGATTCATACAAGTCAAGTTCCAAAATTTTATTCCTTCTGCAAATGCACCATAAATATAGCTATTTTAAGCCGGACATTATTTGCGAATTGCGATCCAAACCCATTATATTGATCCAAACAGATTTATCAATTACTATTTGCTATAATATTTTTGACAATTTGGAGAATATAATGCTCAAATTATGTTGTTTTAACTGAATTGATCTTATTCTTTTTTAATTATTAAGTTCCCATAATATTACTCTCTCCGTCCTATAAAATATGTCTCTTTTCTATGGAACACGGAGATTAAGAAATTTGTATTGTGTGGTGTATACTTCTTTTGTCCCATTAATACTGTCATGTATACAAAATTGGACTGTCCCAATAATATTGTCTTGTTTCCAAAAAAAGAAAATAAAAAACACTTACACACAAAAGTTAAGTTTCTTAAACTCCGTATCAAAACCCTACATGACAATACTAATGAGACGGAGGAAGTATTATTTAATTTCTGAGTTGTTAATTTTGATCCACAAATTTTTTTTTTTTAACAAAACATTTTCTACAAAGGAAAATATGATTTGACGGAATAATAGAAGAGGGATTTGCAGCAGTAGCCGCACAGTAGTACCGAAAACACATATATAGCCGCACACTAAAACAAAACACAAATATAACCATTTTGTCATTATACGGCGCAGGGCCGATGGAGGGCCGATGGACTCCGCCCATCAGCCCTCTATCGGCCCTAAGGAAAAAGAGTCGCACCATCCCCATCGGCCGAGCCCTTACCGACATCGGCCAGAGGATGAAATAAAGTATCGGGTTCGAGGGCCGATTGTAGGCCGACTTGCAGTGTCCATCGGCCCTTACCGACATCGGCCGAGAGGAGAATGGCCGAAGGCCGAACATCCCATAAGCCCGAGTCATTGTTGTGATGGCCGAAGGTGGGCCGAATTTGGTTATCCGTCGGCCCTCCATCGGCCCTCAATCGGCCCTGTATCCCTTTCTTCGAGACGGGATTCGACACAGCATTCGACAGGACACATGCATGTCTTTTCCAGCAATCGTACAGAAGGGCCGATGGGTGGCCGATGGAAGGCCGATGGCGGGCCGATCGATGCACGTGGGAGATGCAGTTTGAATTCAGCTTTATCTGTTGAAATGACTAGTCGGATATGACAGTCACATGCAAGTTACTGAGGGCCGAAGGGGGGCCGATGGAGGGCCGATGGTGGGCCGATGGTTAACTTCCATCGGCCCCTCTTCGGCCCTTCATCGGCCTTGGCTTCAAAAACGACATTATCGACAAATTTCTACCCAAAAATTCGACGAAAAACAAGCGCATAAATGGACATATCAAACACAAATTTCACAGCAATGGCATACATTAACAAACAAATCGACACCCCAATCGACAAATTTCGATAACAATTCATGAAAATCAGATTTAAGATGGGACGAGATCTGGTACCTGATCGGCGTCCATGGCTGTTCGTCGGGACTTGCTCGGAAATGAATGGCTCGGCCCTCGGCGACGGTGGATCGGCGGCTGCGCTCTTTCGGCGGTGGCTCTGATCGGATTTGAATGGCTCGGCCCTCTATTTCATTTCTGTTTGGGGCCGAAGGGAAAAAAATGCACTTAATACGTGCCTTCAGTTTTTTCGGGGCCGAAGGGGGGCCGATTAGGGGCCGATAAGGAGCAATTCTTTTCGGCCCTCAATAAATCGGCCGTTATAATCGGGCTCCTTCGGCCCTCCATCGGCCCCAGTAATGCCCATCGGCCGCCCATCGGCCCTCGCTCGGCCTCATGTGCTTAATAAGATAAAACAAAATGGTAGATTTGTGTTTTTGTTAATAGGATGGCTTAAAATTGTTTTTTTTTTCCATTTTGGCTGACAGGAGGGATTTCCACGCGTTGAAAGTCAGACGCAGACGTGGCACGACGCACATCCGTCGATTGCAAATTCAACCGTCGGTCGGCGCCGCCTTATTCTGCCAATTTCATCCCAAAATCCTTCCGAAAAATCAAAATCAGAATTGCAATTCTATCCATCTAAATCAACACACACCTTGTCAATCCACACACAAACAACGTATATATATGAAGGAAAAGGAGAATGATATGGCGCGCGCGCGCACATATACTCAATTGAGATGAAAAACTGCGAAAAGTAGGAGATTCTTGTAGATGCAATGGATTCAACGCCCATAAATTGGGAAGCGCTGGATGCTCTCGTGATCGACTTCGCTAAGTCGGAGCGACTGATCGATGACTCGTCGCCATCGTCGCCGCCGCCGACTTCGTCCTCCTCCTACTCCTCGTCCTCGTACAGGGGGCGCATCCTGATTTTCCAGATCAGGCGCTCGATTGAGGCCGGCGACATTGACTCGGCTATTGACCTCCTCCAGGCCTATGCCCCTGCCGTGCTCGACGATCACCGCCTCCTTTTCCGTCTGCAGAAACAGGTAGGTGCTCAATTTCTCTCTATTGTAGTTTTTGGTATTTTTTAGGTTGTATAATTTGTTTTTCATTTGCTGGATCAGAAATTCATCGAGCTATTAAGGAAGGGAACTGACGTTGATCGTGCTACTGCGATCAAGTGTGCGCGCACATCTCTTGCTCCCTGTGCATTGGATGCCTACCCGGTAGCCTTAGTTACTTTTTGTTTTTGCGTTTTGTACTGAATAAATATGAACTCGTTGCTTACTAGTTTTCATTTTGCCTCAGGCTGTTAGTTTTCTGGTCTCATACTTGAGAAGTTTGACAAGTTGATCGTTTAATTTGTTTGCATTTATTGCTAATTTGGTGTTTCTCATTTAAGGAAGCATATGAGGAATTTAAACATGCTCTTCTGGCCTTTATGTATGACAAAGATGATCAGATGTCTCCTGTGGCAAATGAGGTAAATTGAAGAACACTGTAGTTCTGAAAGTACTGCTTCCTCTTTATGTGACATGCCCTATGGCAAATGAAGAAAATGATGTTTGGATTGTGAACCTAATTAGATTCCAATGACGAGTTATTGGTATCTAATTTAATCTTTTGATCTAATGGACAGTAGGAAGTTAATCTGTATAAATACTAATGTACTTATAATTTTTTTCAGTGGTCTGAGAGAAGAAGGTTTGAGATTGCTGGGCTGATATCTTCTATTTTACGGGCCCATTTACAAGCATATGATCCTATATTTGTAATGACATTGAGATATTTAATAAGGTTTGTCTCACTTTTTTTGTAGTATGACTGAAAAGCATGTTTTTATTGGATTCAGAATAAATGAGTATGCACATTTTCATATAGTGCACAAATTTATGCTCACTCATCTCAGTTCACATCTAATTGTGCTGTGTTGAAATTTGTCGGTATGAAGTATACACAAAGGATTTTGCCTGCACCAAGGAGTTTCATCACCGATAGCCAGTCTTACAGAGAGGTTGCTCCTTGAGGAGCGTGACCCCCCTGCTACGCCACAAGAAAGTTTCTTTGAAGCACCTCCTTTTGATGAGGTGAGATGCTTCGAAAGTTTTTTATCCAAATCGATGTACCTACCTGCCTTCATCAGGGAGCCAGCTTAAAGGGAATTCATTCCTTGCTTTAAGTAACTAATGCTTATTATATTTTGTTTTTTTAATGTGTTTTTTAATTCACCAGGTGGACATCCAAGCCCTTGCTCATGCAGTGGAGCTTACCAGACAGGGTGCTATTGAGAGCTTGAGGTTTTCCAAGGGTGATCTATATAAGGCATTTCAGGTCAATGTCACATGGCTTACTTTAAGCCAAAAATTTAAAGGATTAATAACGTACTTGTTCGGTTGAATGAAAAAACAAATTCCTTGTTTCAACATAGTTTAAAAACCTTCAATTTTTACACCCCACTGCCTCTGAGGCTTATGCCTTGGCAGTGCGAGGTTTGCGCCTAGGTGATGCCTTTGAAGATTAAGTATGAAGCCTATGCACATCTACTAGATTTAGCATGGAGGATCAATAGTGTAATAAAATCTGTCGATTTTATTTTACTTACATAAGGCTGACAGTGTCTCTTTGCTCCATCCTACCAAACCCCACTAACTAGTCTGCTCAAAGTTATCTGCTATACTCTATCCTTGTGCACAGAAACTGCTGACATTTGTGAACATGAATGCATTTTGATACCATTTATGGTGAAGTGTTACTGGTATGGTGTAAGGGAAACTTCTTTTGTTAAATAATTTTTTTAAATCCTCCCACTTTCTAGTAAGTGAACATGAGAAATCCTCAAAGAAGGTGTATTAGGAAGTTCTACATGCTTCCTGGCTAAATTGCACATGTCAAATGAGGAGTTTCATAAATGATTGTGCCAACTACTTGAGAGTTCTTCTGTGCTTTGCTCTGTATTGAAACTACCTATTGGTTTAGTTTGTCTCTGGAAACTTTCTGTGTATATGATGAGGCTTATGAATCTTATATTTTGTTGGATATCACAGAATGAATTATGCCGGAAGAAAGTAGATATCTCCGTCCTTGATGAACTTGTTCAAGAATATTGCATTTATAGGGGTATCGTGAACCCAGATCCAACAACTTCAGGTGAAAGTTGGCCCTTTAAGCTGTCTTTATTGTTGAATTAAATATTATGTTTGTAACTCTTAATAACTGATTAATGACAGGATTGCATGTTGCATCTGGAACTCCAAATGCCGATAAATGGGAAGCTGGCAGTAGTGTATCTGAAAAAGATTCAACTGTTACCGATTGTGATATGTCAGTGAGCAGTTCTAACGTGGAAGGTTCTCAAACAAAATTGGATCCCATGAACGTGAAAAATTCTAGTATGGAAGTGAGATATCCCTGTGAAACAAACAGTATAAGTGAAGATTGTAGTACAAGTGGAGTACGCCAGCCAGAAAACTACAGAGCTGTGCAAAGAAACAGAAGCACTGAAACTGGGGAGAGGGGCAAACGCAAAAGATGGAGGGGGAGAGATGAAAATCTTGAAGTCTCTTCTGATGTTCTCACTGGAAGCCGCTGCAAAGATGGTTCCTGTGACTTGCTTGGTTGCACAAACATGGTAAGAGAGTTTCATGGTTAGATGCTACTTCCAAGTTTTTTTGTACTGAAACATCTCATTGGTTCTGTTATTTTGCAGGATTTGGAGAAGCCCGTGATGAAAAATATGATCAATAGGGTGGACAAGTATGATATTATCTTGAATACAAAGGAATTAGCTACTGAGGGAATGGCTGCAGAGGTTGTTGAAGAAATAAATGCTCTGGATCCAGATTTTTTTGCTCAGAACCCAACACTGCTTTTTCAACTGAAGCAGGTTCATGCCTCTGTAGTTCTCTGATATAAAAACTATGTTTATCAGCTGTAAGAGGAAGGTGTTCACCCTATTTTACTTGACTACAGGTTGAATTCTTTAAGCTTGTCCGTGTTGGTGATCATTCTGGTGCGCTGAAGGTTGCCTCATCTCATTTGGGTCCTTTGGCAGCTAAACATCCAGCTTTGCTTAATCCCTTAAAAGAGACCTTGTTTACTTTGCTCCGGTCAACTGAAGAACCTAGTGGCCAACCCGTGCCCCTAGATGCCCTTGCAACTTCCCTCCAGGTCTTGTGTGTTTAATAGCTCATAATATTGGATATTCGTCTGTGTTTGTCCTTTTTGTATTCATGCCATTTTATCATACATCTAGTGATGATATCTTTTTGTTAAGTTTTATTGGTCTATGAACTTAGTAGCAAATAGATTTACATACATGATTGGAATGTGGAAGCATTATGACATTCTTTAGATTTGTATTATCAGCATATAAATGATATGTGAGTGTTGGGTTCAGGGTTCTGGGACCGAATTGGATTTTATTTTGTGGTTGAAATATATGAAGCTCTTTGATTATATTGAGTTTTTCTCATTGGTGATATTAACACTGAATCGTCTCTTCTAAAGGTTGCAATAGGTAGGAGGTTTGGAATCGAAGAACCCCAACTTATGAAGATCATAAGGGTCAGCCTCCATACTCACAATGAATGGTTCAAGCTTCAAATGTGCAAGGACCAGTTTGAGGGCCTCTTGTGGATTAATTCCCTAAAAGAACATGGCAGTCCTTTGCTAGGAGATTCACCTTCTAAGTCTACTATGGATACATGCACTCAAGGATCGTCTCCAGTAACAATGTCCTCCAGCAACATGAGGATGCAGGAAGATGGCAGTAGCTCTAATCAGATCTCGTCCGGCGACATTGGATGTGATGAAAATGCAATACTGAAAGTGATGGTGAGTTTTCACTTGCCTATTTCAAGTTTTGTTGTAACATACCCATATATATGTATTGTCGGAATTATCTGGGGAAGACGGCGTGCATTTTTGTGAGAATTTTAACTCAGGTGTTTAGATGGTGTATGGAATGTTATCTTATGCTGGCTACCAGTTTGCTTTTTACATGGCAAGAAATACACTTGTGGTTCACCGAGAATCATTGATATTGTGATTTAATATCCGGATTACATGTTTTGTTGTTTCAGGAATTTCTTGCTTTGCCCAGAGGAGATGCAATCCATCTACTTGCCCAGTATAATGGGAATGCAGAAACAGTAATCCAGCAGATATTTGCTTAGCTCTAAGTGAACGTCCACAGGAAACCGAATACTTTCGTCCGTATATACTGCATATTTGATTCCATCCTTAGATCGTTTTTCTTCGCTATGGGTTCTACTCTCCATTGTTATTTAATTGGGGTCTTGATCACCTGGATTGTGTAAATTATTCATGCAACTAGATGGATAGGGAAGTACTCTGATACATCTGTTATACCTTGATTGTGTAAATTATGCATGAAACTTAGATGGATAGGGAAATACTCTGTTTTGGATACTGTGAATATATCAAAGACTTTCTCATGGTGGAGAATATTGTGTTGATTAATTCTCTTGGGTTAATCTATAGAGGAATACGTGATTATTCATGAGTATTAACGGGAGCCGGTTGACTGTTCAAATTTTTCGAATTTAATGTATCTTTTTGATTTTTTGCTTACAAGGAATGGTGCTACGAGTCTAATTTAACAAAAATATACTCTATTATGGATAATATAATCTAGAGAATGAGTTGTTTTAGTAAATTTTATTAAGCGAGGTTAAATGTCATAATTCAATTAGTGGAATACAAATTGAACACGAAAAACTTGGAACATTTGAGTGCACTTGAATGTTACTATAGTATGCAAACTTCTATTATTCCGAATAAAGGGCAGCAAAGATTTATTTTGCTGTATGTTCTTGTACAATAGTACGAAGTCTTTGATTGTATACAACGATCATATATACTAGTGACAGAAAACCCATTTGCTTTTGATCTTCCACCACTTAAAACCAAAGAAAAAGAAAACGTCTTGGGGATCTTTTGATCCCATCTTTTTATTTAAAACCTAATCAATAATCCATCCCTTCCCTGCGACTCTACGTCTCTACAGCCTAAACTACCTTATTACCCTCCCCCGGGGACGCAGCCATCTCCATCCACGGTTTCATTTGTTTCTTATTAGGCTGCCCACACATGTCACTGGTGTTGTCGCCGGACGGACACACCCGCTTCTTCTTCACCACAACTCCGAACAATTTCACGCAACTCTCGTTCTCCTCCTCATCGCAATCGGAGTTTCCGCCCTCCTCCGCCGCGATATTCATGATCCGGCTGATCCGGTCAGGCGCCACCTTCACGCACTGCGTCAGAAAAGCTATCAACTCGTCACATTGTTTCTTGGTCTGTGCGAGCTCGGAGCTGAGCATTTTGTTATCGTTCCGCAGCTTCTCGTTCTCGTCGGATAAGTCGGCGATCTGGGACGTCTCGAGGGAGCCAGGGTTCTTGGAGTCCGGAGACGAGGTCGAGCTCGAACCCAGCTCATCGCCGGAGCTCGCTGGTGAAGCTGCATTGTTGTCGGTGGCGACGATCTTCCCGTTTGTTCCGGTTTTCCGGCGGCGAATTAGGGGAAGGAGCTCCATTTGCCCTCGCTTGAAGTTTTCATTCGCAAACTCCCACTTGTTGGGAACGGTTTTTCGGAACCCCTAATCAAATATACATATTGTTTAGCACGTGAGTAAGAATGAAACCAAAACTATTAAAAAACCAATGATAAATTTCCTCTGATAACATATGCTAATTGTCACATTATCTGTTAAACAACGATTAATTTGCTAATCGTCAAAAACCAATAATTAATCCACTTAGTGACATGAATTTTTCCACTATGGACTATACATCAAAGGAATAAAAAAATCTACCCTGTAACGGGTCTCTTGGTCCACGTGGTATGGAGCAGTCCCACCTTATATTTTACATTTTACACGACTGATCTAGAATAGAATTTTCCAAATTCATAGTGACCCTTGTTTAGAATTTAGATTCCCATCTCACAGTGGAAAAACTAATGCCAATATTCAAAAAGTTGTGTCAGGCACCAAATAGAAGACTGCTGCACATTCTATCAAGTATCAACAACCCCTTTCGACGACTTTAATTATAGTAGAGACACATCAAGATCAAATTGACAAGCAATAAATAAAATAATTGAGCCTAACCCAACTTTCTATTATATCCTTAAAATCGATTCTCCCTTTGTCAAGTAGCCTTACTGGAAACATTGCTCATTTCTTTAGGAGAGAAATTGTTAAACAAATCAAGCAACTTGCATAGATCGCCCACCAACCAATGTCCTCATTTAGATATTATTAATCCAAGAATATTTACTAACCATGACTCAAGAATTGCGAAGTTAACCTGTGGGAAATATTGGGTAACGTAATTTTGTAGAGAGAGAGGTGGGAGGTCAACATCCCTGCCTACTTCCCCACCTAAAACGTTTCAAAAGAGTTGTTATCTTCCATTCATGTCAATTTAAGCCTTGTATGGTATCCAAGAAAGTAAATAGTCCCATTTTGAAGAAAAAAAAAGTGGGGACTTTTATCTTTTATTCCGATTTCAGATGTCTCATCTTTAGTCTATTCTTTAAAATTCACATTTGGTAAGAGGTTTTTGTGTTCCAGATCGTGCGCTCTTGTGTGCTACCCACCTAAAAATAAATGATACGTGACACTTAATGTACGATGTGTGATAAATAGATGTACGTACCTAACTGAGAACGACTGGAATAATAGAAACAGAGAAAATAGAGAGAGAGAAGAGAGAGACTCACATAAGTATTAAGCTGGCGAACGAAACTGGAGAAATTGTTGTGCTTGAAATAATTGGGCAATAAATCCTTCGAGAATTCAGCAGTTTTCCAAACAACAAACGTCGTCCCCTCCTCATTCCAAGAGATCACGTCGTCGGAAGCCAGATCATCCACCAACTGATACGTCTTCGTCAGAAACGGCGCCGGAACTGACCACAGTGCCATTTTTCACACCAATCCCCAATCCAATTATATACTTTTTTTTTTCAAAAAACAGAAAAACCTAATTTTCGTCAAGAGAGAGATTGTCCGATCCTAAAAAAGTTAAAATCAAAATCGAAGCAACGATCAGCAACTAAAGAGCAACAAGGCAGTGAGGAATTCCCAGCCCCAGCAGTAGAATCCGAAGAGGAAAACGCGAGAATGCTTAAAAACTTCCAATTGCTTTCTCATCTTCTTCAATTCGGAGATGGATCATAACTCCGCCAGATCAGACTCCGATTCGATTCTCATTAATTCTTGTAGAGGCGTGTTATGGTGGGGAATTTAAAATAAATGGTGGGAGGCAAGGAAAATACGCACGCATTAGATATATGACCGACTTATACTACAACAAAGTGGGGCGGTCCATTTAAAGTGAAAGGTTTCTAGAATTATTTAGACAAAACGTGGGGGCCACTCTTACGTCCAAAGATTCATTTTCCAATTTATTGTAATTTTCTTCCCGAATTTGGGATCTTTAGTTACTAATACTGTGAAAGAAGTATGCGAAAAATTTGTCCCATCGGATGGTATAGCAGTGAAGGTGGATGGTTCGGGACCGAAAGGTCATGGGTTCAAATTTTATTGAACACGCTATGTGAGTCTGTCACCCTATCACATGTATATAGTGTGTCGGATGACAGAAATTGATCTCATGGGATGGTATAGCAGTGAAGGTGGGTGGTTCGGACCGAAAGGTCATGAGTTCAAATTTCACTGAACACGTTATGTGAGTCTGTCACCCTATCACATGTATATAGTGTGTCGGATGACAGAAATTGAATACATGCACTCTATGTCGAAAGACAATTAATGTCACAGTCCGATTTTTGGAAGAGGGCGTGTGACAGGGTGTGGTGAATACGGATAATTAAACGAGCATTTATAATTAGGGGATAATACAAAATAATTCAAGAAATTAAACTCATAAGATTTCAACGTCGAGATTCATCACAATGAAACAAGTGTCTGAGCACAAAGAATTAATCTAGTTCGATAATCATTAAAACAAGTTTAAAATAAAGAGTAACAAAACAATTACGTTTATGGAATAGGCAAAATATCAATTAAGCATGGTGGGAGTTTGCGTGTCGGACAACAACCCTCGCCCTCGGCTCCGCCCGTCTGCAGTGGCCGCTCAACCTGAAAATATTTTTTTGAAAAGATTTTGATTGAGTACTAATGTACCCAGTGGGCTAGCATTTGATAAAACAATTTTATAAAAACTTGCGGTTATCCAAAGCATAACGTATAACTTAGGAGGTTTTTAAAACGAAAAGAACTCATAAGCATACAAAATTATTTATTACTTCATTAATTTGCGCGCGCTTGCAGCGTTCTTTTAGTTAACCTTGTGATCTTGGAACGAATCCACGTCAGAGCCTTTTCATTGGAGTCTCGAGCCATTACTCAGAGTACTCATAGGATATCAGACCTTTCTCCAGATAATCCTTTTCATTGGAGTCTCGAGCCATTACTCAGAGTACGCTCACATATATAAGATATCGGCCCTTTCTCCAAATAATCCTTTCTGTAGCCGTAGAGTTAGCGCACAGTGGAGATCAAACCACTGTACGATTAACAGGGGTGTACACAATCCTTGAATTGACGTGTTAGGTCAAAACAAGAATATCGATCGACCAATACAAGAGCATTAAACTTAATCGAACGCGCATAAAACATTTCAATGGATAACATCATTTGCATATAATTTAAGAACTTAATAACTCAAAATATTTTTAAAGAAAGTAAAACCCACCTCGTGGTGCTGTCTTATCGTAGCTGCGATTCTCGGGTTATCGCCCTTCCTCGGGTCCTACAAGAGAGACCCTAACTTTAGTCGTAGCTCAATCTAATCGTCTTAAAATTTGACTTCTAATGCACACAATTTGGCGAGAAAGGGGTTTACAATTGTTCTAATCGACTATGGAATCGCTTGATTTTATTGACCGTAAATTTGCCTTAATTTAATTCAGCTCAGATATGCTCTTGTGTAGACTTCGATATTAGTCATGTTCGTTCAATAATTTCCGTAGCGTCGGCATTATTCCAGAGTTTAAGGGTACCTAAGGGTATTAACTAAGTTGAAGAATTGTTTCGAATAATTTTCGCATCAACATCCCGTCTCAATTCTGGACGATCCGACCGTCAATTTCCAGTGCCGAACTTGTTTTTAGATTCTACTCCAGATGAAATACAAACTGTAGAATTTAAGCCCCGATCGGGTACCGTTTCAATATCGAAATTAGTCCCCGAATTTGCCTCGGCGGATTCGCGGCAATTTCGCCAGTGGTGCTTCGGAGACTTATATCTTTCGCGTTCGAACTCCGTTTTGCGAACCGAGGGTGTTGTTAGAAAGCCAACGAACTTAGCTTCCCAACGATATAGTTTTTGATGACTTAAGGTTGGTGAAAACGAGCAGACTTCGGGCCGAAGTCTACTGTTTCACGTAAGGGTGCAGTTTCAGCGGCTCAACTTTGGCGGTTCGTATCTCCTCGACCCGGGCTCCGAAAAATACACGAGACGTGTTTTCGGAAAGCTTAAAGAAAGGGTTTTTCAATAGTATAGGTTCCGTTAGGTTTACTGGAGAAAAATAGATTTTCCTATCAATACTGCTGCTCCGTCATGTGCACAGTTCGAACAGCTCAACTATCGAGCTTCGTATCTCTTTGGTACGAGCTCCGTTTAACGAACGGGAAGTGGCGCTGGAAAGCTGAAAGTACAAGGTTTATAGTGGTTAGGCCTTAGGCACATTTGTTTCATTATTCTGGTCGGAAATTGAGTCGCAAATTCGCCGGTCAGTACGTTTAGACATTCGGAAGTTTCGGGCAGGTGGTTTTCCGGAGTACGTAGTTTTCTGGTATGAACTCCGATTGGCAAGAGGAAGAAGGCTATGGAAAGCCAGAAGAACAAGGGTCATGGTAGTGTTGGGTTTGGGGTTTAAAGTTCAGTAGGTTATTCGGAAAAATCCGCCAAATGCTGCTGTTCTGTCCTTCAAAAATAGAGAGGGGCTTGGCGAGCAAGTTTTCCTTTGGCTCATGCCTTTCGATTCGAACGGAATTTGGCTATGGACTGCTATGGGAATAAGGCATACATTGCTGTTTATCTATAGGGTTCATATTCTTAAGGGGATGGGGTCGGAAAGTGGGCTGAAAAACGTGTATTAAACAAGAGGTTGGTTTCGGCAATTCGTCGAACACTTTGCAGGCATCAGAGAACATTCATTGTTTAGCATCTTATTACAGATCTCGATCATACCAAAATCATTCCAGTGAAGAGATTACAAGATAACTTCCAAGACAGAGATCCTAGCATCTACTACGGTGCATTAGAATCGGAATTGGTTCTCAATAGCAACTCACACACACATGTTTTCCACATTCAAAAGATTTTGTAAAACATATATTCACCAAGCCATGCTATTAGCGCAAAAAAACGAAAGATACACAGAGTATAACGTATTACAGCGTTAACGAGAGGAAGATCTTACAAAACTAGAACAGAAACCAACTTGAAGTTCCACTGCGAGGAAGAGAAGCGTTCCGTCGGATTCTTCGAACAAGATTCGATTAAGGGGCTCGTTTGATGTCTCCGATGTTTTGAACGAAGGTTGGGGAGATGGAGAAAATCTTGGAGTGTGAGGAAAGTGACAAAGAGAGATAATTTGCAGAGGATAGAAGGTAATATGGCTCCAATTTCTGAAAAGATCTCTAGGATATATACACTCCTTCCCACTTCACAAGAATGTCTCTTCTTCTTCTTCCCTCTCAAGTAGTGTAACGTGGAGGAGATGCATCCAAATTCGAATTCAGCCAATACAGTCTCTGCCAGGCTCATCATCAGCTGCTCTCTCTTTTCTTTGGAAATCCAATTTCCGCAGTAGCTTGCGTGTGAATGAAAATTACAGGGTATGAGAGACGGAAGGGATAGCCGACCAATAACAAGAGTCACGTTGAACTTTTCCTTCTCCTACGCGCAAGTCTTCTCGATATGCATCATAAATCTTAAGATTTGTTATCAAAAGATTTGGTTTGGATAACTAACGGGAGAGAGAGAGGGGAAAGAGAGAGAGAGGAAATATCTATATGTATATATGATATATATGTATGTATGTATATATATATAAGACCAAATATTATCTAATAATAAATTCCTATGTGTATAATGTATATATATAAATATATATATATATATATATATATATATGGGGAGGGTTCTATAGAGAACACCCCGTACATAGAGAAATAATAATAAATCATTACCCTTGATCTAGACTAATAGATGGTGTAAATTAAACTGAAAATGTATTTCATTTGTTATTTTTTTTAAATCAAAAACTCTCATTAAGGGTAAAATGGGTAAAGAATTGTGCATATTATTCATTTTGTAAACAATGAAAAGGGGCTAGGGTTTTTTACCATCCATTCTCGTTCATAAATTCAAACAATTCCAATTCCTTCTCTACTCGCTCAAAAATGGCGATTTTGGATGCGGCGCGTGAAGCAGGTTTCGGAGGCGACGCGTGAACAACGTTTCGGAGTCGACGCATGTCGAAGCTTTCGGAGGCGACGCTTGAAGAAGTTTTCGGAGGCAACTATTGAAGAAGGTCAGTTCCGAAGACGTTCTTATTTTGTCCATTCAGTACGAAAGGGCAGCGTTTTTCTGTCCATCTAAGGTATGTGCCGCGAATTTCATCTTCGAAATTAATAGACTATGAAATCGAATTGAAACATTGCGTAATCGAATTGATAAATTATCAGAAAACTTTAGCTAGGGCTTTTTGGTGGACTGTGAATTGATAAACTGCGAAATCGAATTGGGGGTGGCATTGGATTAGTGTTTTATTAGTTCATTTTCATGTGATTATGCACATTTAAAGTAGAAATTATGCATATATTCTAAACTGATAAACTGCGAAATCGAATGGGGTTTTTTTTAGATTAGGGTTTTAACAGTTTAATTTGACAGATTATGCACATTACAGTATATATTATGCACATTTTGTACTTCACCTTCAGCTACTTTGGTGGTTTGACAGATTATGCACATTACAGTATAAATTATGCACATATTATGCACATTTCAATACCTGAACATTTATTCTGAATGCACATGCACATTGACCTATTATGCACATTTCATGTAAAATATATGCACATTATAAATAATTTATCTGCACATGCTGGCTGCGTAATATAATTTCGCAGTGTATTGATTTTGTGTATAGGATTACAATGGGTGGGAAGAGAAAGGGAGGAGCATTGATAGGAGGGGGGTAGAGGCAGTGGTAGACTAAGGTTAATAAAAAAGAGTAAGATTGAAGCTGTAGAAGTTGAAAATGATAGAAAAAAGAAGGATAAGGTGATTGATGATGCAAGGGAAGGAACACCTAAAAAAATAAAAAGAGAAGATGTTGCCCAACAAACTACACCACTGACTGTAGGCCGATCTATTAGCAGAATCAACCAGTTCCCTTATTTAATCTGTCGTGCAACCCCATCTTGCCTATATAGATCTATAGAAAGAATGAATCCTGCTCAGAGACGAGCTGTTGAAGAATTAGGATTTGGGTCATTAATGAAGCTAAAAATAACCGAGGTTCCCTTGAAAATGGCACATTGGTTAGTTGGTAGATTTGATGCAAGAAAGTGTGGTTTAAGAATAATAGACAGAGGGTTACTACCTATAGTGAATGAGGATGTGCATAGAGTTTTTGGCTTGCCCATGGGGAGGAGAACTATAGGGCAAATATCTGGATCAGAATCTAGGGAGCTGTTGGAGGAGTGGAGAAGTTATTTTGACGATTACAAGAAAATTTTGCCTGCAAAGTTAATGGAAGAAATGCTACAACATACTGAAGGGGGTACATGGTTTAGAAGACATTTCCTTGTTCTGGTAGAGGCATGTCTAATTGAGAATTCACAGAATGGTTATGTGTATCCATCAATTATTGGTTGTTTAAAGGATCTAGAACAAGTAAAAGAATGGAACTGGGGGGAGTATCTGTTGAAGAGCTTGGTTCGAAATAGGCTTAAATGGGATACAGATAAGCCATTTGGAGGCCCATCACTATTTCTGACAGTAAGTATTTGTATTGTTAAATACATTAGTTTCTCAGCCCACTAAAATATCAACTTTCCTTTTTTATGTTACAGCTTGTATATGCAGACAGAGTAAAGGTTTTTAATGAGACATATCTGGTGGTCCGGAGACGAAAAGTCAGGTGTAGAGGGGGGGGGGTGAATACACCTGAGCTCTGTTTCTTTTTCTCAGTGAAGGTCATTTGAAGGCGATGTTTGCAATCGATGAACGATTGCCAAGTAAGCCTTCGATCACTTGGGTCAAAGTGAGTCGGCTTCGAGCTCTTCTGCTTGGCGATGTCGGTATTACGAAACTCGGTCGGAGGCGTAGTGCGGATAAGTGTTAGGCCGGAGTCGTCTCTTTTGAAAACGCGTTTTAGCAAGTTAAATCTTTTGGTCGTGCACTTTATAAAATACGTTTTATGCGAAGCTTATGATTTTCAAGTCGGTTGAATGCTATGCGATAAAACAAGTAAAAGAACACAAGCGATTTAACGTGGTTCGGATACGCAAGATCCTACGTCCACGGTCCCGAACAAGGCGGGAGAACTTGTTGATTATTCACGAGCAAGCCTCGGCGGGGATATTGTCTGCACCGGACGGTTCCCTCTAAGTTATAGTCCTTAGCGACTTTACAATCCAAACCTAAGTTTAGAAGGGAGGGAATATTCTCCAAGCGAGAAGGAGTTCTTACAACAAGAACAATTCACTAAATGTGAACTCCTTCGGATCTAAGCTATGAATCTAGCAATGAGCTTAGTCTAGAGAAGAAAGGGATCAAAGAGCTCTAGAGAGATGAACTACAAGAAGTGTTCTATGAAAACTAGTTCGTCTCTGGATAAGCTTGAAGGTTCTAGAGCGTTGTGAGCTTGAATGATTTCCCTTGATTTCGCGTATATTCCTTGTGTGAAATCTTCAAATCCTTCTCTATTTATAGGCTGTGAGTGTGGCATATGTCCGTTGGAGACGACGATGCCACGTGTCACAAGCGTCCAAAGAAAACGGCCACTATTCAACTTTGTTGCGGCGGGCGGTTAATACACTTGTTCATGAGAGCGGCTTTCTTGTGTAGAGTAGGTAAGCGTTGTCGGCTTCTCATTGGTCGAGGTTTGTAGTTGGTGAGTGTCGGGGCGGACCGTTCAAACTACCTCGTATGTCTTCTTGCCGAACATTTGAAGGGACTTTAAGTCTTTGGGTCGCTTTTACGTCGGATACGATAGACTAGAAAGTCTGTCTTCTTCGGTGAGTCGTCGGCGATAAAGTGAGCTTCGATAGTCGGTTGGTCGATTGCGAAGGTATACTTGCTTGCCTTGGTTCTTCTGCGATGACCATCGGCTTGTAGAGAATGCTTCTGCGAGGTCCGGTCGGTGATGCGGGATCTTTAAGCGAGTTTGATATCAGTGGCGACGAAGAATGCAAGCGATTACACGATGACGTGGGGTTCCGAAAAGTATCTTCGGCGGAAGATCGGTTCAACAACTACCCCGTCACGGGACTTAGACAAAATAATAAGCATTACATCAAGTCTAACCTATACATCGGCTAATCCTATCGACACACTAATCTCTTGATATCGGCTCGGTTTTGGGATCTTCAATTCCATAGTACTACTATGATTTCCCCCAATTTCTTTTAACCACTAGAACAAACGTGAGTATCAATCTACTGACTCATATCCAACAATTTCCCCCTAATTGATGATGCCAAAACCTCTATACTCTAACATCTATCAAAGATCTTGTCCTACGACAACAATTTCCCCCCTTCAAACGTCGAGGAAAAGCGATAATCATAAACGAACTTCGGCGGGCGAGAGAATGGCAAGATCGAGAAACGATGTGAGTGTGTGTTAGATCACTTAGTGATCGGTTGTGTAAACACAAAGTAAAAGGTTGAAAGACAATGAGTAATTGTCTCAGCAAGCGAGGGAAGCGATATATATATCAAGGATTACAGAGTTCCTAATGCTATTACAAAAGATAAGAAAGAGAAAATCACTGCTGCTGCTTCTTGAACTTCTGCGTCTTCTTCTTGAAGTCAGCGGATTTCTCGGCGGGAGGATCCAGGTAATAGTATTTATACACTCTAGCTCGAATCTCCTGGATCTCCAAGTTATCATCTGCCTTTCCGGGAGCCAGGCTCAGACTGTAGGCGGCTTCCTCCACTTCTCTTTCTATGTCCTTAGTGCTCAGCAGTCCACTAGCAAGTCTCGGCGGTGGAATACGTCGGAAAGCTGGGGCATGGAAGGTTATATTCTGTGATTCCATGACTTGCTTCAGCCGTTCACTGAATTCAACATCAAATCTCGTAACCAACTCCTCAAAGAGCTAATCGGCTGAGCAGTCGAGTGGGTAAATGCGCCATACGTAGTAGCCTTTGATAAAAACTTCTTTCAATCTCTCCCAATGTTCATTCATATCAGCCGGCACCCACTTATCCACATGCTTTGAATCGGTTGTTGCTTGATGTGGGGGCCCCGATGAACTTAGATCCTCTCGGGATCCGCCTTCTCGGATCATTTGTTGGTTTAAAGGATAATCTTCGCACTTTCTCCGGATCGGCCATCCTTTTCTTTTCTCGGAGCGCGGCTGCTCTCTTGTCTCCATGTCGCTAGATAGTCCGGCGAGCACCGCCTCCCACGTTGCTTGATCTTACGCTATCTGCGCGGGCGTATGAGTCGTAGAGGGTTGACTCTGCATGATGGCCGGGGTATCGGTTGTTGGGATATTAGTTGAAGAAGCCTTGGCGTATTCTTCTTGAGCTTTCTTCTTACGCTCTTCAAGCTGTCCCGATTACCTTCTTCTTACCTCTCGCCTCTTACGGACCTTGCCCTTAGGCTTTTTGGTTGCCTCATTTACTTCTTCTAATTTTCGCTCATGATCAAGTTTGTCCCGCATCCGTTGGGCGACTACGAGGTCGAAAGCCTCTCGCTCCGCTTTTGATTTAAATTTTCGGACCGGGGAGGAAGGAGGAGATTCGATGCAGCGGTCTCCTTCCCCGGCCTCTGCGGCGGCTGTTGTGACTCTTCTTCTTACTGCGCTCGTCCTAAGAACGAGCGATCTCTTCTATATGTGCGGCGAGAAGAGGAGATGGGGGTGGCTTGTAATGGAAATTCAAGGAGAAGTACCTCGTCGGTATTGTCTTTTGCTCGAGCGGTCGAGACTTCTTCGGTTCTAGTAGAGGGTCCTTCCTCCCGTGCCTTTTCCCTTTGAGTACGTGAGGGTCCTTCGGTGTGGAGGGTCCTTCCTCCTGTACCCTTACGCTAAGAAGCGGTACATCAGTATCCCCATCACTCCTTCAATCCTTCTAACATCCACTCTCTCACTTCCTTCTCCCTTACTACCTTCCCCCCTTTTTGGCATCGGCAATAAGTCCAAGGGAGGTACGGAGTTCTTTCACTTCTTCAGCCACTTTGGCAACGAAACTTTGACTTCATCAACGGTCGTATCGAAGTCGGACACCACACCTTGGTGTAGCCATTCCGATCCGAGTTCTTGCTCTTTCCCGAATTTCGATGGGCGAGCGGGCGATTCTTTGCGAAGGTTCGGCGGAGCCGCATCATGGGATTCGCTCATCTCTTTACGAATCGTCTTGAGAGCCTCGGCTTGTTGTTTAATGGCCGTTTGGAGAGAGGTGGTAGCCGGCTTATTACGCTCATCCATCCGAGCTTGAATGCTTTCGAGGGCCGAGTCGGCTCTTGTGAGAAAGATAGGCGGCGAGCTTCAAGAAGGCTGCGACTCTAAGCTTGCGGATCAATCTTACGGGCGGCTAGAGCACTGCTCGATCATCTTCTTCGATCGGGTCGAGAAGGAGCCTCTTGTGGTTTGAAGACGTCGGCGAAAAGTTTGTTCGGGCGTTCGATCTGCGCCTTTGTATACTTCTCCCATTTAATGTGTACATCTTTGGCGAGAAGGCGATTTTTCTCTCCTTGGCGTCCGATCGCCTTGTTGGCGCCTTTGAGGACACGGAACCTATTGGTTGTATCGATAGGAGCTTGTTACGAGCCTCTTTTCGGAGAACGTGAGAAGCTGCTCCCTTGAGTACTTAGGGGCATTAGGAGCCTCACCGGATGTAGCGGTGGTGGTGATGAGCTCTTCTCACGGGGAGTTTGTCCCTCGGAAGAATCTCCCATTTACGCATCCTTGGGTGCCTCGTCCTTCTCCTTATCATCATCATCTCCCTTATCGGCGGGAGGAGAAGGGGGCGGGGGAGTGTTGCTCGGAGCCGATTCCCTCGGCTTAGCAAGTAGAGCATAGCGGCTCGTAAATCTTCAAAACAACCCCGGATCGGCGGGCTCGCCAAAGCCTATGGCATTCTGCGGCTCTTGCTCCTCGGCCAACAACTCGATCTCGGCCGATTCTTTGAAAAGTCTATGAGAATGTCCCGGTGCGGGAATCTCGGTAGCATATGAGCGCGTGCCACGATGGCAATTTCTATCAAGTCCGCGTGCCCAGCAATTTTGGGTATCAGCTCGTGAATTTCAGCTGTAGCACGGGCACGAGTGGAATCAGTGGTGTTCCACTCAGCAGATGGCTCCTCAGTCGGTATTCTGCTGTCCGACTGGGTTTCCTCGGAGCTGATTATCTGAACCTTATCCTTCAGAGTAGCTCCTTCTATTCCGATATCGAATCACGGATGCGCTCGGGAGGAGGTGAAGCGGGAGTTGGCGCTAGTATGGCCGGCGGTGAGCAACGATGACCTCGGCGGGTCGAGTCTTGCCGATCTCCTCTTCTTTGGCACTTGTGCTGATGGGGGGCGAGAGCGACGCTGCTCTCTTAGGCTCAGGCGGCCCCTTGCCTATGGATTTCTCAGCTCCAGCCTTCGTCTGGAATTTGATAGATTTCTTGTCAAAGTACTTGGAGTCCTCAAAAGCTGAGTTCCTCTGAACCATGCTTTCTATCAGAACAGACATCTTTGTTCCGAATAGAAGTTTACCCACACTGGCTATCCTCCTCTCGCCAGTGGGTAATGTGGTGAACTTCTGAGCCTGTGCCTTCAGCTGAGTAGTATAATACTCGGCCCAGTTCACTTCAACCCCATCGTCTATTGCCATCATCAGCTGAATCCTTGGTTTGGACGAGTTGATCATACGATCCAGGTGAACTTGTCGAGAATGTGCGATACCACGTAAGCTAGACCTGCATGCGAGGTAGCAACAAATTCCTACGGAGAGCTGTTTTGAACGCCACATCCTTGCGTCCACGGGAATTTACGCACATATGCGTTGATCTCCTTCTCCTTGTATCCAATCGGAGAAATGCCGGAGTTGGGAAGATCGAATGAAAGACCTAGAGCATCTTGAATGCCGAAGGTATGAACAGCTGACTCCCACTCATCTTGGTCGACTTCCTTCTGATAAGAGAAGGACGATTCCTCTCCTCCCGACGCTAGAGATTTCCAGTTGAAATAAACTTCAGCGACCTGTCGAGGGAGATAAGCACGGGGGTGCTTCGAAACCGGCGTCTCCAACCACCGAACGCTCCAAAGCGTCAAACACGGGTTCAAGGAAAGAGATCTCCACTTGGCGGAAGGCCAAAGTAGGCTCAAACAAAATTACGGAAGCCACAATCTCCTCAATGTTGTGCCGGTGTTTGAACGTTCGCCATTGAAATCTCTTGATTTGAACTTATCAGTTGGTTATCATTAATTATCGGGAGGATGGTTGTGCCGACGACCATGTTCCCCCCCCTTGCGTGTACGGTGTGTCTCTCCCAACCGAGTCACTTTGTAAGGAGTTTTCGACTTGTCATGCCGATTCCATACGATACCAATTGTTGCTAAGTATATCATTATCGGTAGTCGGCTTCTCTTGACTTGTCTCGGTAGGATCTAGCGAGACCTAGCTCAACCGATAGTTCTCCGAACTTTGTTCTCGGCTAGTGGTTTGGTCGGTATATACGCCCTTTGCTTGTCGGTATGGATTTTCTCCATCCCGATGTCCTTCTTTTCGACATGGTCTCCGATGAAGTGGTGTCGGATGTCCACGTGCTTGCATCGGTATGTAGAACCGGGTTACGAGTTATAGCTATTGCCTTTGGTGGAGTCACGGTAGATGGGCACTTCATCCCGAGTTATACCATAATCTCTCAATTGTTGTCGAAGCCAAAGGATGCGGGCACGAAGCAACTTCCTGCGGCCATGTACTCGGCTTCGGTAGTGGACGTAGCTGCGAGTCTTTGTTTCTTTGAAAACCACGATATCGGCTTCTTTGCCGTCAGGAAGCCCGACATGTTCCGGAAGTTGATTTTCGATCTATCCCGCATCTGCGTAATCGGCATCGAGAATAACTTTGTTAGTGTTAGATTATCATCGGCGGGATACCATAACCCGAGCATCGGGTGTTCCTCTTAGATATCGCAGAATCTTCTTCGGCGAGTTTAGATGACTTCGCTTGGGATTCGCTCGAAATCTTGCGCATACACCTACGGCATAAGTTATGTCGAGTCGGCTAGGCTTTGTTAAATAAAGTAAAGAACCAATAATAGCTCTATAATCGGTAGAGTTAACGAAGCTCCCTCTTTGTCTAGATCGATTTTAAAGTTCGTGTTCATGGGGATCTTGGTAGGCTTCTTTGGAATCACGGCCGAATCTTTTGAGAAGATCTCGAGTGTATTTGGCTTGATTGATGAAGATTCCTTCGGTGATTGTTTTACTTGAAATCCAAGGAAATAATTCATCTCTCCCATCATGGACATCTCGTATTTCTCCTTCATCATCTTCTCGAACTGGCGACATATGACTTCGTTTACGCGTAGAAAATGATGTTGTCCACGTAGATTTGCACCGGTAGAATGTCATCTTCGACTTTATGCTTTGAATAGGGTGCGATCTACTGTCCCCCTTTTGAAAACCTTTACAAGTAGAAAGTCGATAGGGTATCATACCAAGCCACGGGTACTTGTTTTAACCCATACGAGCTTTCCTAAGTCCGTACACTCGATGTCCCTGCCTGAAAGCCGGGCGGTTGTTCCACGTAGACTTCTTCCTTCGATGCGCCGTTCGGAAAAGCCGACTTCACATCCATCCGATATACCTTAAATCACGATGTGTTGCATAAGCTAGGAAAAGATGAATGGCTTCCAATCGGCGACCTGGAACAAATGTTTCATCAAAGTCAATTCCCTGACTTTGTTGTATCCTTTAGCAACTAGTCGAGCTTTATTTCGACAATGACGTTGTTTTCATCTCGCTTGTTCTTGAAGACCCACTTAGTTCCAATCACGTGCTGATGTCTAGGTGCGTCGACAAGCTCCCGGACTTCATTTCGACGGCTGGTTCGGCTCTTCTTGCATAGCAATGACCCGATCCAAGCATCTTTAAGTGCGTCCTCTATCGGCGAGGTTCTTACGTAGACGAGAAAACAAGAGTAAAGTGAGCTTTCTCCTTGACTTAATCTTGATCTCGTCCTTATAGTTGCTGATGGATCTCCAATGATAAGTTCGAAGAATGAGCATCGAGCCACGAACGCTCGAGTCGGGCTTCTTCTTCGATACTACTTCGCACGCACGGTCGGTAGGTGTATTAGGCATTTCGAGTAATCTTGTTACGTGACCGTAGTAATTCGGTAAGAAGGTTAGGATCTCCTGAGTTTCCGGGTTCGGGGCATTTAGCTCAGGAACATTAATCGTTCCCCCTGAGTTTATATTCTCAGTAGAGGTCTCAGTTACCACAGGGGCTTCCTCATCGACCGAAATTACCTGTTGTTGATTACGTTCGATAGAATCAACTAGGTTAGCTACATTGCTTGTTGGTCGAGTCCGAATTTCTTCATCTTCCGACTCATCATCCTAACAATCTTTGGATCTTTTCGGCTTTGTCATTTAGTCCGAGATCCCGTAGCTTGTTCTTGACATCCTCGAGTGTTTGACTTTGTATCTTTCCTATTCTCGGTAACAAATTCATCAAAAACAACATGAGGGCTTTCCTCCACGCAAAGAGTTCGATAGTTAAAAACTCCGAAGGCTTTACTTGACTCGGGAGTATCCTAAGAATACTCCTTGATCGGATTTGCAATCAAAGACCTTCAACCGATCTTTCCCATTGTTCCGGATAAAGCAAGGACAGTAGAAAACATGAAAATGAGAAATAGAAGGAATTCTCCCTTTCCACGGTTCGTAAGGCGTCTTCATGTGTTCTTCGTGTCGGTAGTGAGCGATTACGAGTGTAACGGGCGGTGTCGGTAGCATCAGCCCAAAACTTTGAGGGTAGTCCGAGATCTGCGAGGAGCGTTCTTGCTTGCTTCTTTGAGTGTTACTGTTCTTACCTTCGGCAAGTCCGTTCTGAGGGGGTGCGCGCGGTGATGTCTCGTCTTTGAATTCCCTCTTTATCGCAGTATGTCTTAACTACTGAGTTTAGAAACTCTGTTCCTCATGTACGAGCGTATCTTCTTAATCTTGATGTTCTTTTCCACACCGAGTTTCTTCGATAGATTAGGTAACTCGGTCGAACATCGATTTGTTGGCGATGAAGATGACCCAGTATATCTCGAGTAGTCGTCTACATGACGACGAGGGCATACTTCTTGCCTCTTATAGTCACCTGGAGAGGCGGCCCGAATAAGTCCATGTGAAGCGGTGAAGGATTCCATCGGTGGAAGGTGACGGAATAGGTGGATTGCTCCTCTTTGTTTGCTTTCCCTTCGAGGCACGCTTCACAATTTACTGTCTTTGATAAACAATTCGTTGGGCGATCGTCGACTTTAGAGTTCTTGACTAGCTTGTTCATGGTCTTGAAGTTCGGGTGGTCGAGTCTCTTGTGCCATAGCCAACTTGACTTGTCACCCGATTTGGTACGTGCGAGCAAGCAAGCCTCGGGTTACCGCGGTTTTCCAATTTGCAACATAGATGTTCTTCTTCCGCGATCCCGACAACACTGTTTTCCCCGTAGATTTGTCAACAATATCACGAAACCGGCGTCAAAGATTACTCGTTAAGATTATCACGAAATTGGTGATCGAAAGGAGATTATGTTGAAGTCCTTCAACATATGTTACTCTTGAGGCGTGGCGGTCCCAATGTTCGGCGTTCCGTATCCCCTTGTGTAGCCTTTGGAGTTGTCACCGAATTCAGTGCAGGACCATCTTCTTGTACATAGTTGGTCGGCGAGCTCTTACGGTAAGTCATGTGTCTCGAGCGGCCGCTGTCCACTATCCACGGGTCCTTATGCACTCGCAAAACGGAGGCATTTTTAGGTACCCTTTGGTTCGATTGGGTCCTTACGGGTTAGTGGGTGATTTCGGAATCCGGATCTGTCTCGGGACCTTAGAAGTTCTAGACTTCTTCTTCCGAACCTTATCGGCTTTCTTCTCCACGGGACTTGGAGATACCGACTTTCTGCGATAATTTTGGGTTCGGGCGCTTTCTTCTTCGAGTCTTAGCGCTTCTCCTAACCCCGGGCTCATAGTAGTACGAGCCGTGCTGAGCCGGGTGCTCATACGGTGGCTCCTTGTACGCTGTTACGCCCATCCGACCTTCTTGGTTCCCCCCTAAATTTGATCGCGGTGTCCTGGGGCTGGAACCTTTGGTCACCGCTTGTTGCTACTCGGGCGAGGTGTAATCATTTTCTCGTTTGTTTTTCGCCCGAGGTGTGGTGTCGGCGGCTTGCACCTTTCCTCGACGAACCTATCGGCCCGGGGTTGCTTTGAGCTTTTGGAGGTAGAAGCTTCGTGGGTATAGCCAAGGCCTTCTTTCACGAGAGTTGGCCGTTGTGCTCTAAGCATGCTTTCAAGCTTCTCCTTCGCTCCCGGGTATTGTTCGGTCATCAAACCTCTCCGGACCTCGTCACTCCTTCCGAGTGAGTCATAGTCATTCACGCACGTGCGTGAGCTTCGGCCGAGCTTGGCTATTTCGGTCTCTTTCTCGAGAATTGTCCTTGGTCGGGCGAGATGCGAGTCTCTTGAAGCCGAGACTTAGTCATAAGATAGTCAATCTCTTCCTTGAGTCTCGCAACTAGATCCACTGACTTAGTAGAGGCCCCGACAATCGAAGAAAGTCTCGATTCTCGGCCTTTACCTGTTCAAGTTCTCGGATGGTTCTGCTTGAACTCTCTGCTCATTGAATCTATTCCTCTAGCGAGATCGTCGTAGGCTTGTACCACATCTAGAGGATCATCGTGGCCGAGCACGTGTCTTGTGTCTTTGTGTGAAGAAGAGGTAATAATGCGTTTAGAATTTACCTCGGCCTCTTCTCCGGCCATCGAGACGGTATTCGGTCGACTCATCGGAAGCTGTCTTTGCGACCTCAAGCTGCGACGAACGCGGCTTCGTCTTCGGGAAGAATACATGAATGTATCCTCCTCAATTGAGTTGTCGGATATCTCTCCGGCTATATAGGCTGCCCGTCTCTCGGCGAATTTCTTTCTCCTCGGCTCGCCGTTACGCTCTTTGAGCGGTGAGAGTTCGGGACAATCGTGCGATAGTGTCCCTCCTTCTTGCGGTTGTAGCGGGTAGATGTTCTGCTTTGCTCTTACCAGTGAGTCTTTAGACGGATGGCGGCAGAACTCCGATTTCTCCGCATTCGGTAGAAGGATTAGATTCTTCTTTCTTATGATAGTCTTTCTTACCCGAGGAAGAATCTCGGTTGTATTTCCTCGGCTTTCGACTCTCTCCTTTTCCCTCGATATTTGAGAGCCATCGGTGCTAGGCGGTCGGGGCTCGAAGTCTCGGAAAGACTTTGCTGCTGATGTGGCCACATCTTTGCTTGAGGAAATAGGCTTGGCTCCGGTATTCTTGATTGTTGCCTTGAAGGCGTGGTCGAACGTGTGTCAGGTTGGGAGCGCTTAAGCACTTTTGGGGTAGGCTATGCTCGAATTCCTCGATTTTAATTCCGAAAATATAACATCGGGAGTTAGAGCATTTAGATCGGAGCGACGTAAATAAGTAGCAAATGGAAGCCACTTACGTCGGGGCAACACTCTCAAGATCTTGGTGTTCATCTCCTTGTTGGTGAACGACCTCCCGGCCCATTGATGACATTGACTTGATTGGTGAATCGACACTCGGCTCGTCGATGGTTTCGAGTAGGCTCCATTGCAAAGGCGTCGAACTTCACGAAGCTCTAGCTCGAGCTTGTTTTCTTTGATACGAGGGGTTCCATGGCTCGGTATAGCCAAGGCGTCCCATAGCTCTTTCGCCGTTTTGCAATCTTGTACCCTTCCGAGATGTGAGTCAGCGAGCGTAGTCGGTATGGCATTACGTGCAACTCGGTCAAGGTTGTGCAACTTCTTTTCTTCGGGCGTGAAGGCGGATTTGTCTTTGGGAACCTTAGCACCGGTTTGTGCTCCCACGCCTCCTCCGGCCGGCAAATACTACGGCGTCGATCATGGGAATGATCGGTCTTGACTCTAGGACATCCGACATGCTTGTCGTGGAGTGACGTTAGGTGTGCCTCCATACGTACGCGCCATACCGTGTAGTTCTCTATTGAGAACATCGGTACCATCCTAATACCGACATATCGAGACATTGTAAGAGTAAGAGTATAAGGATGCTTGAAAAGATGCTTATGCGGTGAAAACGGTTTTCGGGATCGGTTCGAGAGGACCGGTATTTTAGAACCGGCGATCGGTTGAACACCGTGTGCTCGATACCAATTGTTGGTCCGGAGACGAAAAGTCGGGTGTAGAGGGGGGGTGAATACACCTGAGCTCGTTTGTTTTTCTCAGTGAAGGTCAGCTGAAGCCGATGTTTGCAACGGATGAAAGAGTGCCAAGTAAGCCTTCAATCACTGGGGTCAAAGTGAGTTAGCTTCGAGCTCTTCTGCGGCGATGTCGGTATTACGAAACTCGGTCGGAGAGCGTAGTGCGGATAAGTGTTAGGCCCGGAGTCGTCTCTTTTGAAAACGCGTTTTAGCAAGTTAAATCTTTTGGCTGTGCACTTTATAAAATACGTTTTATGCAAGCTTATGATTTTCAAGTCAGTTGAATGCTATGCAATAAAACAGTAAAAGAACACAAGCGATTTAACGTGGTTCGGATACGCAAGATCCTACGTCCACGGTCCTGAACAAGGCAGGAGAACTTGTTGATTATTCGAGAGCAAGCCTCAACGGGGATACTGTGCGCTTTGGACGGTTCCCTCTAATTTATAGTCCTTAGCGACTTTACAATCCAAACCTAAGTTTAGAAGGGAGGGAATATTCTCCAACTGAGAAGGAGTTCTTACAACAAGAACAATTCACTAAATGTGAACTCCTTCGGATCTAAGCTATGAATCTAGCAATGAGCTTAGTCTAGAGAAGAAAGGGATCAAAGAGCTCTAGAGAGATGAACTACAAGAAGTGTTCTATGAAAACTAGTTCGTCTCTGGATAAGCTTGAAGGTTCTAGAGCGTTGTGAGCTTGAATGATTTCCCTTGATTTCGCGTATATTCCTTGTGTGAAATCTTCAAATCCTTCTCTATTTATAGGCTGTGAGTCGTGGCATATGTCCGTTGGAGACGACGATGCCACGTGTCACAAGCGTCCAAAGAAAACGGCCACTATTCAACTTTGTTGCGGCGGGGCGATTAATGCACTTGTTCATGAGAGCGACTTTACTTGTGTAGAGTAGGTAAGCGTTGTCGGCTTCTCATTGGTCGAGGTTTGTAGTTGGTGAGTGTCGAGTTGACCGTTCAAACTACCTCGTATGTCTTCGCTGAACATTTGAAGGGACTTTAAGTCTTTGGGTCGCTTTACGTCGGATACGATGACTAGAAAGTCTGTCTTCTTCGGTGAGTCGTCGGCCGATAAAGTGAGCTTCGATAGTCGGTTGGTCGATTGCGAAGGTATACTGCTTGCACTTGGTTCTTCTACCGATGACCATCGGCTTGTAGAGAATGCTTCTGCGAGGTCCGGTCGGTGATGCGGGATCTTTAAGCGAGTTTGATATCAGTGGCCGACGAAGAATGCAAGCGATTACAACGATGACGTGGGGTTACGAAAAGTATCTTCAGCGAAGATCGGTTCAACAACTACCCCGTCACGGGACTTAGACAAAATAATAAGCATTACATCAAGTCTAACCTATACATCGGCTAATCCTATCGACACATTAATCTACCGATATCAGGCTCGGTTTTGGGATCTTCAATTCCATAGTACTACTATGATTTCCCCCAATTTCTTTTAACCACTAGAACAGGTTGAGTATCAATCTCTTGACTCATATCCAACAATTTCCCCCTAATTGATGATGCCAAAACCTCTATACTCTAACATCTATCAAAGATATTGTCCTACGACAACAATTTCCCCCCTTCAAACGTCGAGGAAAAGCCGATAATCATAAACGAACTTCAGCAGGCGATAGAATGGCAAGATCAGAGAAACTGATGTGAGTGTGTGTTAGATCACTTAGTGATCAGTTGTGTAAACACAAAGTAAAAGGCTGAAAGACAATGAGTAATTGTCTAGCAAGCAGAGGAACTGATATATATATCAAGGATTACAGAGTTCCTAATGCTATTACAAAAGATAAGAAAGAGAAAATCACTCTGCTTTGCTTCTTGAACTTCTGCGTCTTCTTCTTGAAGTCGGCGGATTTCTCGGCGGGAGGATCCAGGTAATAGTATTTATACACTCTAGCTCGAATCTCCTGGATCTCCAAGTTATCATCTGGCCTTTCAGGGAGCGAGGCTCGGGCGTAGGCGGCTTCCTCCACTTCTCTTTCTATGTCCTTAGTGCTCGGCAGTCCACTAGCAAGTCTCGGCGGTGGAATACGTCGGAAAGCTGGGGCATGGAAGGTTATATTCTGTGATTCCATGACTTGCTTCAGCCGTTCACTGAATTCAACATCAAATCTCGTAACCAACTCCTCAAAGAGCTAATCGGCTGAGCAGTCGAGTGGGTAAATGCGCCATACGTAGTAGCCTTTGATAAAAACTTCTTTCAATCTCTCCCAATGTTCATTCATATCAGCCGGCACCCACTTATCCACATGCTGAATCGGTTGTTGCTTGATGTGGGGGCCCCTGATGAACTTAGATCCTCTCGGGATCTGCCTTCTCGGATCAGCTGTTGGTTTAAAGGATAATCTTCGCACTTTCTCCAGATCAGCCATCCTTTTCTTTTCTCGGAGCGCGGCTGCTCTCTTGTCTCCATGTCTGCTAGATAGTCCAGCGAGCACCGCCTCCCACGTTGCTTGATCTTACGCTATCTCGCGCGGCGTATGAGTCGTAGAGGGTTGACTGCTGCAGATGGCTGGGGTATCGATTGTTGGGATATTAGTTGAAGAAGCCTTGGCGTATTCTTCTTGAGCTTTCTTCTTACGCTCTTCAAGCTGTCCCGATTACCTTCTTCTTACCTCTGCCTCTTACGGCCTTGCCCTTAGGCTTTTTGTCGCCTCAATTTGCTTCTTCTAATTTTCGCTCATGATCAAGTTTGTCCCGCATACGTTTGGGCGACTCGAGGTCGAAAGCCTCTCGCTCCGCTTTTGATTTAAATTTTCGGACCGGGGAGGAAGGAGGAGATTCGATGGCGATCTCCTTCCCCGGCCTGCGCGGCAGCTGTTGTGACTCTTCTTCTTCTGGGCTCGTCTAAGAACCGAGCGATCTCTTCTATATGTGCGGCGAGAAGAGGAGATGGGGGTGGCTTGTAATGGAAATTCAAGGAGAAGTACCTCGTCGGTATTGTCTTTTGCTCGAGCGGTCGAGACTTCTTCGGTTCTAGTAGAGGGTCCTTCCTCCCGTGCCTTTTCCCTTTGAGTCCGTGAGGGTCCTTCGGTGTGGAGGGTCCTTCCTCCTGTACCCTTCTGCTAAGAAGCGGTACATCAGCTGTCCCCATCACTCCTTCAATCCTTCTAACATCCACTCTCTCACTTCCTTCTCCCTTACTACCTTCCCCCTTTTTGGCATCAGCAATAAGTCCAAGGGAGGTACGGAGTTCTTTCACTTCTTCAGCCACTTTGGCAACGAAACTTTGACTTCATCAACGATCGTATCGAAGTCGAGACACCACACCTGGGTGTAGCCATTCCGATCCGAGTTCTTGCTCTTTCCCCGAATTTCGATGGCGAGCGGGCGATTCTTTGCGAAGGTTCGGCAGAGCTGCATCATGGGATTCGCTCATCTCTTTACGAATCGTCTTGAGAGCCTCGGCTTGTTGTTTAATGGCTTTGTTTGGAGAGAGGTGGTAGCCAGCTTATTACGCTCATCCATCTGAGCTTGAATGCTTTCGAGGGCCAGAGTCAGCTCTTGTGAGAAAGATAGGCGCTGAGCTTCAAGAAGCTGCTGACTCTAAGCTTGCAGATCAATCTTCTGGGCAGCTAGAGCCTGCTCGATCATCTTCTTCGATCGGGGCGAGAAGGAGCCTCTTGTGGTTTGAAGACGTCGGCGAAAGTTTGTTCGGGCGTTCGATCTGCGCCTTTGTATACTTCTCCCATTTAATGTGTACATCTTTGGCGAGAAGGCGATTTTTCTCTCCTTGGCGTCTGATCGCCTTGTTGACTGCCTTTGAGGACACGGAACCTATTGGTTGTATCTGATAGGAGCTTGTTCCGAGCCTCTTTTCGGAGAACGTGAGAAGCTGCTCCCTTGAGTACTTAGGGGCATTAGGAGCCTCACCGGATGTAGCGGTGGTGGTGATGAGCTCTTCTCACGGGGAGTTTGTCCCTCGGCGAATCTCCCATTTTTGCATCCTTGGGTGCCTCGTCCTTCTCCTTATCATCATCATCTCCCTTATCGGCGGGGAGGAGAAGGGGGGGGGGAGTGTTGCCTGGAGCCGATTCCCTCTGGCTTAGCAAGTAGAGCATAGCAGCTCGTAAATCTTCAAAACAACCCAGATCAGCGGGCTCGCCAAAGCCTATGGCATTCTGCAGCTCTTGCTCCTCGGCCAACAACTCGGTCTACGGTCGATTCTTTGAAAAGTCTATGAGAATGTCCCAGTGCAGGAATCTCAGTAGCATATGAGCGCGTGCCCTGATGGCAATTTCTATCAAGTCCGCGTGCCCAGCAATTTTGGGTATCAGCTCGTGAATTTCAGCTGTAGCACGGGCACGAGTGGAATCAGTGGTGTTCCACTCAGCAGATGGCTCCTCAGTCGGTATTCTGCTGTCCGACTGGGTTTCCTCGGAGCTGATTATCTGAACCTTATCCTTTAGAGTAGCTCCTTCTATTCCAGATGTCGAATCCCGGATGCGCTCGGGGAGGAGGTGAAGCGGGGAGTTGACGCTAGTATGGCCGGCGGGCTGAGCAACGATGACCTCGGCGGGTCGAGTCTTGGCCAATCTCCTCTTCTTTGGCACTTGTGCTGATGGGGGCAGGGCGACGCTGCTCTCTTAGGCTCGGGCGGCCCCTTGCCTATGGATTTCTCGGCTCCGGCCTTCGTCACGGAATTTGATAGATTTCTTGTCAAAGTACTTGGAGTCCTCAAAAGCCGAGTTCCTACGAACCATGCTTTCTATCGAAACGGACATCTTTGTTCCGAATAGAAGTTTACCCACACTTGGCTATCCTCCTCTCGCCAGATGGGTAATGTGGTGAACTTCGAGCTCGTGCCTTCAGTGAGTAGTATAATACTCGGCCCAGTTCACTTCAACCCCATCGTCTATTGCCATCATCAGTGAATCCTTGGTTTGGACAGTTGATCATACGATCCAGCTGAACTTGTCGAGAATGTGCGATACCACGTAAGCTAGACCTGTGCTCGAGGTAGCAACAGATTCCTCGGGAGAGCTGTTTTGAACGCCACATCCTTGCGTCCACAGAATTTCTGCACATATGCGTTGATCTCCTTCTCCTTGTATCCAATCGGAGAAATGCCGGAGTTGGGAAGATCGAATGAAAGACCTAGAGCATCTTGAATACTGAAGGTATGAACAGCTGATTCCCACTCATCTTGGTCGACTTCCTTCTGATAAGAGAAGGACGATTCCTCTCCTCCCGACGCTAGAGATTTCCAGTTGAAATAAACTTCAGCGACCTGTCGAGGGAGATAAGCACGGGGGTGCTTCGAAACCAGCGTCTCCAACCCTGAACGCTCCAAAGCGTCAAACACGGGTTCAAGGAAAGAGATCTCCACTTGGCGGAAGGCCAAAGTAGGCTCAAACAAAATTCTGGAAGCCACAATCTCCTCAATGTTGTCTGGTGTTTGAACGTTCGCCATTGAAATCTCTTCAGCTGAACTTATCAGCTGGTTATCATTAATTATCAGGAGGATGGTTGTGCCGACGACCATGTTCCCCCCTTGCGTGTACAGGTGTGTCTCTCCCAACCGAGTCACTGTAAGGAGTTTTCGACCTGTCATGCTGATTCCATACTGATACCAATTGTTGCTAAGTATATCATTATCAGTAGTCGGCTTCTACTGACTTGTCTCAGTAGGATCTAGCAGACCTAGCTCAACTGATAGTTCTCCGAACTTTGTTCTCGGCTAGTGGTTTGGTCGGTATATCGCCCTTTGCTTGTCGGTATGGATTTTCTCCATCCCGATGTCCTTCTTTTCGACATGGTCTCCGATGAAGTGGTGTCGGATGTCCACGTGCTTGCATCCGGTATGTAGAACCGGGTTACCGAGTTATAGCTATTGCCTTGGTGGAGTCACGGTAGATGGGCACTTCATCCCGAGTTATACCATAATCTCTCAATTGTTGTCGAAGCCAAAGGATGCAGGGCACGAGCAACTTCCTGCCCGGCCATGTACTCGGCCCGGTAGTGGACGTAGCTGCCGAGTGCTTTGTTTCTTTGAAAACCACGATATCGGCTTGCTTTGTCTAGGAACCGACATGTTCCGGAAGTTGATTTTCGATCTATCCCGCATCTCGCGTAATCGGCATCGAGAATAACTCTTGTTAGTGTTAGATTATCATCGGCGGGATACCATAACCCAAACATCGGGTGTTCCTCTTAGATATCGCAGAATCTTCTTCGCCGAGTTTAGATGACTTCGCTTGGGATTCGCTTCGAAATCTTGCGCATACACCTACAAGCATAAGTTATGTCGGGTCGGCTAGCTGTTAAATAAAGTAAAGAACCAATAATAGCTTTATAATCGGTAGAGTTAACGAAGCTCCCTCTTTGTCTAGATCGATTTTAAAGTTCGTGTTCATGGGGATCTTGACCGTGCTTGCTTTGGAATCACGGCCGAATCTTTTGAGAAGATCTCGAGTGTATTTGGCTTGATTGATGAAGATTCCTTCAGCTGATTGTTTTACTTGAAATCCAAGGAAATAATTCATCTCTCCCATCATGGACATCTCGTATTTCTCCTTCATCATCTTCTCGAACTGGCGACATATGACTTCGTTTACGCAGCCGAAAATGATGTTGTCCACGTAGATTTGCACCGGTAGAATGTCATCTTCGACTTTATGCTTGAATAGGGTGCGATCTACTTGTCCCCTTTTGAAAACCTTTTACGAAGTAGAAAGTCGATAGGGTATCATACCAAGCCACGGGTACTTGTTTTAACCCATACGAGCTTTCCTAAGTCCGTACACTCGATGTCCCTTGCCGAAAGCCGGGCGGTTGTTCCACGTAGACTTCTTCCTTCGATGCGCCGTTCGAAAAAGCTGACTTCACATCCATCCGATATACCTTAAATCCCCGATGTGTTGCATAAGCTAGGAAAAGATGAATGGCTTCCAATCGCGGCCTGGAGCAAATGTTTCATCAAAGTCAATTCCCTCTCGCTTTGATCGTATCCTTTAGCAACTAGTCGAGCTTTATTTCGACAATGACGTTGTTTTCATCTCGCTTGTTCTTGAAGACCCACTTAGTTCCAATCACGTGCTGATGTCCAGGTGCGTCGACAAGCTCCCGGACTTCATTTCGACGAACTGGTTCAGCTCTTCTTGCATAGCAATGACCCGATCGGCATCTTTAAGTGCGTCCTCTATCGACCGAGGTTCTTACGTAGACGAAAAACAAGAGTAAAGTGAGCTTTCTCCTTGACTTAATCTTGATCTCGTCCTTATAGTTGCTTGATGGATCTCCAATGATAAGATCCGAAGAATGAGCATCGAGCCACGAACGCTCGAGTCGGGCTTCTTCTTCGATACTACTTCGCACGTCGGTAGGTGTATTAGGCATTTCGGTGAGTACTGTTACGTGAATGTAGTAATTCGGTAAGAAGGTTAGGATCTACCGAGTTTCCGGGTTCGGGGGCATTTAGCTCGGGAACATTAATCGTTCCCCCGAGTTTATATTCTCGGTAGAGGTCTCGGTTACCACGGGGGCTTCCTCATCGACCGAAATTACACTTGTTGATTCCGTTCGATAGAATCAACTAGGTTAGCTACATTGCTTGTTGGCCGAGTCCGAATTTCTTCATCTTCCGACTCATCATCCTAACAATCTTGGATCTTTTCGGCTTTGTCATTTAGTCCGAGATCCTGTAGCTTGTTGTTGACATCCTCGGTGTTTGACTTTGTATCTTTCCCGTTCTCGGTAACAAATTCATCAAAAACAACATGAGGGCTTTCCTCCATGCAAAGAGTTCGATAGTTAAAAACTACAAGGGCTTTATCGACTCGGGAGTATCCTAAGAATACTCCTTGATCGATTTGCAATCAAAGACCTTCAACCGATCTTTCCCATTGTTGTGGATAAAGCAAGGACAGTAGAAAACATGAAAATGAGAAATAGAAGGAATTCTCCCTTTCCACAGCGTTCGTAAGGCGTCTTCATGTGTTCTTTGTGTCGGTAGTGAGCGATTCCGAGTGTAACGGGCGGTGTCGGTAGCATCGGCCCAAAACTTTGAGGGTAGTCCAGAATGCTGCGAGGAGCGTTCTTGCTTTGCTTCTTTGAGTGTTATGTTCTTACCTTGAGCAAGTCCGTTCTGGCCGAGGGGTGTGCGCAGTCTGATGTCTCGTCTTTGAATTCCCTCTTTATCGCAAGTATATCTTAACTACGAGTTTAGAAACTCTGTTCCTCCGTACGAGCGTATCTTCTTAATCTTGATGTTCTTTTCCACACCTGAGTTTCTTCGATAGATTAGGTAACTCGGTCCGAACATCGATTTGTTGGCGATGAAGATGACCCAAGTATATCTCGAGTAGTCGTCTATGACGACGAGGGCATACTTCTTGCCTCTTATAGTCACTTGGAGAGACGGCCCGAATAAGTCCATGTGAAGCAGCTGAAGGATTCCATCAGTGGAAGGTGACGGAATAGGTGGATTGCTCCTCTTTGTTTGCTTTCCCTTCAGGCACGCTTCACAATTTCTGTCTTTGATAAACAATTCGTTGGGCAGTCGTCTGACTTTAGAGTTCTTGACTAGCTTGTTCATGGTCTTGAAGTTCAGGTGGCTGAGTCTCTTGTGCCATAGCCAACTTGACTTGTCACCTGATTTGGTCTGTGCGAGCAAGCAAGCCTCAGGTTCTGCGGTTTTCCAATTTGCAACATAGATGTTCTTCTTCCGCGATCCTGACAACACTGTTTTCCCTGTAGATTTGTCAACAATATCACAGAAACCAGCGTCAAAGATTACTCTGTTAAGATTATCACGAGATTGATCGGCGAAAGGAGATTATGTTGAAGTCCTTCAACATATGTTACTCTTGAGGCGTGGCGGTCCCAATGTTCGGCGTTCCGTATCCCCTTGTGTAGCCTTTGGAGTTGTCACCGAATTCATTCAGGGACCATCTTCTTGTACATAGTTGGTCGGCAGAGCTCTTACCGGTAAGTCATGTGTCTCGAGCAGCCGTCCACTATCCACGGGTCCTTATGCACTCGCAAAAAGAGGCATTTTTAGGTACCCTTTGGTTCGATTGGGTCCTTACGGGTTAGTGGGTGATTTCGGAACCCGGATCTGTCTCGGGACCTTAGAAGTTCTAGACTTCTTCTTCGAACCTTATCGGCTTTCTTCTCCACAGGACTTGGAGATACTGACTTTCTGGCGATAATTTTGGGTTCGGGCGCTTTCTTCTTACGAGTCTTAGCGCTTCTCCTAACCCCGGGCTCATAGTAGTACGAGCCGTCTGAGCCGGGTGCTCATACGATGGCTCCTTGTACTTTTCGCCCATCCGACCTTCTTGGTTCCCCCCCCCGAATTTGATCGCGGTGTCACGGGGCTGGAACCTTTGGTCACTTGCTTGTTGCTACTCGGGCGAGGTGTAATCATTTTCTCGTTTGTTTTTCGCCCGAGGTGTGGTGTCGGCGGCTTGCACCTTTCCTCCGACGAACCTATCGGCCCGGGGGTTCTTTGAGCTTTTGGAGGTAGAAGCTTCGTGGGTATAGCCAAGGCCTTCTTTCACGGAAGTTGGCCGTTGTGCTCTAAGCATGCTTTCAAGCTTCTCCTTCGCTCCCAGGTATTGTTCAGTCATCAAACCTCTCCAGACCTCGTCACTCCTTCCGAGTGAGTCATAGTCATTCACGCACGTGCGTGAGCTTCGACCGAGCTTGGCTATTTCGGTCTCTTTCTCGAAATTGTCCTTGGTCGGGCGAGATCCGAGTCTCTTGAAGCTGAGACTTAGTCATAAGATAGTCAATCTCTTCCTTGAGTCTCGCAACTAGATCCACTGACTCAGTAGAGGCCTGACAATCAGAAGAAAGTCTCCGATTCTCGGCCTTTACCTGTTCAAGTTCTCGGATGGTTCTGCTTGAACTCTGCGTCACCTGAATCTATTCCTCTAGCAGATCGTCGTAGGCTTGTACCACATCTAGAGGATCATACGTGACCGAGCACGTGTCTTGTGTCTTTGTGTGAAGAAGAGGTAATAATGCGTTTAGAATTTACCTCGGCCTCTTCTCCCGGCCATCGGACGGTATTCGGCCGACTCATCGAGAATCGTCTTTGCGACCTCAAGCTGCGACGAACGCGGCTTCGTCTTCGAGAAGAATACATGAATGTATCCTCCTCAATTGAGTTGTCGGATATCTCTCCGGCTATATAGGCTCGCTCGTCTCTCGGCGAATTTCTTTCTCCTGGCTTGCCGTTACGCTCTTTGAGCGGTGAGAGTTCGGGACAATCGTATCGATAGTGTCCCTCCTTCTTGCGGTTGTAGCGGGTAGATGTTCTGCTTTGCTCTTACCAGTTGAGTCTTTAGACGGACGCGGCGAGACTCCGATTTCCCGCATTCGGTAGAAGGATTAGATTCTTCTTTCTTATGATAGTCTTTCTTACCCGAGGAAGAATCTCGGTTGTATTTCCTCGGCTTTCGACTCTCTCCTTTTCCCTCGATATTTGAGAGCCATCGGTGCTAGGCCGGTCGGGGCTCGAAGTCTCGGAAGACTTTGCTGCGATGTGGCCACGGCTTTGCTTGAGGAAATAGGCTTGGCTCCGGTATTCTTGTTGTTGCCTTGAAGGCGTGGTCGAACGTGTGTCAGTTGGAGCGCTTAAGCACTTTTGGGGTAGGATATGCTCGAATTCCTCGATTTTAATTCTGAAAATATAACATCAGGAGTTAGAGCATTTAGATCAGAGCGACGTAAATAAGTAGCAAATGGAAGCCACTTCTGTCGGGGCAACACTCTCAAGATCTTGGTGTTCATCTCCTTGTTGGTGAACGACCTCCCGGCCCATTGATGACATTGACTTGATTGGTGAATCGACACTCGGCTCGTCAATAGTTTCGATAGGCTCCATTGCAAAGGCGTCGAACTTCTGAAGCTCTAGCTCGAGCTTGATTTCTTTGATCTGAGGGGTTCCATGGCTCAGTATAGCCAAGGCGTCCCATAGCTCTTTCGCCGTTTTGCGGTCTTGTACCCTTCCGAGATGTGAGTCACCGGCGTAGTCGGTATGGCATTACGTGCAACTCGGTCAAGGTTGTGCAACTTCTTTTCTTCAGGGCGTGAAGGCGATTTGTCTTTGGGAACCTTAGCACCGGTTGTGCTCCCACGCCTCCTCCGGCCGAAAAATACTACGCTGTCGATCATGGGAATGATCGGTCCCGACTCTAGGACATCCGACATGCTGTCGTGGAGTGACGTTAGGTGTGCCTCCATACGTACGCGCCCATACCGGTGTAGTTCTCTATTGAGAACATCGGTACCATCCTAATACCGACATATCGAGACATTGTAAGAGTAAGAGTATAAGGATGCTTTGAAAAGATGCTTATGCAGTGAAAACGGTTTTCAGGATCAGTTCGAGAGGACCAGTATTTTAGAACCGGCGATCAGTTGAACACCGTGTGCTCTGATACCAATTGTTGGTCCGGAGATGAAAAGTCAGGTGTAGAGGGGGGGTGAATACACACGAGCTCTGTTTCTTTTTCTCGGTGAAGGTCATTGAAGGCGATGTTTGCAAGCGATGAACGAGTGCCAAGTAAGCCTTCGATCACTGGGGTCAAAGTGAGTTAGCTTCGAGCTCTTCTGCCGGCGATGTCGGTATTACGAAACTCAGTCGGAGACTGTAGTGCGGATAAGTGTTAGGCCCGGAGTCGTCTCTTTTGAAAACGCGTTTTAGCAAGTTAAATCTTTTGGCTGTGCACTTTATAAAATACGTTTTATGCAAGCTTATGATTTTCAAGTCAGTTGAATGCTATGCAATAAAACAGTAAAAGAACACAAGCGATTTAACGTGGTTCGGATACGCAAGATCCTACGTCCACGGTCCTGAACAAGGTAGGAGAACTTGTTGATTATTCTGAGCAAGCCTCAGCAGGGATACTGTGCACTGGACAGTTCCCTCTAATTTATAGTCCTTAGCGACTTTACAATCCAAACCTAAGTTTAGAAGGGAGGGAATATTCTCCAACTGAGAAGGAGTTCTTACAACAAGAACAATTCACTAAATGTGAACTCCTTCGGATCTAAGCTATGAATCTAGCAATGAGCTTAGTCTAGAGAAGAAAGGGATCAAAGAGCTCTAGAGAGATGAACTACAAGAAGTGTTCTATGAAAACTAGTTCGTCTCTGGATAAGCTTGAAGGTTCTAGAGCGTTGTGAGCTTGAATGATTTCACTTGATTTCGCGTATATTCCTTGTGTGAAATCTTCAAATCCTTCTCTATTTATAGCTGTGAGCTGTGGCATATGTCCGTTGGAGACGACGATGCCACGTGTCACAAGCGTCCAAAGAAAACGGCCACTATTCAACTTTGTTGCGGCGGGCGCGATTAATGCGCTGTTTATGAGAGCAGCTACTTGTGTAGAGTAGGTAAGCGTTGTCGGCTTCTCATTGGTCGAGGTTTGTAGTTGGTGAGTGTCGAGTTGACCGTTCAAACTACCTCGTATGTCTTCTCGCTGAACATTTGAAGGGACTTTAAGTCTTTGGGTCGCTTTACGTCGGATACGATAGACTAGAAAGTCTGTCTTCTTCGGTGAGTCGTCGCGGCGATAAAGTGAGCTTCGATAGTCGGTTGGTCGACTGCGAAGGTATACTGCTTGCACCTTGGTTCTTCTACCGATGACCATCGGCTTGTAGAGAATGCTTCTGCGAGGTCCGGTCGGTGATGCGGGATCTTTAAGCGAGTTTGATATCGGCTGGCGACGAAGAATGCAAGCGATTACACTGATGACGTGGGGTTCTGAAAAGTATCTTCAGCAGAAGATCAGTTCAACAACTACCCCGTACAGGACTTAGACAAAATAATAAGCATTACATCAAGTCTAACCTATACATCAGCTAATCCTATCGACACATTAATCTACTGATATCAGCTCGGTTTTGGGATCTTCAATTCCATAGTACTACTATGATTTCCCCCAATTTCTTTTAACCCTAGAACAGCTGAGTATCAATCTACTGACTCATATCCAACAATATCCTAGATGTCTGCCAGTGAGTGTGAATTGGGATGATGAATCATTAAAGAAAAGACAGAAAAGGGAAATCAAGGGAGGAGGATTTGGGGGTGGGGTGATTTTAGATGCGGTTGAAATAAGAGTAGAAGAAAGGGTGAACAAGGATAATGACAAAGAAAAGACAACCCCAGAAAACCAACTAGAGAGGCTAATATCGAAGGCCAACTTATTAGCAAAGCACATGGTTGATCTATTCAAAGAGATAGAGGCCACTACTGTGGATGAGAATGCAGCAGGACCTATTTTCCAAAGAGCAGTAACTACAACAAAAAGACTCATCGGGTGTCATGTGAGCAATGAAAGCACACAGGTGACTAATGAGTTTGAAGATGAAAGCTATTGGGGAGATGAGCGAGTCATTAATTCTATCATAGAGATAGAAGAAGCCTGTCAGAAAAAAGAAGATTTCCTACATAACTTGTTGCCTGCACCAAGTTTTAGTCTTGGACTATCTCAAATGACACAGAAGGGGCAAAAAACACCTCTCAAAAATGTGCATACAACAGTTTCCATACAGTCCCCAAAGCAAGGGAAAGGAGTTGAGGTAAATATATACAATTCAGTATGAATATCTATGTTAATACAATTCAGTTTAAAAATATACAATTCACTTTCTTCTGTTTTTATATTTTAGGAAGAAAGTGTATGGACAAATGGCAGTGATGATGAGCTGTATAATCAAGCAATAGATAATTTCCAGGTAAAGATGCTGAAACATTTTGCAGCAGAATGCAGTAAATTTATATGCACATATGATTTCATTTATATGCACATTCATTGTTTCTTTATATGCACAACTTCCAGGTTGATGATTATATTAATGAAAAGGGAAATGGAAACGAGGAGCACATAGCAGGAGGTGAAAGAGATAAAGCTGAAGCAGACAAAGTGTTTGATGGAGGTGAACAAGAAACTGACTTGGAAGCAGAAAAGGTAAAATTACATTACCTATCACATTTCAGTACATTCATATGCACATGTGATTACGTTTATATTCACATTCAGTGTTTATTTATGTGCACAATTTAAAGGTTGATAATGTAAATGTAAATGAGGAGCACATATCAAAAGGTGAAAAAGAGAAAGGTGAAAGAGAGAAATTGGTTGATGGAGGTGAACAAGTAGCTGAAGCTGAAGTACAAAAGGTGAAATTAAATTAACATAATATGTGTGCAGTTAGATACAAAATCTTAGAATTCTAGTAATTGTTTGTTAAATGCACAAGTTGCAGGGTGTTGATGAATGTGAACAGGATACGGAATCAGAAGGGATTGAGGATGGTGACAATGAAGCAGAGAACAATAAAGGGAATGCGGACAAAGTTGGGACAGACATGGCTGTAAGCATTAGTTCACTATTTCTACATATTCAATGATAAACTTCATTACATATAATTTGACTATTGGTAGGAAACTTCTCGGGATGGGGAGATGCGTAACAAGAGACTACAAAAGTGAAAACCAGCTGCTTGTATATCCCCATATGTGAGAAGAACAGTTGAATTGACAAAGAGATTAGTTAAATCTGAGAAGGTTATGGGAATGTACACTTTTTACAATAAGGATTCACAGTAAGTCTGAATGTTTAATGCTTTATTAGTCTTTAGTTTCAATTTTTATTGATAAATCTAAATACTGTAAATGGATATATGTAGGGATAACATCATCTTTGACAATGCAGATGATTTGGAAGTTGGAAAGGAAATCTTTCAGAGCTTAGCACGAGGGAAGCACGTAAACCTTATTATCATGCAGCTATGGAGAAGATGACTAAATTCAAAAGAAATCTTGAAATCAGAATCCTCAGAATGCCGTTTCTTTGCCAGTCCAAAGGTCACGGTAAGTATAATTTATATACAAACATTTCTTACTGATTATGCACATCAATCAAACTGTATATGCATACATTTATGAATTATTATGCACATTTTTTCAACTTTGTATGCAAACAATTCTGAATGATTATTTATGGATTTTATAGGACTACGCCATGCATCGCAACTATACCAAATTTTGTGAGCAATTATTGGGGGAGATTATTCGTCATCAAGAAGAAGAGCTTGATTTGCTTGATCAGGTAAGGACTATGAATTTTATAATACAGAGTTTTGCTTAATAGAACAGATATGATTGACATGTACAACACACAGTTTGTTTTCCCGGTGTACATTGGTCAGCGGCACTTCATGGTAATGTTTGAGACGAAGAAGCCGAAGGTTCATGTAATCGATAGCTTGAACGATGAAAAATCCAGATGTTCGGAAGCAAAGTACTTGGACTGGACAAACAGATTGGTACGATATTCTATCCATTTTGATACGAAAATGATAAGTAGTTTCTATAATTGTCAACTGATATATTTAATTAATTTTGTGTAGAGAGAATCACTAAGGTTGTTTCTGTTGGATCATGACCTGGAGATGAAGGCAGTTGTTGTGCAAGGTTCCCCCATGAACGTTGTGCTCGTGAAATGGGGAGATCCTAAGAATGTGAAGGACACAGGGATTTATACCATGAGAGATATGGAAACATTCATGGGCGACTCGGGGACTTGGCGATGTGGGCTGACAAAGAATTCAAAGAATCAAATTCCAATCCTAAGGGTCAGGTACTGCACTGCACTCTTGACATGGCCGCATAACCGGATAAGTGAGCAGACTGTTCAAGCCGCAGAAGAACACTATGAGAAGATGATCCAAGGAAGAAATATAGACGTGTTGAAAAAATTACTTGGTTGATGTTTTAGAATTTCATATTATTTTGTTGTGATGGTGGTTGCAGATGTTATTTTGAAATTCAGTTGAATTCCTTGTAGAAGTACAAGTTAGGACATATTCAGATGTTTACAGACTTGAACAACGACTGCATTTGTTATGCACATTTTATGAATTTGTTATGCACATTTACTGAATTTGTTATGCACATTTACTGAATTTTTTATGCAAAATGACTGAATTTGTTATGCACATATAAGGTATTTCATATGCATATTTGGAGAATTTGTTATGCACATTCAGCCAAAGAACAATATTATCTGTATGTTTGCAACAACAAATTCATAAACAAGGGTCCAACTCGAATAATTTCAAATGTGATACATCACGAAACAAAAACATTTAAAGATGTTAGAATTGTTCATTCATCTTCAATGGTCGTTTGATCACAGTTACGAGCATCATGATTGGTCAATTGTTTGCATTTACTGCATTTCCTCTTTGGTTTGTTTGCTTTACGAATAGCAGCTTCTTTCCTCGATTGAATACGACTTCCACTACCCTTTATCTTAACTGGACTAGGAGACAACACTGATACACTCTCCGGAACCGAACAACCATAGAAATCTTCAATGACCTTCTTCTTGGCATTACCATCACTTTAACAAAATTAGAATGTTAGTTCTTCGTTGGAAAAGTACATGGTAAATTAATGAAATAAATCAAATAAAATTATATAGAGCACGTAATTCTTTGTCTTCGTTCTGGCTGTAAGATTTGAATACTTCTCCGTCAATTGTTTTAGATCCAACAACAATCCCGCCCGAAGCTCTTCACTACACTCGACAAGTCCAATACATCTATAACTCTCATATAACAACTCCCGATTGTCCTTTCGATTTGATCCTTCGCCAAACCTCAAATAAGGATCTTCGAAAGATATACTTTTAGACCAACGGGTAGAAGATACTGATTTGGGATACAATCCATTCTCTTATTCTTTAGAACAAAGAAAACGTGCTTGCACAACAAACCCTTTCTCAGGAATAGGTTGCAACCACATACTATGTTATTATCCTTGCTATCAAACACCAAGGTGAAGGTACCATCTCCAGAGTCTTCAACCTCATATACAGTAGTCGTACCAACATCAGTCATCTTCAAAACACAACACGAATGTATGGTTACTACAATTTCAGCTTGGATTTCCTTAAACTTTGAAAATGTATAGAATGAAGCGGCATGCTTCTCAATCTGGAGGTTGGTAACTAGTTCAGGAAAACTCTTCAAATCATTGCAGGTCTCTAGGTAAGATTATCATGGCGGTTTAGAAATCTTTGGAAGAAATTGTTCTCCGATTCTGACATTGAGGTGGTCTTGAATAAGCCACTCATTGGTAAATGTTTGAAATATGCTGGAATCTAACGTTCTCTTAGTTCGAACATAGTCTCGAACCACTTGTGGCCATTCAAATCATATTCAGACATGATGGCAAACCACCTTTGATCAAATTCATTCGGGTCAATCGATTCAGACCATACTAATTCATTTTGTGCTTGAAATCTTCATCACCCCTCAAAGACACGGAAAGCTTATCGGCAACTTTGCACATGATATGCCACATGCAAAATCTATGATGTGTGTGAGGTAATAATGCTGCAACCGCCTTTATCAAAGCTGGATCTTGGTCAGTTATCAACAACTTGGGATGCTGATCATCCATACAAAGAGAAACTTTTGAAGAAGCCAAGCATATGCTTCTTCACACTCACCAGATAACAAACCAACACCAAAAGTAATGCATTTCCCATGGTTATCCTTTCCCGTAAAAGGGGCAAATATCATATTATACCTTGTAACAAATCAAAAAAAATAAAAAGTTAATACAAAAAACACAAATATCATCTGCACATCGTTGAAATTTACTATGCACAATCATTGATAAACTTATGCACATTAGTGTACTGAGATGAAATAGATTAAGAAAAACGTTAGGTAATATAAAACAAGACAGCAAAACTTACTTGTTAGTTGTGTAAGTAGCATCAAATGATACGGCTTCACCAAAACGCTTTTAGTTATTAATGTAAACTACATCAGCCCAAAATAACCGGGTTAATTTTTTTCATCATTTACAGGGTAATAAAAGGTGAATCCAGGTGATAATTCATGCCGGCTAAGCAACTCATCCAAAACAACTTGAGTATCCAATCCGACTACAGATTCCCGAATATCACGTGAGAAATTCTTGAAATCATTGCCACTACAACCAATCTTGTCAAAACTACCGACTAACTCCTTAAATAATTTGAAAGATCGAATTGGTCCAATATTAGCTCGACGACAATTCAAAACAAAACTCTGGTTGGTGTAATCCATTTGTCTATTCAGTTTCAAAAACTGTTTTTGGCCTTCTTGGAGCAGAGGGTGAGAGTGTGGCTCAATAAAAGTTGTTATTTCATAACCTTCGAATCCACAAAATTTAAAAACAACGTGTGCTTTACATCCAGTTGTACAACTCCTTGTCTTTCTTTTTTTCTTACTACTTGAAGCATCAGTTACTTCAACGTTATTGGAGAAATGGGAAGTTCCATGACCCTCACGGTTACATAACAGATACCTATGTTTGATAATCAAATCGGTAACACGAGATGTGCTCAAGCGCACATCAAATCCGCACAAACCAGCATATACTTTGTAAAAACGAACACCATCATCCAAATGGCTGAATTTTTGACCAACATAAGGTTTAAGCTCAACGGGACAAACAGGACTATAACACATTTCGGTGCTATCCATAATAGACTCTTCAAAATCAGTTGAATCAGTTGGTAAATAATGAAACAACACTAAATGAATACCAACCGCAATTTTTTTACGAAACATAATCACAATGTGTGTAAATGCAGGTCATAAATGTGCATAAACATAATAGGTGCGGAAAAGTCATAAATCCAACTTAAATCTACACACAATTGATGAAGCTCAAGGATAAATTCTCTTCACAAATAGCATTAAATCCATGAAACAAATAGCATCTTATCAAACCCATGAGACGATTGTTCTAACGAACATGCAAATTTATACATTTCGCACAATCAGTACAAATTAATAAAACACCCAATTCATTTTTTGAATTACAATAGAATTATTGAAAGTAAAAATTACCCATATCCTTCGGAAATGATAGTGGCGAATTGCAAACGGGATGCAAATGAAGGATGTGCACAGCGAAACGAATGAAGAAACAATGGCAATCGAATGCGAGGATTTTCTCTTCAATTCTGAATGAACACTTCTGTCGAAAATGCATCTGGAGGAAGAGAGAGAGAGAAAATGTTCTTACATCTTAAAACATAACAGTAGAAAATACGAAAATACCCTTAATGAGTATTTTTTCCCTTCAAAAATTGATTAGTCAACACTCAATCTGAACCACATATCACGAAAATGAATGGCACGGATTTGTTCTTATTTCTCTCATTAAGAGTGTGTTCTCAAAAGATCCTTACTCTCTCTCTCTCTCTCTCTATATATATATATATATACGCATTATATATAATCCCGTAATTATCCGAAAATCTCGCGGTATAAAATATCTCTTAAATACTTTGAATTTGTCTGCAAATTGAGAAATAATTCAATTAGATGAAATTTCATTTTCGGAGCGGATTCAATTGGAATTAAATCCCTATTATTATTATTATTATTATTATTATTATTATTATTATTATTATTATTATTTATTTAGATTTTTTTTCAGGGGTATTACAATTAAAAACAAATACACAATCTTTCAAATTAAAAAACCTTAAACGAAAGAGATCATAATATAAGACCAAAATAAAAATTAATTCTAAAAAGTTGGTAGTGCAGATACATTTCATACTATCGTTACAGAAGTGTTACATTTCGATTTTGAATGCATTAATTTTAAACAAATATCCTTTTTATGTCAAAATAATACTTAATTTCCCTTCACATAAAATTTTGATATGTCACGTCGTGTTATACATGTATTTTGCTACCATTTAAATATAGTTGATTGAATTGTGATCTTTTGTGCTGGAAAAAAAACTCATAACCCTTATGCAAAATACACATATGTATATTTTGCATTTATTTAGTTACTTGTTTGTTTAAATATTAGGTATGGTATATTTTTATAGCATCATGAAGGTGTTGCAAAATATTTTGAAACATCTCGGCCCATCGACTTCCGGAACCCATCACAATATTTGTAGAAGCGTAAATGCGGGGCAAGTTAATTATTTTGTAGGAAAAAAGGGAATAATTTTAGGTAAGGGCCAAAAAGAAAATATTAACCCACAAACAAAAGAAATATTATATCTTATACTCCTTCCGGTCCACCTGACTTGACTTCTTTCCTCTTTTTCATTGTTTCACTTGACTTGACCATTAATTAAAATAATACTCTAATAAATTCTAATGAATCCCACCATTTTATACCACTTTACACACAACTACCCACTATTCTTAATAACCATACCCAAACCTATTAAGTTAAGTCGGGCAGGACGGAGGGAGTACATATTAAACCCAGTCAATTTCCCACTTGATGAAAATAATGCATTTTATGTATATAATTGTCGTTCACAAGAAATTGTTGTGTATTTATTTAAACCAAACGGCATCAATCATCGAGATAGAGTGGGTGGCGCTGGTGATATCAAATTATGGAAAATATCAGTTCACCAATAGTCCAAAACGGTTAGTGGTTGGTTGAGGCTGAGTCAACTCGGAGCTTGATGCACTGTGCAACCAACGAGTCGCTCCCATTGCCTCAACCTTGTCTTCACCGCTTGCGGATTATTCCCTGATACTCAACTAAACTCAGTAACTCAGTGAGTAATATGCAATTAAAGTGTGTTGGAGAAAGAAGAGTTAATTACCTAGACCGAAAATGGCTTGGGGGTTGGGGGAGCAAACTGCGTCGTTTACTGCTTGTTGAGGGCGTAGTAAAGTCCGTAAGCTGGGAAGGTGTCGGAGAGGCTCTGATCCATCGCCGGCGAGTCAAAGTCGAATCCGAGCTCGATGCAGGCTTTGAGTTCGTCGAGATCCTCATCGGTGCGAGTCGGGCGACCATGAGTTCTGCTTGTACAGAGAGGTCGCCGCGGGGCGTAAGGGATGGGGCGGCGTGGTGGATGACATGGGGAAGGCGGCGGCTGCGGTCCAACGGCCAACCGCCGCGGCGGGAGGGCGGAGAGCTCGAGGGCACAGTGGTTGTGGTGTGAGAAATTGGAGGTGATTGATGGATATTTGGTTTTTATGTCATTTTTGGTTCATGGTTGGTCCAGGACCGCCAGTGATCATCTGTCCCATTTTTGGTGGATCACTCATTGGACCACCAATACACGCATGCCACGCGTGTATTGATGGGCCACTGAGTGGTCCATAAAAAATAGTGAGAAGATCCGGATTAGTCTTTGGACCATGATAACCTCATTCATTTCTTAATACTATATAGTTTTAAATTATTGATATTTTTCCACGATAATTTATATGAGTCGTTGGTCATAGATAATCTACCTAAAACTTTACATAATCAAATATAGAATGACCAATTTTCATAGATGACACCAAAATTTGAAGTGTAAATATTACTAGAGCAATCTTGTCGAGATCAAGTCTGCCTCGACTCATCAGCTAACACACTGTTTGCAAAAACTTAATTAAAAAACTTAATTCTTTTGGTTTTATTTTGTGTGGAGGTTAAGAAATTTAATTTAATTCTTATTTTATAAATTTTAATTGTATTGAGAAATGAACATAATTTTTTAGTAATGGTTGTTTTGAACAAAAGAGAATTCATCCAAATTCTATTCCCTAGTTGAGACAATAGATTTTTTTTTTTTTTAATATTGTAATTTAATAAATAATTTAAAGTTTGCAAAAAGTTAAAAATCATAAATTTATGAGTTTAAAACGGAACAAAATCGTGAGAGATAGACTTTTGGAGAGAAAGAGACTGAAAGAGTATAAAATGTGGGGTGCGTAGTGAGTAAGGATGAATCCACTTTATTTTAATATAATGAGTTTAATATTTTTCCATTTTTATAATAATCACAGAAATAATGGGACAACGTAATAAGGAAAACAAGACAGAAATAATAAGACGGAAGACTTACAAATTATTCGTAAAAAAAAAAGTTCAATTTTAGAAAAAAATAATAATTCAAATAATCTTTGTTTTTCAGTTTTATCGTGGTTTCTACTTTTAACCAAACTCGGGATTCCAATAATAATTCACCAAGGTTAGAGCAAGACTACAAAGGTTACCATACAACATCAATTCAAAGACCTGCTGATCACAAAGAGAATTGTTTTATGAGTAGGGCACAAAATGTAAAGATTAGTGTATAGCCCAAGAAGTAGGCGTTACACATTTGGTCAATTTCTCAATAATATTTGTGAATACAGTTTAGATATTTTATCAATGTCTTGGGCCACTACCTGGTGGCCCATCCCAGTCCAGTCCAGTCCCCTATATGTGGTCGGTGGGCAGCACGTGAAGAGGGAGGCGGCAACGGTCAGTTGAGTTGGTGGTGGGTAAATTGACCGTTGCGGAATTTAATGGAGTAATCATTTACATAATTATTGTACTTCTCTCGCTCCATTATTCATCTCATCTTCCTTTTCAACTTTTGATTCCCTTCTAGTCATGGAAGTGTTAACATCTTATGAATATTTATATATAATATTTAGGTTTCCTTACATTACAGAGCTTGAATTTATTTTGGTGGGATTGAAATTTGTAATGTTTGCTCATCTCCAATTACACATATATAAATGCTCACTTTTGTTATCTGAAAAATCCATTCAGGTAGAAATATTGGTAACTTCTGATTATGTAGTCCATTAATATGTTAATTACACTAAATTAATTATATGTGACCAACTTATACTCCTTCTATTTTATATGAAACAAGTTTTATTTTTTTTGGCAGAATAACTTAGGGGGTGTTTGCAAATGCTTATTTTAAGCACTTATCTGTTTATTGACAGCATAAGCAGTTTTTTTGTGTTTGGTAAATTTGCTTACTGCAGCAGCTTCTTTAAAATTAAGCAACTAAACTGCTTAATTAAACAGTTTTTTTTAAGCATCTATTGAGATGTTTTTGGGTGCTTAAAGCACCATAATTTCTGAAACTACCAAATATATCTGCTTTTTATTATTGATACCAAAAACTACATGTTTTTGCTTAAAAGCAATTATTTTCAACTTTAAGCAAAAATAAATAAAAAATACTTATGATAAGTAGTTGCAAACACCCACTTAAGACATAATATGATGTGAATTTAGTCCAAAAAAAGGTGATGATTTTTATGAATTAATTTTATGACTCCTTTAAAAAATAAAATATTTATATTATATTATCAAAAATAGAATATAAGGATTTTCGCCTGATGGTCATATGTTAGATGGCATGTAATAGCATTACGTATATTAATATTAAAATATTGAGAATAAGAAAATAAATTGAACTCCTCCACCCCTGGCGCCGAAGCAGCAGCAGCAGAAACAACACACTCCCAAATGCAATCTTAGTTACTGACTTGCTGTCCACCATTCGCCAGCTGTCGAATCTCACCGCGCCGACCGCTCACCGTCTGCTTCTATTCCAAATAGGCTACCATTATATTTTCACTGGACATTTATTTTATAATTTTCTAAAATATTTTAATTTAAACTAATGAAAGAGCGAGTTGGATTGAGGCCACTAAATATATGGAGACAGGTAGGAAAGGACTAATCGCTTTCAAACACAAATTAGAGAGAGTCTCTCGAGGAAGCTAGTTGCTTTCTCTCTCAAAAGCTAAACGTGAATAAACTTTGGGGTTGGAATGTCAGATTCCAAACACCAAGGCCCAAAATCAAACATATTCATATGTGAAAGTACTCGCTGTTAACCAAAATGAAAAAAAAATACAAATGTAGCCTGAAATTTAAATAAAACACAAAAGTAGTCATTTTGTCTTTATCTGGCGGAGCGCCGATGGGAGGGCCGATGGGGGGAGTCCATAGGCCCTCCATTGGCAGAGGGCCGATGGGGGGCCGATGGGGGAGTCCATAGGCCCTCCATCGGCGGAGGGCCGATGGGAGGGCCGATAGGGGGAGTCCATAGGCCCTCCATCAACCCTAAAAAAAAAAAAAAAAAAACAAACAAACTATCGGCCCTCAAGTGTTAAGCAAAATTAAAGGGCCATCGGCCCTGAACCCAAAAAAAAAAATGTTAAGTAGGAGGGCCATCGGCCATCAGTCATTTTTTTTTTTTTTTTTAGGCCATTGATCATAAAAAAAAATTATAATTTTGGTCGATGGTCTCAATTAGTAAATATTTTTTTTCAGTTTAAGCCATTAAAGCGAAAAAAAAAATTATAATTTTTGGCCGATGGCCGATGGCCTCAATCAGTACACATTTTTTTTTCAGCTTAGGCCATTAATCATAAAAAAAAATTATAATTTTGGCCGATGGTCTCAATCAGTAAACATTTTTTTTTCAGTTTAGGCTATTGATCATAAAAAAAAAATTATCGGCCCTCCATTAGGCCTCTTTAGGCCCTCCGCCCTCCATTAGGCCCTCCTTAGGCCCTCCAAGGGGGGAGTTCATCGGCTCCCATCGGCCTTCCCATCGGCCCTCCGCCGATGGAGGGCCTATGGACTCCCCCCATCGGCCCTCCGCCGATGGAGGGTCTATGGACTCCCCCATCGGCCCCCCATCGGCCCTGCGCCGTATAAGGACAAAATGGCTATATTTGTGTTTTGTTTTAGTGGTGGACTATAAATGTATATCTATTTCTACTGTTTGGCTACTGTTAGAAATGTCTCTATTCCTATCCCTTTCTCATTCTATTTTATATAGTATAGTAATACTCTCTCCCATCACATGAAACATCCTATATTTATTTTGAATTGTCCCACATAAATATCTTATTTTCTAAAAATTTAATAAATTTTTCTCACAAAAGTTACTTTTTTGTGTGTTCCACTCACATTACTCTCTCTCATAACACACAAAATTTCATCGCATAAACTAATGTGTGAAAAGAAATAGGACATTTCATTTAGGACGGAGGTAGTAACAAACACAGCTTTCTTTTCAAGTTCAAAAGCAAAAAAGGCAACAAATAAATAGAAAAAATATCTATTTCACAAAAATAGACAAGCCGGGTACAACGTCGTGAAGTTGGTCCGTCCATAGGGAAACGACGCCTTTGCCGTCGCCCATCTCCAATGCTGCATGCTTTGTTTTGTTTCTTGAGAAGCCACCATTGATATACTACAAAAACAAACATCACTCGACTGCCTTTAAGTTGAATGCTTTGAATACGGCTTCATTTTCTTACTTCGATTTTTGGGTTTCACATGAAAATAGACAAATATTGTTCATATGTTTCTACAATCATGATTTATGAATTTTCCTTGTCTCCAAAAAATGTGTCTAAATTTAATTTGATCAAGCACACAAATCTTGTTAGCTTATGTCTGATAAAATCTACAACATTAATTTAGAAGGAGGCCGTTTTTCCACATGTATGAAAAGTGAGAGATCAAAAAATAAAACTTCAATCCCTTCAATAATAAATAAATATAAATTTACAAAAGGTATATAACGATATCGTTTCATTTCATCAAACAGTATAAATGTAATTTATAAATATTTTTTTTTTCTAAAAAAACGTCTTTTTTCCGATTTTTTGAACCAAAATCTGTACCCCAAATTTGATAAACAAAATATTGAAAAGGCCCAAAAAAGAATTTCCGATGTTTGCCGGTTGCCCTTCCATACTATGACGAGGAGGCGGACGATGATGATGACCAGTTCACCGACTCAGCCAGTTGCCCGATCCTTTCGGCCAACTTCGGCGACAGCTTCTTGGCCGGTTTCCTCTCCTTCTCTGGCCGGAAATCGAATTCCAACACATCCGAAACCTCTTCGGAGCTCCACCCGGCTTTCCGTAGCGTGTCGGAGCACCGATCCGCTTTGAGCAGCAGCGCGTCCATCACCGCTTGGTTGTCCAGCATCACCATGTCCCCCTCAAAGAACCCGGACGCCGGCGCCTGGACAATCTCCGCCACGTCGGATTCCGCCCACCCGCCCTCTCTCAGAACCGATCCGATTTGCCTCACGTAATCGTCGACCCATTTAGGCGCTTCGGATCTCGGGATTTGAACGTGCCTATCCGGCGACGAAGACGACGATGAAGACGAGTACGAGTTCCTCTGGCGGCGATCCACGGCGGCGTCGCTCCAGAACTCCACCCACCGCGGCGTTCGCCCGCCGGTCACCGCGTCCAAACTCCGCCGCGAGAAATTTGTGGCTGATTTATCAATGACGGAGCGCTGCTTGGAGATGTCCGAATTAGGGCTCTGGCGGAAAAGGATCGATTCGCGATCGAAAAAATCGGACAAATCGAAGCCGCAGCAGAAAATCCGATTCTCGTCGACGTAGAAAATCGGGTTTCCGGCGAGGCAAGGGTTGCAGGGGATGTAACAATGGTTGAAAATGGGGATCAAAAGCGGGGCCCGTTTAAGAGCGTTTCGGGCAATTTTGAGAGCCTTTTCAGGCTCGGCCGGGCGCGGGCCCCACGATTTAGACCAGAGAGTATTCCGAGCTATGTGGAAGGAGATGGAAGCGATGGGGAGGTCTATGGAGGCGCGGAGCTGAAGCCGACCGGAGCCGGTCGAGCGCCAGTCGGGGAAGCCGGCTCCGACTGGCAAACCGGCTGAAAGCACGGCTTTGAGGTCCGGCGGAAATGCAAATCCGAACTCGGCTTCAGCTACGACGAACTCCGACTCGGTCAGCCCGGTCTGGACCGGGATGCCGGAGCTCTTTAAGTGGGTGATAACTTTGTCGGCGAGAAGGCTGAAGGAGAAGAGGCTGTGGCGCGGCGGGAGCGGAGTGGAAGGAGTTGATGAGGAGGCGCGTGCCGAGAGGCGGCGGAGGCCGGCCAAATGCGCCGGGTTCAGACCGGTCATCCTCCGGTCCACGTCGACCATCTTTGATTTTGCTCCGACAAAGTGAAAGGGATGGGAACGCTGATTTTTCTTGATTTCCGTTTATTTATGTTGATCTTGTCAGTGCAGAAAAGATGAGCTCGTGGTGTTGTTGAGAGAGAAAAAGTTGGGAGAGAGAGAGAGGGAGGATCGATGATGCAGTGTTTGCATATAGTGAAGAGGAAATGGGGAAAAGGGGGAGGAAGAGAAACTTATAGCAGGACTGGTGGGGGTAGGGGCCCACCTTCAGATTTTGATGAAATAAAATTATGGGGAAACTAAAAATAGGCTTATATCTTTCTCCTTTTTCAAAAAAAGTGAAATTTAGGATTGATGGTAGCGACAGGTAGATGTTGTCAACTAAACTTAAATAGGATACCATATGCAATCTTATTAGTACTCCATTAAATAGGGATTTTGAATTATTCTTGTTAAATTATATATATATTTATATATAGTTTGTAAACTATATGTAATAACTATGATGTACATAAATTTAATTCATATTATATACATACAATAGTATATAATTTAAAATATAAAATCTTATCATATTTCTTCGATACGTCATAAAGAAATTTAACTTTTATCATAAACAAAATTTATTAATCATTCCGATATTTCGAGTTTCTCCAGTAATCTTCATGTATCAATCACTTACCATCACTTATAGTAATTGAATATCTTGTTACTTTATTACTTACCATTACTTAAGAATAAGATATGGTTTATATATACTTACCTGTTGATTTTATATTTATATTGATAGATTTCTAGAACACTATATATATAAATTAATTAATCGTTTGAAGCAATTCTGTTGATTTTATATTTATATAGATAGATTTCTAGAACACTATATATATATATATATATATATATATATATAAATTAATTAATCGTTTGAAGCAATTCGAATTTATAGAGACCAGAGAGGCGGTTTGTTCAACCAAGCACGTGATGAGAACACTGACACGGTTTAAAATATTAAATTTTGTTTATACACATAAGTTAAAAGAGGCATTAATTGTATTTAAAGATGTGTGATCATATTGACTTTAATTAATAGTATTAATCAACCTAGTGTGTACTCTCACACATTTGCCTGTCACCTTAAACTTCGTACCCTCAACAAAATTAAGATTACAAAACAATAATAGTATTAGATTAACCAAATTGAGTAAAGTATGGTTAATACTTTTCTTTCTTAATTGTTTATTAGGTCGGTAAGCTTCAAATGTGTAACGTATTAATGTGAGTAAGGTTTTACCATTTTATAATTTTGACATTTGATATGATTGAACATGATATGAAGATTTGGGTTGTTCTTTCCTTAAAATGATTGACTAGTACAAAACAAATTATCGATCCGAATCTATTATAATACCATGTAGAATTATATCGCTCATCTTTTTAAAAGTTCTCATAAGAAGTAAACCTTATAATAAGGAGACAAAATCATCATGGAGTTGATATGGGATAATAACGGACTTCAATATAATATGTCAAATATCTTTATTTTGTGTGTTTAATTAATTAAGTGTAACACGACTGCTTCATGAAAAGATACAAAGAAAGTGGGACAAGAAATTAGATTTTTTTTTAGGGATGTGAGGAGAATGGCTACTAACTCACAATCCATGAGGAGAAATATTGGATGCCGGATGAAGGATATCTAGCACCGGCAACCGCCGCACATGCGGGCGTTTTCATGTCGAGAGAAGCAGCCGGCATGGTGGGGCAGCCGTGGTTGCCGGTCGGATACGGAGATGGGCAGCACTAGTCTTGTCTTCCTCCGCCCCACCATCCATGTTCCCTACCCTCCATCTCCACACACATCAATCAACGTAAATACAATTAAAAGATGGTGATTTATCAGTTTCGATTTGCATGCTATCACAATTAATTCACCACACACACACGCGTATATTCATTGGATTGGAATATATTCATGAACCAAACCGACAATCATGCATGGGGAGTTTTATCGATTATACTCCCTCCGCCCCGTTAAAAATATCTCGTTTCTTTTAGCATTTTTATTAAGAAAATAATATTTTGTGGTTTACTTTATTTGGGTTTTTGACTATTTAATTTAATTTTGTCCACAAATCATTTGTCTTTTTTTTTAAAAAAAAATGACACAAAAACACTTTTAATGGGATGAATGAAATATGTATTGTTTAGTATATACTCGATAATAAGACACTTTTAATGAAACAACCAAAAGTAAAAAATAAGACAATTTTAATAGGACGAATGAAATAATCCTTCGGTCCCATTATTCATGTCCACTTTGAAATGGGCAATGAAGTTAAGGTATTGAGTGTAAAGTAAAAAGTGGTAGTTTGAAAGTTAAAAAATGGTATAAAGTTGAAAAATGGTGAAAGTTAAACAATGGTGGATCAAGAAAGTTGAAAAGTGGTGTAGTTTATTTCCACTTTGGATAGTTGACATAAATAATGGACATCCATTTTAAATATAAAGGACATAAATAATATGATGGATGAAATATAATTTAGTGTACAGTCGATACGAAGACCAATGCTCCTATCCTAACATCAATGTTTCCGTTGTATACCTAGCTTGGTAAGGACAAATTGGCTGCTACATATTAGTGTCGGAATATTTTAAGCAAATAATAAGTTTCTAACTTAATTTAATCCGGGGAGATCCACCAGTCCATGTGCACCATCGACTTCTAATAATTAAAAAAGGAATAATAAAATAAGCCACTTAGCTTAATAGGCACAATCAATAATGGGTCATTAAAAAGCCTATAATCCAACTTTGTTCCTGTTATAAAGATATTAAACTCTGGTACGTGCATAAAGATTTCTAGATAATCATTATGTTTTATACAACAAATTTTATCAAAACACATGCATTGCATTTGCATAATATATATACACTCTCATCGGAGTTTGGAATAGCAAGAACTTTAAGAATATATTTATGTATAAATATAATTATCAATAATTGGCCGTGTCAAACAAATTGGGAAAACCAATTTAGTACGTAGGTGTAGGCAATATCAGTGGACCAAAATGTATCATGCCATATTACTTACCTTATGTCTAGTCAATTATTCTTGAGACACACTAACAAATTTCGATCAGTTGGAATTACAATGAGAGAGAGAGAGAGAGAGAGAGAGAGAGAGAGAGAGAGAGAGAGAGAGAGAGAGAGAGAGAGAGAGAGTCGGTCATGGGATATGCATGCATGCGTGTGATGTAGAATGTGGATGGAGATAGAATAAAGATGAAAGAGTGATTTAGTTTTGCTGCAATAAAAATAAAGGAAAAGAGGTTGACATAGAAAATCCGTGTAGACACACGGTATTCTTAATACATGATAAGATAAAGCCATAAGAACACCAACTCCACTTGTGTTTCAATTTGTGTCTTTGATTACCAAAAATATTGAATCCTATTGGGAATTAGCCGCCCTGCCTTGCTGCATCAATCTTTATCATCATATCAAGATTTTGGCTCTACTATGTTCGTTAAACCTAATCTTCCTTACACATCCTACAATAGTCCATTCAACTCCATTTATGTGAATGATTCCAAACAGATAGAGACGGATTCAGGATTTTTGATTACGGGGTTGAATTCAAAAATTTAAGTGGAACAAACATATAAATTATTCGAAACAAAGGAGAACTTGTAGCAATGCACAAAAGTTTGGGGGGCGGTCGGACCCACCCGCCCACCTTGGGATCCGCCGTTGCAAATAGTAGAGCCTCCTACTGAATTTTAACTTAAGATATATGTTGAAGCTCTTATATTATTGTCCTACATCGACTTAGTATGATCTTATTGTCTCATTATATATTTGGATAACCTCCACTCTTGAAAACTCTTTTAAGGGTGTGATGACCTAATATAACATGATATTAGAGCAAGTCTTTAGTCATTGTGTATGGACTGACTGCATGTCGGCCTATTATTTAGCCCACGTTCAATGGTCCGACGGTCAGTACCACATTTATTTAGCCCACATATAATAGCCTCATGATCAGTCCCACATTGAATACTGTACCAAGGATGTGAATGGCCCGTTATAACATTATGATTTTATTTTTTTACTGAATCAAGCAGTTCAATATTTAAAGAAAATAACAAATATAAGATTTTTATTTTAGATTCATATTGTTTTATTTCTACCAAATATACTGGAAACAAAACCAGGCAAACCAGGGGTTGGCGCTTCAACTTGAATGCAATTAGAATTTCTCATGTCTTTTTATGATTTTTGGGCCTGAATAAAAAGTGTGCTTTTCATAATAGTGCAAATCATATTCATGCCATTTCCGATTTCAGTTCTAGGTATAATTTAAAACCATCGGTTACGGTTTATAAAATTAAAATAAAATTGAAACTGAACCGTCTATTGGCAGTTTTCGATTTCGGTTTGAACCATTGGTTCCGGTTCCGGTTTATCATTTTCTTTAATTTTTTTTATTATTGAATTTATTTAAATTCTTTGAGAGAGAAAAAGTTGGAGAGAGAGGGGAGGAAGGACCGACAGTGTTCGCATAAAGTAAGGCCAGAAGATCATCTGGCCCAAAATTGGTGGCCCATTCGGTGGGCCACCAATCACACTCCGTCACGCGTGCATTGGTGGCTACCTTTTTAAAATTAAAATATTTTTTTATTGCTAACATGGTCCACCAATGCACGCGTGGCATGGCGTGATTGATGGGCCACTGAGTGGGACACTAATTTTGGGCCAGAAGATCCGGATTGTAAAGTAAGTGGATGGAAATGGGAAAGGGGGAGGAAGAGATATTTATAGCAGGAGTGGTGGGGTAGGGGCCACCCTCAGATTTTGATGAAATAAAATTATTCGAAACTAAAAATAGGCTTATATCTTTCTCCTTTTCCAAGAAAAGTGGAATTTAGGATTTGATGGTAGCGACAGGTAGATGCTGTCATCAACTAAGCTTAAATAGGATACCATATGCAATAACTATTATTAGTGTTGACTAGCGATTTTGAATTATCTTCACTAATAATTATAATGTTCATAAATTTAGTATATGTTATTTATTTAAAGTATATGACATTTAATAATATATTATTTGAAATACCAAATATTAGTATCATACATTTCATAAAGAAATTTTACGTTTATCATATATAAAATATAGAGCCGTTTGATGTTATATCCAAGATGGTAAAGTCAAACACAAATCTACCCAAATTTTATATTTAACTACTCTATATACCCAAGAATACTAAAATACCCCTACTTTTTCAATAAAGTCAATCTCTTTTCAATGATTATCAGGTATTTTGATAATTTTTCATGCACCAAATGATTGATTTTTGGGAAAAAAAAATAATTATCTCGAAAATATCATTGTCCGACTGGAGGGTCCGATCACGGTCCGATCGGGCACTGGCCGATCACGGTCGGACACATCCCGATCAAGTGTCCGATCCCATCTTCATTTCAAGGGTCCGACCGGTCGGACACATCTCCCGATCACGGTCCGATCGATCGACACAATTCCGATAGGGCGGTCGCCTAATCATGTCCATGTGATGTGTCCGATCGATCGGACACATCCCGTTCATGTGCCCGATCGATATGTCATACTTTATTGAGAATAAATGTATCTGTGTGCCCTATCACATTTTTGCAGTGTGCCCTATCACGTGTTCGACCGATAGGGCACTCTCTCTCATGAATAAATACATAACAGTGCCCTATCACCTTTTTGCAGTGTGTCCTATCACCTTTTTGCAGTGTGCCCTATCATGTGTCCGACCGATAGGGCACACTCTTTCATGAATAAATACATAAGTGTACCCTATCACCTTTTTACAGTGTGCCCTATCACCTTTTTGCAATGTGCCCTATCATGTGTCCGACCGATAGAGCACTCGTGAATAAATTCATCAATGTGCTCTATCGCCTTTTGACAGTGTGCCCTATCACATGTCCGACCGATAGGGCACACTTTCTCGTGAATAAATTCAGCAGTGTGCCCTATCATCTTTTCGCAGTGTGCCCTATCACGTGTCCGACCAATAGGGCACACTTTCTCGTCAATAAATTCATTAGAATTCGTCTCAAATATCAATACAATTGAAATCTCATCACTTATTCATTTTTCTCTATTGCTACCATCCTCCTTCATTTCCACCACCAAACCAAGAAAAAAATATGGAGAATGATTGGAAATAATTTGTTGTCAATTTTAACGGAGATTTCGATACTGAATCGAAATATGTTGGTGGCCAAGAAACAATGGTTTGGATTCCAGCAAACAATATTTGTCTTGCAGTACTACGACAATATATTCAATACGCGCTCGATGCATATTCACTTCCGCCCGACTACCACATCTATTATACTGCAGAGTCTCGTAAAAGTCATAGAACGATCAAGGCCGTTATCAGCAGTGATCTTGATCTACAACGTATTTGTCTTTTAGACGTAGAGCATGCAGTATATTTGGTGCACCCCAATAATACCGGCGTAGTAAATCGTGAAGCCCGAAACTCAACATTCGTTGAGTCGTATCCATTCGGAGGTGATAACCAGTTTGAAGGGCTCGACAGTGGAAGAAACCCAGGTGGAAGTCGAAGCAACCCCGGTGGAAGTGGTCAGGAAGAGGAGACTCGTGTCGAAACAGATGAAGATGAAGAATCTTATCTCGACACTTCATCTGAGGATGAAGATGAAGATATTCCTGAAGCATTGATCAATTGTTCGCTTGGTGACTTTGCTGCATGGATCCGACGAGAGGGCGGCGTCAACCAACTCATGTCAATGCTTTTTCCAATCACTCGTCCAAATACCGATGACGAAATATTATACAGCAACATGGAAGCAGCAAGTAATTGGATCATTCCAATTATACCTCTCGATACATCTGACCCACCATTCACAACGAGCTTGCCTCTTATATTGGATGGTGATTTGCAGCAAGGAGCTATTTTTTGGGAGAAAGATGTATTATACGCTATAGTCGCACTGTGGCATATGGAACATGGAGTGGATTTCATGTGCCGACGTTCATGCACAAAACGACTGGAATACATATGCAAGCGTAATGAGACGTGTCCATATTTTCTTCGTGCTGTTTGAGGGCCACGAAAATTTGGGAGGTTACCGTATACAACCCCGAGCACACCTGCTACCGCGACCTGTCTGGCATAGGATCGAGAAATGTGCGGGCAACGGCCCACCGGGGCTGTGGTGCGGGCTCATCCTACCGGGGACACTGCGTAGCCTGATCGTGCCAGCTATAACCACTGTTAAATGGCCTACGGTCCTCCTCGTGCTCTGAAGATGATGACGACTGTCTCGACCTCCTAGGTCTATGAAGCAGCTCCTCCCACGTCCTCATTAGCTCCTGACTGAGGGTCCGATGATAATCATCAATTCTATTCATCATAGCTTGCTCGCACCTTTCAAAATTCTCTTGAATAGATCGACTGATCATGGACTCTATTCTTGGATCCAGACAACTAGATGTATCACCACCTGCTAATAATTATCAAAGAAGGGGACGATTATTAAAGGGGAAATTGACTAGATATTTTTCACTTACCAGATGCATCTCTCGCTGCTGATGATGATGCTTGTGTACGGCGGAACCGCCTCTGAACCCTCCAACTCTCTATGACAGTTTGATTGGTAGGGTGCTCCTCCTCCTCACCATCATTTTCATCCTCCTCCTCGTGCTCCTCCTCCTCACCGACAACTCATCTGCCCGTACTACGTCTGCTACATGTAGCATCGGTGCGCCTGAACAAGATACGTTGTCCATCTTGATCATACTGCGCCCATTGTAGGGCGTTCAAGGGCACAGGAAAGTGTATCCCAAATGGACTACTTCCGACTGCACTCTGCCAATATGGAGACAGCTCCTCAACATCGTTCGGTTCTAACACTTCAAACACTACCGAGTCTCTCATCTGAAATACATAACATTTGCGCATTAAATATTAATACGAATATCCATAACATATTTATTGTAATTAATAATAAAATAATATTACCTGGCGCTTAAAAAAAGCTGCTATATCACGCTGATCGGCATCAGTAAACGACCACCGTATATAACGAGGCAAAGCATCATGTGGACGGGTCGCACAACGAGCTCCCAAACTAGGAATGGCCTCATATGCCCACACCTATATTACAACATAAATATATCGAGTTATTTAAAATAATAAAAATTAAAAAATTGGTAATAATTAAGTTGTGAACAAATACTATACATGTAGTGCCCAAATCGGCCCGTATAGATTATACTTTGATCCTACGAGGTCTAGGGAATTTGGTACGTAACTGAGGTAGTGCAACATGGCCTCGTAGGTAAAAGCACCCCATGGGAACGCATTCCAATGGTCGATATCATCAACCAATACCCATATTCATGTACCAATCTTCTTAGTCTCTCCAAGAGCATAGAACCAGAAGAAAAGAGCCAAAATATTGGACAACTTAATCAAGTCATCATCTGAAACACCACCGGGCTGATATGTACCAGACCAGCTTAACAATTCCCTTGCTTCAATCGGTTTTCCACCATTGAACCTGCCGTAGATCCCAGACTGACTAGGCTGATAAGATGCTCCCATGTCGAAACTACACTCGCCGAACATCAGCCCAGTGACCAATGCGAACTCCGGATGAGAGAAACGGATGTTCTGACCAACATAATTAAACCAAACCTCGGCAGGTCGAACCGAGACCTCATAGCACAATAGCTGGTGAAGAGCCCGCAAAGCATTCTTACCATCTGGCCAAGCCACTATGGTTCCGAACTGACCACCAGTAAACCGACGGACTAGATCCATACCCCCTGACTAGATAATTTCTCTCTAATCAATGTTCCTAAAGCATGCTTGTAATATGTGGTGATCCTCGGGGAAACGCCTCGAAGTGGTAGCCTTTTAAAATTGACCTATATATTACATATAATATTTAATTAATTATAATTATTAACAATATTTATATAAACGTGCAATTAATTATAATTATTAACAATAATTACATAGAATATTTAATTAATTGATTAATTAATTAAGTAAAACGTAAATTAAAAAAAACTGAATTAAAAAAAACGTGTCGACCGGTCAGGCACCGGTTCAGAACCGGAAACAATGGCGCCGGGATCCGGCGATTTCAACCTTATTTTTGAGCAATTTTCAACCAATCCCAACATATATATTCGATAAAAAAAGTACTTTAAACATGCAATCGTACATTAATTTGAAGATCTACAACTAATTTACAAATAAAGATTTGAAGAAAAATACTAACCTCTTCCATTGTGTCCGACGGGTTGGACGAAGATATGGTGTCCGATGGGCGTGCCGACCGATCGGCCCGACAAATTGCAACGACAATTTATGCGACCTGACACTTTTCAGGTGAGAAAAGTGAAAAAGTGGGGTATTTTAGACAATTTGGGTATTTTGTGGATATTTTTAGGGAGTTGGGTAGTTTTGTATTTGATATAGGGTGAATGGGTAGATTTGAATAATTCCACTAAAATTTACTACTACTCACTTCGATACTTTGAGTTTCAATAATATTCTTTACACATCAATCACTTAGTAATTGAATATCTTGTTACTTTAATACTAACCATTACTTAAGATATGGTGTATAGTAGTATAAATACAATAATTATTTGAAGCAATTCAAATTTATCGAGAGACCAGAGAGGCGGTATGTTCAACCAATATTAAATTTTGTTTATGTATATAATTTAAAAGAGGCATCAATTGTATTTAAAGATGTGTGATCATGACTTTGATAATATTAATCAACCCTAGGGTGTGGTATCCCAAATGTGCCTGTCACCTTAAACTTTGTAACTTCAATAAAATTAACATTATAACCTAAAAAATAATTTGGATAGATATATGTTTTTTCGCCAAAACCTCTATATATAATAATTTTATTTAATAAATTAATCATTAGAAAGTATGGATATGTTTATAAAGTGTACAGGGAACTAATATGATATTGTCGACGTAAGTTTTCAAAGTAGTATAGTACTCCCTCCACCTCATTTAACATGACCCGTTTTTTTTTTCGGGACGTTCTACTTAAAATGATATGTTTTCTTAAAAGTAAATAACTCTTAAAAAACTATTACTAAATTATTTATTATTTTTTTATTTTTCTCTCCTTTTTCATTTATTTATCTTACTTTATCATTTTCTCTCATACTTTATCATTTACTCTCTCACAAACTCAATTATCTTCTCTCTTAATTTATCATTTATCCATATCTCATACTTTATCATCCACTTTCTTAATTTCCATATCGAAAAAAAAGGTGTCATGTTAAATGGGACGGAAGGAGTACTATCTACTTAAGATGTGAATGCAGGCTATAATACTAGCGGCAAAAGCAAAATAATGGTCATATTTAGGTTGTTGTATACAGAATATATATCTTTTTTTTTTCAATGGCACTTCATTACGCACAAAAATTTTGAAAATAAATTAGTATAACAATTAGTTGTTCCAAGAGTCATATATACACCAATCATGAGATCCTCTCGAACTTTTGGTGAAAATAACATTGTGAAAAAAAAATATATCTGAATAACAATCTCTAGAAAATAATTGTCATAATAACATTGTCTAATATGCTGCCACTCCGATAAAAACCTTTAAAAGATATTCCTTGCCTATGTCTATGTCCATATCATTATAATTATTTTATTAGTTTCTTAAAAAATATTATAAATTATATCTTTCCACTAAGAGGATATTAAACATTATACTCAAAATTTTATTATATTAATTGTACGTTTCGTAATTACTCTAATAATTTACTTAAAAATCAAAACTAAAATTTTAAATATAATTCAGATTTTTATTTATTTATTATTATTATTATTT